>PISX010001714.1:0-20076 GCA_004024625.1 Mellivora capensis | reverse complement strand
ATTTACCATTTAATCAGTTACACCCTAATTGTAAAGTTGAGTGGCATTAGTGTATTCACGTTGTCATGAAATAATCACCCCCATCTATCTGTGGAACGTCTCCGTCTTCCCAAACTAAAACTTGATACCCAGCAGTAACTCCCCATTCCCCCTACCCCGCCAGACTCTAGCAATCATCATTCTGCTTCGTCTCTGTGAATCTGACTACTCTATCATCATCTTTGTCCTTTTGTGACGAGCTTATTTCACTTCATGTAATGTCTTTAAGGTTAATCCATATTGTAGCATGTGTCAAAGTGTCCTTTCTTTTTATGGCTGAAACATTCCATTGTATGAATACACATTTTGTTTATCCATTCACCTGTCAATGGATATTTTCCTTGCTTCTGCCTTTTGACTATTATGAATAATACTGCTATGAACATTGGTAGACAAGTATCTGTTCAAGTCCCTGCTTTCAATTCTTTTGGGTATATACGCAGAATTGGAATTTCTGGATCATATGTTTAATTTTTTGAGGAACTGTTGTGCTGTGTTCTACAGCAGCTGCCCCATTTTACATTCCCACTAGCAATGTTCAAGGGCTCAAATTTCTCCACATCCTCACCAGCACTTGTTTTATTTTTTTAAGTAGGCTTCACACTCAACATGGGACTTGAACTCATGACCCAGAGATTAAGAGTGGCATGCTCTATGACCGAGCCAGCCAGGCACCCCTGTTTTGTCTTCAATACTAGCCATGCTAGTGGGGGTGAGGTGGCATCTCATTATCATTTTGATTTGTATTCCCTAATTATCAGTGATGTTGAACATCTTTTCATGTGCTTACTGAAATATTTATCTTTGAGGAAATGTTTATTCAGATCCTTTGCCCATTTTAAAATTAGGTTGCTTGGTTTTTGTTGTTGTTGAGTTGCTGGAGTTCTTTATGTATTTTGGATATTAATCAGATGTATGATTTGCAAATATTTTCTCCCATTCCATAGATTGCCTGGTTGCCTTATCATTCTGGTCATAGTGTCCTTTGACATACAAAAGGTTTTAATTTTGATGAAGTCCAGTTTATTTCTTTTTCTCTTGTTGCCCATCCTTCCAGTGTTATATGCAAGAAATCATCACCAAATCCAGGGTCATGAAGTTTGACTCTTTGTTTTCTTCTAAGAGTTTTATGGTTCTAGCTCTTATGTTTAGTTTTTATCCATAGGGAATTAATTTTTTTATGTGGTATGAGATAAAAATCCAACTTCATTCTTTTGCATATGGATCTCCAGTTTTCCCAGCACCATTTGTCGAAAAGACTGTCTTCTCCTCATTGACTGGTCTTGGAGCCCTTGTCAGAATTACTTGACCCTCCACGCAAGGGTTTTTTTCTGGGCTCTTTATTTTATTCCATCGGTCTATATGTCTGTCTTTGTGCCACTACCATACTGTTTTGTTTCCTATAGCTTTGTAGCGCATTTTGAAATCAGGAAGTATGAGACCTCCAATTTCATTCTTCTTGTTCAAAATTGTTTTGGCTATTCATGCATCCCTTGAGATTTTATATGAATTTTAGACAGACAAAGCCTTTTTAAAATTTGGGCTCATGGTTTCTCTGATAATACAGTTACTTCAAAACCTTCTTGATGTATAAGTCAGGGTTCTCTAGAGAAACATAACTAATGGGGTGTGTGTGTGTGTGTGTGTGTGTGCGCACACGCATATATATGAATGCCAGGGAGATAACTGGCTCATGATTGTAGAGGCTGGCAAGTCCAAAATCTGCAGGGTAGGCCAGCAGCTAGAGGCCATGGAGGAGCTGATATTGCCATTCAAGTCTGCTGACAGCATTCCCCCTTTTTAGAGGATGTCAATCTTTTTTTTCTATTAAGACCTTCAACTGATTGGATGAGGCCCACCTACTTTATGGAGCTTTTACCTACTTTATGGAGCCTTTATCTGCTTTTATCTGCTTTACTAAAGTCTACTGATTTAAATGTTAATCTCACCTTATGGGGCACCTGGCTGGTTCAGTTGGTGGAGCCTGTGACTCTTGACCTTGAGATCATGAGCTTGAACCCCCCCCCCATTGGGTTCCTGGAGATGACTTAAAAAATATTTTTTAAAAATGTTAATTTCACCTTAAAAATACCTCCACAAAAACATCTAGAATAGTATTTTACCAAATATCTGTGTACTGTGGTTTAGCCAGACTGTCTGGAAAATTAACACAACAGGTTTCTGCTCTATTTCCTTCTAGTCAGATCGATGTGACACTAACCACCCTCAAGCTCTCTCCTAGGTAGAATTATCAAGCTTCTATATTTATTTTCTTTGACACCCTTGCCTCTTTTTTAAAAGATTTTGTTTATTTATTTAATGAGAGAGAGAAAGAGCACAAGTGCGTGTGGGTGGGGGAGGGTCAGAGGGAGAGGGAAAGGATCTCAAGCAGAGTCTGGGCTGAGCACAGAGCCAGACAGAGGGCTGGATCTCACAACTCTCAGATCACAACCTGAGCTGAAATCAAGAGTTGGATGCTCAGCCAACTGAGCCACCCAGGCGCCCCACCCCTTGCCTCACTCTTTTTTAAAGATCTTATTTATTTATTTGTGAGAGAAAGAGCACAAGCTGGGGGTGGGGGGCAGTGGGCACAGAGGGAGAGGGAGAAGCAGGGTCCTCGCTGAGCAGGGTGCCCGATGTGGGGCTCCATGTGGGGCTCGATCCCAGAACCCCGGCATCATGACCCAAGTGGAAGGCAGACGCTTCATCAACTGAGCCACCCAGGCGCCCCGCCGCCAACTCCTTCTTAATGTAATGATGGCTACACCAAGGTCATGTGAAATAATAAGAAAGAAGGCCACACTCTTCAGCTGATATTTGCCCTAATGGTGTCCACATCTTTCAAGACCTTTTTTCAATATTATACTACTTGTTGTCTAGAAGCAGTCAGCTTTTCTGACTCTGAAAGGCCCATTATCTGTGGATTTTATTTCCCTTCCATCTCTGCTTGAAAACCAGCTAATTATCACCTAAGTTCACCTCTTTCTTCAAATGCTTTTCTAAAAGTGCCCATGCTAGTTAGTAGGTTATTGTTTCTCAGCTCTAAACCCAACCTTCTGCTTTCTCCTATGAGATACCGGAGCTGGGACCCTGCAAATCACATTTCTGCTTTGTCAGCCAGCTCTATGCATGGCTCTGCCAACAAGGGCCACTAGAGGGAGATAGTGAGTCCAGAGGAGGAAGACCAGCTTCCCTTCTTCTATTTGCTTCCTTTTCCTGTGAGGTCACTCTAGCAAAGCTCCTCACCTGGGCAGCCGCCGAGCCTTCCTGTAGCAGCAGTTGAATCCACTTTGCAGAGTTTTTCAACAGCTGGTTTTGCAGACCCAGCTTCAAGGTGTCCCAAAGACACCAGCATCAGCCAAGTGGCACTCCTTCCCCAGCGGTGCTGGTCCTTCCTCCACTCTCCAAGACACCAGACACCAGCACCAGACTTAGAGGTCTGAGTTTCCGCTCTGTGGAACCCCTCTTCTAAGTTCCTATGTTTTCATAATTCCAGATGCTTCCCTTTGTTCTCCTAGCTCTATGAATTATAGATGCCTCCTGCTATTGCTGTCTCCATGGTATCTCAGAGTTGTCTTTTTACCTTTTCAGTTAGTTAACAGCTTTATACCTAATTAACTCCTCCAATTATTCTTTATATTAAATTCCCTCTGTCCAATAACTGGTATGGTTTCTATCTCATTGGCTGGACCCTGACTGATACAGAAGTTGGTATTGGGAGGGGCCGCAGGAAATAGACCTCAAAAGATGGGACTAGGGATCTGGTTTGGTTGTGTCATTGGGTTTCAATGCGCTGAGCTCCTTGTTGGTGAGAAACGCAGAGCAACCAATCCACAGCATGCTGTGGCATCACGCTTAGTCAAATTATCACCTGCGGTTATTTGGGATGACGTGCCAACTCAGGCAAGTGCCTTGGGGGCCCAAGTGTTGCACTCGACTGTTAGGGCAGTGATGATGACTATGGTATGGCAGGAATGCTTCTGAATGCATTGGAGTTCTTGCACGAAGAAGATGACAAGTTTGGGTCTTTAAAACTCTCAACCTAAGTCATGGTCAGAGAGTCATAGAGCTTCCAGGATAACCATAAGGGAATCTCTTATTCCTCCTAGCCCCAGATTTACTTGCTACAAATAAAACAAAATATCACACATGTTGCAGAATTACAACAGTTGAATTCAGTCTTTTTTTTTTTTTTAAGATTTTATCTATTTATTTGACAGAAAGAGAGCACAAACAGGGAGAGCCGCAGGTAGAGGGAAAAGGAGAAGTAGGTTCCCTGCTGAGCAGAGAGCCCGACATTGGGCTCGATCCCAGGACCCTCCGATTATAACCTGAGTCAAAGACGCTTAACCGACTGAGCCATCCAGGTGCCCCTTGATTTCAGTCATATTAAGTCTTTCTGATGATTGAGGAGGAGCGGAACCCTGAAATTTGGAATGGGTACATCTGGTTTGACTCTGAGTCTCCTCTGTTCTGCCAGCAGATGGGAAGGGAACAAAGATCAGCACCTGGGAATTTTATGAGCCACCTTGTCACTTTCACTCACATTCCAGTAGCTGGAATTCAGTCACTTGGTTACACCCATCTGTAAGAGAGGCTGGGAACTGTGGGTGTTGGTGAGAATGAATAGTTTATGTCACATTACATGGGCCACTAGTGACATTTAAGATAGAAGGTGATTTTTTTTAAAGATTTTATTTTTAAGTAATCTCTACACCCAATGTGGGGCTTTAAGTTACTAAGTTCAGAACTCTGAAAAAAGAGTTGCATGCTCTACCCACTGAGCCATCCAGGGGCCCCAAGATAGGAGTCTTAGGGGAGTGATGTAGACAGAGGCTAAATTTAAAAAGTAATAAGTGAATAGGTGACATGGAGGTGGGAGCTACTCTTTATTTTTTTTTTAAAGATTTTATTTATTTATTTGAGAGAGGGAGAGCATGAGAGGAGAGAGGTCAGCGGGAGAAGCAGACTCCCTGCCGAGCAGGGAGCCCGATGCGGGGCTCGATGCCGGGCTCGATGCGGGCTTGATCCTGGGACTCCAGGATCATGACCTGAGCTGAAGGCAGTCGCCTAACCAACTGAGCCACCCAGGCGCCCTGGGAGCTACTCTTTAAATGAGAGAGAGGGGGACGCCTGGGTGGCTCAGTTGGTTAAGCTGCTGCCTTCGGCTCAGGTCATGATCCCAGAATCCTGGGATCGAGTTCCGCATCGGGCTCCTTGCTCGGCAGGGAGCCTGCTTCTCTTGCTAACTCTGCCTGCCTCTCTGCCTGTTTGTGTGTACTCTCTTTCTCTCTCTGGCAAATAAATAAAATCTTTTAAAAAAATAAATAAATAAATGAGAGAGAGGAAGATAACCCTGCCACTAGAGTGAGGAGGTAGCCACACATGGAATGCTGCTTCTGTTGTTGGTATTTTTGTTTAGTTTTGCTATTTATTTGTTTGTGTTTGTTTTTAAAGATTTATTTATTTATTTGAGAGGGAGAGCGTGCACGCCCTTGCACAAGGGAGGGGAGGGGCAGAGGGAGAGGGAGAGAATCTTAGGCAGGCTCCATGCCTAGTGTTGAGCCTAATGTGGGGCTCGATCTCAGGATCCTGAGATCACTGATGGGTGAGCCAAAATCAAGAGTCTGAGGCTTAACCAACTGAGCCACTCAGTGCCCCTGCTTTGTAGCTGATAGAGAGTGGAGCGTGTGTTTGCAGTCTCTATGAAAAGAGAGAGAGATAGGGCTGGCCATGGGCAGAAAGAGAACCACATCTTTAAGATGAGAGACAAGGATTGATGCAAATAGGGAGAAATTATGAGGTAGAAAGAAGGGAAGCTGAAATCAAGCAAGATAGTTTGAATTTCTGTAAAGTGACAAGGCACAAGCAAAGGTTCAGGGTTGCAAAAGAACCCAACTGGGTGGGACAACAGGAATCTACACTGAAATCAGTATGTCCAGTTTTTAACTTTGTTCTACAGCCAAGGAACAAGACAGGAGGAAGCCCACAATGTGGATCCCTCCAAGCTGGGGCTCATCAAACCCAGAATCTTTGGCACCACCGGCATGGCTGGGCAGCCTCTGGTATATGTAACAATTAGTGATCCTTGAGGTCACTGTTTTTACCTTTCTATCCTGCTGCATTACAGTTTTGTGGGTTTTTTAAAGATTGATTTATCCTAGAGAGAGCGAGATGGTGCAGAGGGAGGGGCAGAGGGAGAGAGAGAATCCCAAGCAGACTCCATGCTGAGCATGGAACCTGACCTGGGACTTGATCTTACGACCCTGAGATCATGACCTGAGCTGAAACCAATAGTCGGATGCTCAACCAACTGACTCACCCAGGAGCCCCTGTCTCATGTATTTTGATTTTGTTTCTTACTCTCTCCTATCCTAGTCTCTAGCTCTCTCTTTTCTTATACCTTTCCTTAGGTTTTCCAATAATCCCAATAGGTTCTGTTGTGGACAGAACCTAAGGCAACCCCCAGGGATGCCTGCTTCCTGGTCTTCACACGAGGGTGTGTGATCCTCTTTTTGAGTTCAAGTGGGATCTGTGACTTCCTTCTAACCTATAGACTACGGCAAAAGTGATGGGAAAGTCATCACTCCCACTACATGCATAATAAATTTCATTATGTGAAACTCAATCTTAACAGACTGGGACTAGAGACTGGACTAGCTAGTCCAGAGACTGGACTAGCAGACTGGGACTAGAGACTTCCACTAGCAGACTGTGGGCCTGACAAAGTAAGCAGCTATGCTGGAGAGGCCCACATGGCAAGGAACTGCGGGAGCCCCCAGGAACTGCAGATGGCCTCTGGCCCCGTTTTTGCTGCTTTGCTGACAGCCAGCAAAACCCCTGTGCCCTGAGTCATACAGTCGAAAGCAAATAAATTCTGCCCACAAACGCTGGATGGGCTTGCAGGTGGGTTCTTCCCCAGCTGAGTCTCCAGATGAGGATGCAGCCTCGCTGAGACCTTGATTACAGCCTGAGACTCCGAGCAAAGGATCAGCCGACTAGGCCGGCGCTCCTGAGCTGGCACATATGAGACAACAATGTGTGCTGTTTTAAGCCACTAAATTTGTGACCAGTTGTTACACAGCAATTTACACCCAAAATTCTTGAAAAATACTGGGGCCGTATGGCATCAACCCTATGTCAGCCCTGATACCTAGAAAACCCTTGGTCGGGATCCTGGTCACAGAGCTAGCTGAAGGAGGCAAGAGATTGTGCCACACACACACCTGCAAGGCACTTTGAACTTCAAGACAGTAGTTACCAGGCCCATGGATTTGTTTCACAGCAGATTGTCCCCACCCCTACCCCAGCCTGTCCCCCGCTCTCCCTCCTTTCCCCCCCTCGCCAATACCTATCCAGTCAGTCCTCAGAGCTGGGTGAAGCCTGGCCCTGGAACTACAGAGTGTCAGAAGTGGATTAAGAAGTCCACCCCTCGAATCTCGGCGTTCGTCAAGTTGCCTGGCACACACGGGACCCCCAACAAATGCTTTCACTGCAAAACAACAGAAAGCTCCCGGGACGCGCATCTGCAGCCCCATGGTCGTGCAGAGAGGACCGCCGCGGCTCTGGGTCCGCAGGGACAGGACAGGGTCCAGCCGCGGAGAAAGACCCCGCCGCCATGCGTGAGCGCCGTCCTGGACCCAGGCGGAGGGGGCGCTGCGGCGGGAGGCCGCGCCGGACGGGGGCGGGGCGGGGCGGGGCGGGGCGGTGGCGGCGGCGGGACCGCCCCCAGCGAGCGAGCGAGCGCCGCGCGCGCCGCCGCCGCCGCGCCGCGCCGCCACCGCCACCGCCACCGCCGCCGCCGCTCGGCCCCGGTCCCGGTGCGGCTCGGCCCCGGTCCCGGTGCGGCCCGGCCGGCCCGCGGGGCTCCGAGGCGAGGCCCGCGGCCGGCCGCATGAAGGACTGCGAGTACCAGCAGATCAGCCCCGGGGCCGCCCCGCCGCCCGCCTCCCCTGGGGCGCGCCGCCCCGGCCCCGCCGCGCCCCCCGGCCCGGGCCCCGGGCCCCCCCCGCCCGCCGCCGCGCCGCGCTGGAGCAGCAGTGGCAGCGGCAGCGGGAGCATCGGCCGCCGCCCGCGGCGCAAGTGGGAGGTGTTCCCGGGCCGCAACCGCTTCTACTGCGGCGGCCGCCTCATGCTGGCCGGCCACGGCGGCGTCTTCGCGCTCACGCTGCTGCTCATCCTCACCACCACCGTCCTCTTCTTCGTCTTCGAGTGAGTCCGGCGGCGCCCCGGCCCCGCCCCTTCGGAAGCCCCGACCCCTCCGGTCCCCTCAGCCCCCTGCCCCGCACCCCTCCAGGCCAGCTCCTGCGTGGGCACGCCGGCCCCTCTGGGCACCCGCTGGGCCCCGGGCCCTCTCCCACATCCCCGAGGGCTCCACCCTTCCCTGCACCTGCCAGCCACCTTCCCCTCCCAGCTCCTCCCGGGCCTGCGCCCTCCGCTCAGGATCTACCCCCAGGCCTTCCCAGTCCCCTTGCATATCTGTCTCTCCTCTGCCCTTCTGGGCCCTCTCCACCTACCCCCACTCTCCATCCTCCCTCGCCCATCTGGATGCCCACAGAGCCTCTGCCCCACCCCCCATCCTTCCCTGTCTTTTCCTGGCACCCTGCCTTTGCCAGCCTCTGCCGGGAGCACCACCTTCCCATATCCCTCCACAGCCCCATCCTCTGTGCCCTTTCAGAGCCTGGCTCAGGCCTCCTGGACCTCTTCGCCCTCACCTCTCCTTCATCTCTCCCTTGGACCATCTCTTGTGCACCCCTTCTTTCCGACCCCTCCAGGTGGCTTTGCTTCTGGCCCTTCCACACAACTTCTGAGTTTCTTCTGTGTCCTTTGGCTTTATATTCCCCATCACAAATCTAGCTGCCTTTGGGCGCTGTCTGTGGTCCCCTGTTATCTCTCTATGCTCACACCTTTCCCCTTCGCTTTCCCCTCAGTCTTTTTCCCTCTAGGCCCTCAGGCAATCTTCCCAAACAGCTCTGGGCCTCTCAGGCCTCCCTCCCCTCTCCAGCACCTTCCTTAGCATCCCCAGCCCTTTCCAGCCTTCCCTCGGACTCTGCCAAGCCCCTGCCCCCCCCCCACCCCACCTCTGACCGCCTGGTTTTCTTTGCCTTCTCAAACATTCTGGAGTGTAGCCCTGGCCTGTCCCACAGCAGGAACAGCTGCAGGGCCTTGTTACTTCTCCAGAGTCCAGAGTGCTTTGGTGTGACAGGTCTTATATGCCCCCGTTGGGGGCTTTTGATCCTCAGTGACCCAGGATTGGCCCATACAGTATCTCCATTTTCTGGTTGGAGTAGGGGATGCTTGTCACTCCCCAGGGTCACATTTTTGTGTCGGAAGTTTTCCAGCTTGGGAAACTTGGTCTCTAGCTGGAGCCATCTGCTGTGTGAGTCTTTGCACACACACTCACACTTCCCTTCCTTGTTCTCTCCATCTTTTGTCGTCTTCCTTAGCTGCAGTGTGGTGAACAGCTCCATCTCTGGAGCCAGTGGGTCTGGTTCCAGTCCCAGCCCCACCACACCCCATCTGCAGACTGCATGACCTCGGGGCAGCCCTTCCACCTCAGAGCCCCAGTGGCCTCATCTATAAAATGGGGTTGATAATAGGTCATCATGAGTGTGGCACAAGGTTATTTGTGTAAGTTTTTGACCAGGAACAAGCACTTCATGCTGGCTGCTGCTGTTAGCTGTTGTCTTCACCATAAAGCACTTCCTAAGGGCCTGTGGCCACACTAAGATACCAACACCACCCCCAGAGACCCTTTCCAGCTGCCAGATCATGTATCTGCAACCTTGGGTTTCCCCTTGAAGCACGGTGAGAACTTTGTATCAATTAGCTTCTCCCTTTCCCCCTTGCTTTCTGAGTCAGGGTGGATAACAAGTTCCAGGATAATAAACCAAGCAGAAGCCCTAGGGAGCCCCCAGCCTCCAGCATGTTCCCTGAGCTGAGTTTCGGATCCGTCTCACTGGGCTGACCCGCATGAGTGTTTTGAGAGTTCCTTTTCCAGTATTCCTGGGGCTGCAGCCTGGGCAGGAGGAAGTTGACCCCCGTGACCCTGCAGTGTGGGGTTCAGTCAGCTCAGAAGCGGGATCTTCTCTGGGCAGCATGGGTATCTTGGCTGGTGACAGATTTGTCCCCCAGAGAAGGGAGAAAGGAGGACTTCTGGGTTTGGGTAGGTCTTGTGAATCATTTCACCTTGTCTCTGCTCTTCCTCACTTGGGCTGGTGGAGTTGGCAGGAGGGTTAGGGTTTGGGTTTGGGCTGAGAGCAACCCTGGGTCTGAACTGGGGTGAAACCTCGGTAGAGAGCTGGCGTGAGGGAACCTGGTGAGCAAGCCCACATTCTTGCATTGCTCTGGGGAAAGGGAGATAGCTCTCTAGGGCTTTTCTTGCTGAGAATGGTTTTGCTTCATTGTTTGGTTTGGTGGATTATTGCATAGGGCTGACAGCAGGGTGTCTGCCTTCTGCCGCACTTCCCACACCACACGGAGGCCAAAGCGCCCCTTTAATTCTAAGTCAGATCCCAATCCCCTCCAGGAATCCTCTCTGGCTCCCAAATAAGAGCCAGAGCCCTGATAATGGGCTTCCTCTCTGTCCCTCTCCTCCCACTTCCCCCACCTCCCCCTGCATCGTCCTCCAGGCACATTGGCCTCCTTGCACATTCCTGTCTCAGGGCCTTTGCACTGATTGGAATAGGCTTCCTTTAGATAGTGTCAATGGCTCATTCCCTCACTTCTCTTCCCTCCTTCCCTGACTGTCCTGTAACATAACAAACTACTCCCCTCCCTCCTATCCCTCTTCCCTGACTGCTGATTCTCTGGAAGCACTTGCCACCATCTGAACATACTACTTGTATACTTTCTGCCAGTTTGCTGCCTGTCTCTTCCACACAGCAGGACTTCTTTCTCCTCACTGTTGTGTCTTCAGTGCCAGGAACAGGCCTGGTGTGTAGTAGGCACTCAGTAGAGGAAATACTTGTTGAATGAATGCAGAGTATTTGCTGACGGCCCCCGGAGGCCCCAGTCCTGTCGCTGGCTGGCTAGATAACCTTGGATGTGGCTGTGGGCCTCAGAGTCCACCTCTATAAAATCAGGGAGCCAGGACTTGGTGTTTCTGAGGGTTCTACAAATCTCAGACTGTAAGTCTCCATCCCCTAAAGAGCCTGGCTTTCTGTAAACTGGTTGATTGTGATGTGGGTGACACAGAGGGCCCAGCTTTGTTTGAGGCTTAGACCCGAGGACCGCTCAGGTGTTTGGAGCAGAATGTGTGGTGCCATTGGAGTTCTCTTTTTTTTTTTTTTAAGTCTTTCAGGTATTTTTTAAAAAAGATTTTATTTATTTATTTGACAGACAGAGATCACAGGTAGGCAGAGAGTCAGGCGGAGAGAGAGGGGGGAAGCAGGCTCCCTGCTGAGCAGAGATTCCAATGTGGGGCTCGATCCCAGAACCCTGGGATCATGACCTGAGCCGAAGGCAGAGGCTTTAACCCACTGAGCCACCCAGGCGCCCCACCATTGGAGTTCTTGATCTTGGCAGTCTCTGCTCTTCAAGGGAAGGGCCTCTCTGGAGGCTAGAGCCCCTGGCAGTGGAGGCTCTGGAAAGAGCGTGCAGATGTCCACATGTCTGCTTTCCGCAGTTGTGCCAGCTCCTTGGCTGAATCTGGCCTCCCAGCAGCCTGTCATTTCCCGAGTAGCAGGCCCTCACCCCTCAGGTGCCACTCTCGCTTTGGGAGGGAGGACAGCAGAGGACAGCGGCTAATCGTGTGGGCAGGCCTCAAAGTAAGCCCGTGCACGGGCTGTTCTCCAAACCAGCTAGGCTCGGGGACCTGAATGCGCCGACCTGGGATGCCAGCCCTTGGAGGACAGTGGCAGTGCCTGGACCATGCTCTTCATCCTAACCCCCTTCCCCTGACTGACTCTTCCCATTCCTCAGATTTTAGCTTAGGCATGAGCTCCTTCAGCCAGGCTTTCCTGACTGTTCAGCTGTTTTCCTTTTCCCCATGTTAGCACACACGGTCCTGTGTGGGTCCTCTCTGTTCACAGGTCTCTTTTCCCCAGGAGCCCGGAGCCTCATGGGGGGTGGGGAACAATGCTCTTGCTCACTGCTATTTGGGGAAGGTGTTGCCTGGCATATGGAGGACCTCGCTAAATATTTGTGGAGTGAGTAAGTGAGTGAACATTGTCATGGATGGTCAACTCAAGCAAGTTGGTAGTGGCTGCCTGAAACTTTGGGTTTAGAAGGATTCTGAGGGACGCCTGGGTGGCTCAGTTGGTTAAGCGGCTGCCTTCGGCTCAGGTCATGATCCCGGCCTCCTGGGATCGAATCCCACATAGGGCTCTCTGCTCAGGAGGGAGCCTGCTTCCCCCTCTCTCTCTGCCTGCCTCTCTGCCTACTTGTGATCTTTCTGTCAAATAAATAAAATCTTAAAAAAAAAAAAAAGAAGGATTCTGAGACTGCAGCTAAGTGCAGGGGTTAAGGGGTTAAGGGTGCTGGGATCTAGATCTCTTCCCTTAGTTCATTAAAAAAAAAAAAGTGCTGGGATCTATTGCTCATGTCTGCTATTGGCTCAGAGGGAAAGTGCAAGGATCAATTAGTGATGTCTGCTCTGGGCACTGGCCTAGGAGCTGTTTTTCTTCCTTGCTGTGGGGTGGAGGGTGCGCGGGTGGGTGCGGGGTGGCTCTCTGCACAGAGGTGGTATTTCTGGGATTCCGACAGCTTGCCAGGTGCTGTAACCCTGTGCCCCAGGGAGCCCTCTGGGTATCTGCTCATCTCTCTCTCCCTTTCTCTCTCTAGCTGTCCCTTCCTGGCCCGCCAGCTGACCCTCGCCATCCCCATCATTGCCGCCATCCTCTTCTTCTTCGTCATGAGCTGCCTGCTGCAGACAAGTTTCACCGACCCCGGGATCCTGCCCCGGGCCACTGTCTGTGAGGCAGCCGCCCTGGAGAAACAGATCGGTGAGCCTCCGACTCTCCAAGCTCCTCACTCCTTGATTTGAGAGGAGGCCTGAGTTTCTCTTCCCGCACCTTGCCAGAGACCGAGGGCATGGTAGTCAGTAAGGCAGGCTGGAGCTGACCCCAGAGTGGAGACCCGTGCTAAACCAGTGAGCCACTAAGCAAGAGACACTGGCAAGTTCAGGCTGCGGTGGCCGCCAGCTTAGTGCTGAGTGCTCACGGGGGCCGCGCAGGCTTTCCACCTGTCTATATGCATGATCTTATTGAATCCCTCAGTGATCCCATGAGACAAGGACTGTTGTTAGTCTCCTTCTACTATTACACTGAGTCTCACAGGAGTCAAGTAAACGGCCCAAGATCACCCAGTGGGTGGAGGGCTGGGATGAGATCTCATGCAGTCTGACCAGAATCTCTGCCCTTAAGCATTTGTGTGCTTAATAATTCTCTCAGCAGACATCGGCTGAACCCAGTTATGTGCCAGGCCTTCTTCCAGATGCTGATGATACAGCAGTGAGCAAATAGAGGACAGTAATCCCCTGCCCTCTTGGAGCTGACGTTCCAGCAGGAGAAGGACAGTTAACAGTTAAACATCTAGGATGTCAAAGAGAAAAGCAGGGAGGAAGGATGAGAGCTGGGGGAAGGGTATATGGTTTTAAATAGGGTGATCAGGGAAGGCTCCATGAAGGAGGTGACTTCTGAACAAGGTTTGAAGAGATGAGGGACTGAGCTGCGTGGGTATCTGGAGGTATCTGGTGTAGGGAGTGGGCTCATTTAGAGTAGACGATCTGGGAAAGCTTCTAGGAGGAGGTGGTACTTGAGAGGAGCCCTGAATGGTGTGATGGGAGCCAGTAATACGCAGTCTGGAAACAGTGAAAATGAAGCCCGGAGCAGTGGACAAGCTGATGTGTTTAAGGAACAACAGGAGGGCCGGTGTGCTAGAGGGAATCCATGCTCCCGGGCACCCAGACAGCCCTTGATTCCTCCCAGACCAGTTCAAGTCCCCCTGGGACGCTGGGTGCTGGGGCCAGGACCTTTGTCTCGGTTTGCTGCACCCCAGCTCCTTCCTGGGGAGAAGTGACGTGGCTGTTTACACACCTCAGGGGTTTCCGGTCCGCGGTCAGTTCCTTCCCCTAACAGGGTGGCTTCCAGACAGGCTTTTAAGCATCTAACTGGCCTTGAAGAGACCCGGTAGCCTATAGATGTCAAGAGTCCGCGGCATCCATCCCTGGAAGTTGTTCTGCTGGTTCCCTGGAGCAACTCGGGAGGGTGGGCAGGAAGGGGAAGGAGGTTCTCTTGCTCTTTGTTCTTCCTCTCATTCCTCTGTCTAGGCCTGTCCTTGGCCACACCCTGGGTCGCTGTCTTCCTCCGCCTGCACCACCTTCCTCCCCCCTTGCACCCCTAGGGCCCTCACTACTTGGCCGCCCAGACCTAACTCTGCTCCTTCCGAATCCACCAATCTGACCTGAGCAGTCCAGCTGACAGCAGGGGAGGCCCAGCAGCAGCCCGTTTCTCCTCCCTCCAGGTCAGGGCTCATCCTGGGGCAGGATTATGCTCCGGCTCAGCCTGAGCTTGGAAATCTGGCCACCTGGCATCCTCTGGCCCGCTGTGAGCGGTGGGGGTGATAATGACAGCTGTAATCCCCCACGTGTGGGGGTGCTTGACCCTATGCCGAGAGCTTCCCGTCCATTATCCCCACAAATCCTCCCAGTAGCCCCACTGTGCTGATGCAGAAACTGAGGCAAGCTGGTACATGGCCAGGGAGTGGAGGCATGGAGACGGACCGTGTGCCTCGACTCCCAAACCCTTTGCTTTCTCTTCTGAGATGGCCTCAGGGACACATCTCTGGTCTTCGAACACATCTCTGAAGACACATCATGCTGTCTTCATTCTTATGTCTCAACCCAGGTATTCTGTATTCTAAGATGCTCTCATGACCTCAGATGAGCCAGACCTTCCGTGACAGGTTCCTAGAGCTCCTTGTCCTTCTTTTCTTGGCCCTGCCACCTTGCATGGTGATTGTTACAAAGTTGTTGGGTAGGACCAGCAGCCTCTCCTGGGTCTTGTTCAACTAGTCGGCCACTTGGAGGGTCCAGGGATGTTGGCTGAATGGATAAGCCTCTGTAGAGGCTTGATGTCCTCAGGTGACTGATGGAGAGATAGTTGGAACTTCTCCCAATCAGGCACTATGGGTTTAATCATGTATGTGTTAATTCTATATGCTGACTCCTGAGCACAGGGGGAGGAAGTGGGTGGCCAAAAACAAATCTGGTGTGGACCCTGCCTTCTGGTGGTTTCTAGGCTAGCTCTGTCCAAGGTGATGTATGACCACCTGCAATGTCCACAGGTGTGACCAAACCTGCAGGTGTGACCAGCTGCCCCAGGTGAGTTTAGGCTTTGGAAGAGGATCAGAGAAACCAGGAGTATCTTCGGCCTGCAGGATACCGAGAGGCTTCATGGAGAGACGCTTTGAGTCAAAGCTTAAGGTTTGGGTAGCATTCAGGCATGGGAATATATGTGAAGGGAGCCCTCCAGGCAGATGGAACAGAGGAGGAGAAGGCAGAGCAGGCAGGAGCGGGGACAGGCATGGAACCCCGAGAAGGCCCTGTTGGCTGGAACAGGAGGAACACTTCAGAGAATTAGAGAAGTTCTGGTTGGGGAATGGAGTGGAAATAGTCACGTGGGGCCCTAAATGTCAGGGTTGGAGAGTTTCCTTTGAGAACAGCTGCCAAGCCTGGAGAGTGACATCTTTGAGGCCTTTGAACTCTGAAACTTGGAACAGGAGCCAGATTTGAGGGTGGGGCCAGGAGGTGTCTAATCAGGATGAAATATATTTTCTCAAAGAGGACTAAGGTCACTAAGCCTTTTTGAGAAGGTTGGGGACCAGCTCTGAGGTGGATGGTGCTGTTCATGCAAATGTGAACTGATGATTACTGGGGCCCAAGCAAATTGTGGGCTTCTCACTTTGGCCCCATAAGCCAGCAACTCCAGCCCAACAGGCTCTAGCCCAAGGCTGCCACCCTGCAAAGACTGTCTGAGGTGGGCTGACCAGCTCCTCCCAGCCTCCAGCCCTGGGAAACCCCTCAGTCATAGGCAGACCAGGGCGGTTGGTCACCCTGGTCTGAGATCTTGACTTGCCAGCTGGCAAGCCATGCAGCCGGGTCACCCCTACAGGGCCATACAGAGTCCAGGCGCTCTGGGAAGTTGGAAAAGAGGTAAGAGGTGCCAACATTGCCCACAGGAGGTTCCCAGTCTGAAGGGAGACGACAGAAGCATCCAGATCGGAGTGACACACACTGTCCTAGACACGTTTACAGCTCACAGAACACACATAAAGGCTGCCTCTCCCTCCGCCACCACCCCGCAGGTCACAGATGCAACCCATCTGTGCCAAAGGTCTCCCTCAGGTCCTTCTGAAGCCCACTGCCCTGGGGCAGACCTGCCTCATTTGCTTGCTTGCCTGGCTCTGCCGACCAGGCCCCAGCACCTGGCTTCTCCCTGCAATCACAGTTGTTTTTTCAAGACCCAGATTTGACCCCAGCCCTCCCTGGCTTAGAATTTGGGTGACTCCCTTGTGGCTTCAGCAGCATTTCCTGAAGTTCGGGCATTTGGGTCCAGCCTTTATGATTTTTGCCCTTTTTGCCTCTCATCTTGTACCTTCATTTCCTCAGTATTTTCCTTTAAGCGACTTGTGTTTAAATGTATCTTAACAAGGAAAATTTATATCACCCTTATAAGCGGAGAGCCTCTTACTCGGAATAGAAGATAATCATAAAAACCAAACATAACAATGTTACAGAATTCCCGGTGGTTACAGTGGCCTGATCACAGCTCTGAGGTAGTAGAAGTCAGCAGTTTTCCCCTTGATGGGAGTCACAGGCTTGAAAGAAAATTGAAAAGGGAATAACCTTCTGTTCACGTGAATCAGTGTTACATGTGCTGTGGCCAGGAAACAGATCATCTTCCACCTTCTGGATGACGAGCCCCAGGCTCAAGGCCAACCCCAGTCTACCTGCCCCTGCCCCCAGCACCCCCCAGCCAGGCTGGGCACAGTCCATGCCTATGTGCCTCGCTTTGTTCACGCAGCCCCCCCGGCCCTCTCTCCCCGGTGAGCCCACCAGGTCGTTCCTCCTGATCCAGCTTAATTGGGCCTCCCCTTTCGTTGCTTCCTTGAATGCCGCCTCCTGTCCCCACTGCCCACATTTCCCTGGTATCCAGTGTAGACACCAGTAACACCATTAATCCCCGAGCTTTTCATCTCTCATTCGCATCACTACCTCGCAAGTCTGATAGGGTTATTACCCAGTGAGGAACTGAGGCTGAGAGAGGCTAGGCAGCTTCCTCAAAGTCACAAGCCAGCAAGTGGCCAGGCCAGGTTTCACAATGAGGTCAGAACGGCCTCAGAGTTACCGCACTTGACTCACTGGACCTCTCACACCAGCTCTGTAATTACTCACGTTACCCGCTCCCTCTGCCTTCGGGCCAAGCTCTTCTTGTGTCCTCCAGCCTGTCCCTCAGCGGTAGGTAGGTGGTGGGCATTCCATAAACCTCTGGAGTGAACAGAAATGGTCAGGCAGGGGTTACAGGGACCCACGGCCTGGGCACTGTGGCTGACCGAGAAGCTGGGGGGAGCCACAGCCCTGCATGTGTTTCTTCCACAGGTGGGGGCAAAGGAAGGCCAGTTGTCAGGACCCAGCAAAGCAGGTGGCAATCCCAACCTTCCTTCGCTAAAGCCTGCTCAGTAGTTCGTGCCAGCTGCCGGGGTCCCCGCTAGCCCCGGGGCTTCCGTCACAGAGCCAGAGCCAGCCGTCAGGCTCTGACTGCAGAATGCCGGCCTGCCCCCCTCCATTGGCTGCGGTTGCAGTGGGGAAACCCAGTGCATGCCCCTGGGTGAGGGGGACGCGATCGGAGCGAGTCATTGGCTTCTCACAGGTGTTCAGTGGGGAGGAGCCTTGCCCCTCCTGACCACATCCTCAGGGGCTTTCGAGTCCCACCTGCAAGGCAGCAGGAAGGCCTTGCTGGCGTGAAAGGGCCTTTTTACTTCTTGGGACAAAGCCCAAGGCAGAAAGCCTTGGAGAAGATCTTAGATTCCTTTCTGGCAGAGATACCATCTCTCACATTCTTCCTTCTTTTCTTCAACAAATATTCTCTAAACTGGGTGAACAAAGCAAAGGTGGTTTTTTGTCTAGTTTAAAGGAAGCACGAGGCCCAACCTGGGACTTGAACTCATAACCCTGAGTTCAAGAGCCAGATACTCTACTGACAGCCAGCCAAGCATACCTCCCCCACCCATTTTCTCCTAATTTTTATTTTTAATTTATGTTTAAACTTCATTTTTTTATAAATTTATTTTTCAAGGTTTTTGTTGTTCTCTGTTTTTTGTTTTTTTGTTTTAGTGGGCTCCGTGCCATGGAGCTCAAAGCAGGGCTTGAACTCATAACCTTGAGATCAAGACCTGAGCTGGTAGGGCGCCTGGGTGGCTCAGCTATTAAGTGTCCACCTTCCGCTCAGGTCATGATCCCAGGGTCCTGGGGTTGAGCCCCGCATCGGGCTCCCTGCTTGACAGGATGCTTGGTTCTCCTTCTCCCAGTCCGCCTGCTTGTGTTCCCTCTCTCACTGAGTCTCTGTCAAATAAGTAAATAAAAAAATAAAATCTTAAAAAAAACAAACCCAAGCTGAGATCAAGAGTCAGATGCTCAACCGACTGAGCCACCTAGGTGCCCCAAAATTTGACTTGATTTGATTTGATTTGAAGTAATCTCACTACACCCAATGTGGGCTCACGCTTAAAACCCTGAGATGAAGTGTTGCGTGTTGTACTGACTGGGCCAGCCAGGAGCCCCTTAAAAATTTTTTTTTAAGGAACCATATTTGACTTATCTACATGTATTTGCCTCTTCTCCCCTCACCTGCCACCCAGGCCTTGTACACTATCATGACATAGTAGCTGGTAGTGTTTGAGAGAATGTTTGGAGGACAAGGATTCTAATTCCAGCCCCACCTAATACATACTAAAGCGGAGTCCGTTTCCTCATCTGTAAAATGTGAGTACAGACCCCCTTGCCCAGCCCAGAGCATCCGGGCATATCCGTGTACTTTGAAAATTGTTTTTCTCTATGGAAATTTAAGAGGCTGAGCCCTGTGGTCAAGAAGGGCAAAAGGATGGGTCCTGGCTGCTGGCAGGAGTGTATGGAGGCAGGGTCTGGGGTGGAGGGCAGGTGGTGATGGAACCCAAGCCCTGGGTCCGCATGGTCTGGCCTGAGAATAAACAGTGGGACAGTGGCTTGCCTTCTTCCCAGGTGGGGGCCCGTCTCCACAGTGGCGTCCCTGCAAAGCCTCCTTTAGCCCAAATTGTTGAGTGCATCTGGGGACTCCCTTGCTCCAGGGGGACACTTTCTCTCCCCCGCCCCCTACTATTAGCAGCCCAAGGAAGTTGGGTATGCAAAGCTTCACTTCCTCTTTCTCGAGTTCTCAAGAGGAGGAAGCTTGGCTCGGGAGGCCACAACATGCTGGTCGGAGTCCCCTCCCAGCCTGAGGGCCTGTGGGAACCCAGTGAGGATTCCAGGAAATTTTCTCCTCTTGCTTCAAATGGGTCTGTGGCTGCCCTTCACTTACAGATGAGCTGGGTTCTGAAGTTTAGTAAATAAGTTGTTTGGAATATAAGTTTTTTCATAGAAGGAATGATCATAATAATGGCTCGTGTTCATTTAGCTTTGCCTGGTGCTAGATGTTTTGCTAATAAGCTCCCTTGCTGAGTTCTTGCTTCGTCTTCCTTCACAACACTAGGAGGCAAAGTTTGATGATGTCCCATTTTCTTTTTTAGCAGATGAGGGCACAGAGAAGTGAAGCCACTTGACCCACATCACGTCGCTGACTGTGGTTGGGCCACATGCCTGTCCGGCTCCAGATCTTGTGTCCGAGCCTGGAAGCCAGCCGTGGGCAGGGATGGGAGCTGGACCTGGGGCCCATGGGGTAGGGTTACAGGTTGGGTCTGGAGTAGCATCAAGAGTTTTGGAAAGAGCTGGAGAATGCAGCATGCTGGAGTGTCCCTGCATGAACTGTGTGGCAGGACTGTGACTCTAGCGCCGGGCTCAGGGCT
>PISX010001713.1:51806-184803 GCA_004024625.1 Mellivora capensis | reverse complement strand
ACAAAACCAAAAGACAACTGACAGAATGGGAGAAGATATTTGCAAACGACATATCAGATAAAGGGCTAGTGTCCAAAATCTATAAAGAACTTATCAAACTCAACACCCAAAGAAGAAATAATCCAATCAAGAAATGGGCAGAGGACATGAACAGACATTTCTGCAAAGAAGACATCCAGATGGCCAACAGACACATGAAGAAGTGCTCCACATCACTCGGCATCAGGGAAATACAAATTAAAACCACAATGAGATATCACCTCACACCAGTCAGAATGGCTAAAATTAACAAGTCAGGAAATGACAGATGCTGGCGAGGAAGCGGAGAAAGGGGAACCCTCCTACACTGTTGGTGGGAATGCAAGCTGGTGCAACTGCTGTGGAAAACAGCATGGAGGTTCCTCAAAAAGTTGAAAATAGAACTATCCTATGACCCAGCAATTGCACTACTGGGTATTTACCCTAAAGATACAAACATAGTGATCCGAAGGGGCACGTGCACCCAAATGTTTATAGCAGCAATGTCTACAATAGCCAAACTATGGAAAGAGCCTAGATGAATGGATACAGAAGATGTGGTATATATACACGATGGAATACTATGCAGCCATCAAAAGAAATGAAATCTTGCCATTTGCAACAACGTGGATGGAACTAGAGGGTATCATGCTTAGTGAAATAAGTCAATCAGAGAAAGACAACTATCATATGATCTCCCTGATATGAGGAAGTGGAGATGCAACATGGAGGTTTAGGGGGGTAGGAAAAGAAGAAAAGAAACAAGATGGGATTAGGAGGGAGACAAACCATAAGTGACTCTCAATCTCACAAAACAAACTGAGGGTTGCTGGGGAGAGGGGGGTCGGGAATGGGGGGGTGGGGTGGGGACATTGGGGAGGGTATGTGCTATGGTTAGTGCTGTGAAGTGTGTAAACCTGGCGATTCACAGGGGCACCTGGGTGGCTCAGTGGGTTAAAGCCTCTGCCTTCAGCACAGGTCATGATTCTGGGGTCCTGGGATCGAGCCCCGCATCGGGCTCTCTGCTCAGCAGGGAGCCTGCTTCCCTTCCTCTCTCTCTGCCTGCCTCTCTGCCTGCTTGTGATCTCTGTCTTTCAAATAAATAAATAAAATCTTAAAAAAAAAAAAAAAACCTGGCGATTCACAGACATGTACCCCTGGGGATAAAAATACTTTATATGTTTATAAAAAATTAAAAAATTTATTAAAAAAAGAAGTCAGTCATTTTGATCATGTTGGTAAGTCCCTGTGGAATTGGCTTGTGATTGATATGGTTATCCTGTCAGTCATTTGTCTCAGCTTCTGCTTAGTTTTATTTGTAGAAGGATCTAATGAGTTTCAAAATGACTAACAATGACGTTGATTTATTAAGAATGCATACCTCCTTTTGCTTACTTTCCATCAACAAGATGAAGTGCTTTGTTCTAACTTCCTTGAATATCTTACAGAAGCTAGGAAAGGTGTTACTGTTCTCTATCGGTTCTTAGTTGGTTTTCTGTTATGCCCTTATTTTTATTCCTGCGTTGGTATACATTTCAGTGTGATAAAATACCAAAAGTCTTGGGTGTGGAAGGAAAATGGTTCTGAATTTGACCTTTCTTTTTTAGTGATTAGTTTCCCATTATTTTCATGAGGAAAGAAAATGGGCATTTGTATTTACAAATGTAACCCTTCTGTTGTGCCGAAGAGTGAAAGAAAGGATAGTTTTTTTAAGATGGCTTCTTGGAGAACTTTTGCCTTGAGATTCATATCACAACTCAATGAAAAGTGGAATGATTTTAATAAATTATTAAATATTACGTATTAATATTATGTATTATATGTAATTAATATTATAATGTATTAAATGATCAATACATGATGTTTTTAGTGGATATTTTTGTAGCTATGTGGCATGAATGCTGTTAATCTTATTTGTACAAATACAACATGAGATAAATAAAAACCTGTGCATATTATAAAAATGCCATTGAATATATTTTATGAGTTTCAAGAGCTTGGGAAACTTCAAGATGCAAGATTTGACTGAAAAAAAGTAGCAAAAATATGAACATTGAAAAGCCCACTTGAAAAATATTTATTTCCCTTTTTTCCAGGAGTTTTAAGTGTGTAAAATAGTATCAGTCTTTCTACCCATTCCTAGTGTGCTGCATTAAAGTAGCACATACCTTTAAGGGATGGAAAAGTCCTTTTTTCCCTTGCCAAGTTAGTGTAAGATAGTCATTGGCAGGTTATATCTCCCATACTTCATAATGAGATATACATTTTCTATAATGAATATTCTTTTATAAATACTAATAGTATCTAAATAAGTGAACAGATAAAGTTCTGATGATGTTACATACTGATTACCACGAATTGGGTTTATGATGATGGGCATCCCTCATGAATAGGATTTCATTTTATGTGGAACTCAACCGGTACTGCTTTTAGCACATTCCCTGAATTTTCATGGGCGATTCCGCTTTACCTTATGCAGACTTGCCAGCATTTTTAAAGAATCTGAGTTTATACCTCATTTAACTCAGTAGGGCTTATATTTAGAGATTTAACCTTACTTTAATAAGCTCGCAGGAGATATTTCTTCAATATCAGACTTCCTCAGAATGTTACTTATTATACCTTCCATGGATACAGATGATTCTAGCAAAGATAAAATACAGTTGGTGTTGCCAGATAATTTTATCAGTTGGTCATTCTAATTGTTGTCAGTGCTGCTACTTCTATGTCTTGTTAAAGGCTGCCAACTTGATGTATCATTTAAATTTTTTTTTTAATCTTTAGATTGTCATAATGGAAGTGCAAGGTTTGAAGTCCGTTGCTCCCAATCGAATTGTTTACTGTACAATGGAAGTGGAAGGAGGAGAAAAACTGCAGACAGACCAGGCTGAAGCCTCAAGGCCACAGTAAGCCAGCTGAAAAAAAATTTTCCCCTTCCAAAGAAACATGGTTTTATGCATTTGCAGCATTGTGTGGTTTTATATTCCACAAGGGTTATTGGTTAGCTTTGTTTCAACTGTGTTAGAATCATTGTGTGCCTTTCTAGATAAGGATGCTGTAATTATCACTGTAGCAGATTCCCTGTGTAGTACAAACAGAAAATCTAACCTGCAAATGAGAAACTAGTTATTTGGGAAGTCGATGTTTGTAAGTCATTTAAAAAGAAAGCATGTGTTTTCATGTGTTATTTAAAAGGTGGTGCTTGTGCCTAGCCTATAACCTAAGAGCTTTTCCATTTCCATGTATTGCTGATGACCATATAGCACTGATGGTTTTGAGATGGATATAATTTTGCACAGTGTCATAGAATACTTTGGGAATAGGCTTGAGTTAGAGAACCAATTACTGACAACTGCACAGTAATCAGAGAAGCTAAAGCTGTTCTTAGCTGGCAGTTTTAGGTTTCAAATTCTGGGAAAGAGTTTAATTAAGTTTGGAAGATGTTTTCTCTAACTGATTGAAATTTGGGAAACATCACAGTGTCCGGTAGAAATAACCAGGCTAGTCTGAGGAATTTGAGTGAAAATTGCCTGGCTTTCATTTGTATACTGCCTTTATTTTTTTAATTATTTTTTTTATTGTGTTACGTTAGTCACTATAAAATACTTCATTAGTTTTTGATGCAGTGTTCCAAGATTCATTGTTTATGTAGGGCACATATTGCATGAAGCACTAGGTGTACACTGCCTTTAGAGAAGATTTTTTTTTCCTTCCTCAGGACTTGGGATTTTTGTCTTACCACAGCATGATGATGTGGCCTGTTCCTTCAGGAAATGTCTGATCAGATCCTGGTTGGCAGTGGTTAGATAGAGGTGAACAAAAACTTTCACAAGTAGGCAGAGAGTCAGGCAGAGACAGAGAGAGGGGGAAGCAGGCTCCCCACCAACCCGAGAGCCCAATGCGGGGCTCGATCCCAGGACCCTGAGATCATGACTTGAGCCAAAGGCAGAGGCTTTAACCCACTGAGCCACCCAGGTGCCCCACATTATTTAATTTTCAGGTGTCAAACTAGTCTTGTATCCCTGACATAATTTGTACTTGGTCATGATGCCTAGTTCTTATTTGTTACTACATTTAGTTCTCCAGTCTTTTGTTAAGGACTTTTGCATCTCTTTAAGAAATAGTGATCTATAATATCTTTTTTGTGACCTATCTGATTTTATATTGGCCTCATAGAATGAGTTTGGAAGTGGTCTCCTTTTTTTTTTAAAGTATGGAAGATTAGTATTAATTCATTAATGTTTGTTGGAATTTACTGAAGAAGCCCTCTGGGGCTGGGCTTTTCTTTGTAGGTAGGTCTCCATTACTAATTTAATCTCTTTCTTGTAGATCTATTCAGAGTGTCTGTTTCTTCTTGTCAGTTTTGGGATTTGGTGTATTTAGAGTAATTTGTCCATTTCATTCAAGTTGCCTAATTTATTGGCATACATTTGTTTATAGTATTCATTTACAATGTTTTTTATTTCCATAAAATATTCCTTCTTCAATTTCTAAAATGAATTCAATGAATTCTAGTATTTGAATCTCCTTTTTCCTAGTCCATCTAGCTAAAAAAATGTTTATCTTTAAATACCCGACTTTTGTTTCATTGATTCTCACTCTAATCTTTATTTCCTTCAGGTTTAGTTTCTCCTCTTTTTATAGTGTCTTAAGGTGGAAAGTTAGATTTTTGAGTTGAGATCTTCCTAATACAGGCACTTAGAGCTATAAATATCCTTCTAAGCACTGCTTGAGCAGCATCCCATAAATGTCAATACGTTCTCTACATTTTCACTCAGCAAGGAGAATTTGGATCGGGAAATTGTGTTATTTGTACAGTAAACAGTCAATGGAAGAAATTTCTTATTAGGAAGAAAGTAAAAGACTCAGATCCTATCATGTCACCCCAGTGACTAGGAGAACAGAAGTCACTCCTGAAACCCACTAGGAACACAACAGTATGTCACCACTCACTGGTTGGGAAGCTCTTTTATGGCAATTATATTTTTTCCTAGACATCTTAGTTCAGGCTGCTGTAACAGAAATACTGTTTTAACACTGGGTGGCTTAAACAACAAACATTATTTCTCGCAGTTGTGGATGCTGGAAGTGTGAGATCAAGCTGCCAGCACAGTCATTGAGGTTTATAAGGAGGGCCCTCTTTCGGGGGCCACTTCCTTGCTGGGTCGTCCCACGGTGGAGAGTGAGCTCTTGCATCTCTTCATCTTCTTATAGGGGCACCAGTTCCATCACGGGGCTCCATCCCCGTGACCTCATCCACATTCAGTTTCCTCCCAGAGCCCCACCTCAAGACATTATTACATTAGGGATTACAACTTCAGCATATGAACTTTTGGGGGTGCACAACCACTTCTCTCAAAATTCATGTCTTCACCTGCAAAATAGGTTAATTCTATCTCAGAGGCCCCAGAGATTTTTACTTTATTCGAGCATCAGTTCTGGAGTCTAAAACCCAAAGACTCATCTAAATATTATCCAAATCAGATATGGGTAAAGTGAGTTATGATTCATTCTGAGGCAAAGTTCCTCTTCAGCCATGAACCTATGAAACCAAATAAGTTATATGCTTCCTGAGAACAGTGGTGGGAGAGGCACAGAATAGGTATTTCAGTTCAAAACAGAGAAATGAGGAATAGAAGAGTGGGTGACAAGTCCCAGGTAAATCTAAAGCCTAGCCAGATAAACTCCTTTAGACATGAAGGCTCAGGACTGCTCTTCTTTGGTACCAAGCTTTGCCTTCTGGACCCACTAGGACAGTGATCACACCTGCATGGCTCTGCTGGATGGGTGTTTAACCCCTGCAGCTTCTGGTGGCTGCCACCTGGCATGTTGAAACAAAGGCAGTGGCCCCATCCCCAGGGCCTGCTGGGCAGAGGTCTAAGCCTTTGAAACTGAGGTGGAGATGGTCCTATCGGTGCCCTGCCAGGTCCTCCAAACCCTTGCAGGATTGTTGTACTGAAGGCCTGTACTGGGATTGGTAGCCCTAATGATCTCTGATTCACCTTTGGAGTCATTCCTCCCTTGTCTTAAAGACTAGAATGTGTTCATAGCTGAATCTCTGGTCCAGTTTTATTTATGTATTTGACAGAGATCACAAGTAGGCAGAGAGGCAGGCAGAGAGAAAGAGGCAGAAGCAGGCTCCCTGCTGAGCAGAGAGCCCAATGCAGGGCTCGATCCCAGGACCCTGAGATCATGACCTGAGCAGAAGGTAGAGGCTCAACCCACTGAGCCACCCAGGCGCCCTCTGGTCCAGTTTTATAGGGTCTAAGAAGTTCAGTAGCTTTCCTTCATTTCTGTCCATCTCCTTCAGTTCAGACCAACAGTGTTCCTGCTGAGCTGGTTGATTAGGTTTGTGGTTCATACCTACACTGACCTTCTCGGATGGCTCGTCTCCCACACCTTGAGTGTTCTCTCCTGAACACACTTTCTCGTTATGGACAGACTAAGAATCTTAAAATCTTTATGATCTGCTAACTCTTTATATAATAATTGTCTTCAGTTCATTTTCTCTCACTGCATTTTACTGTAAGCAGTCAGGAGCAACCAAGCTCCTCCTTCAACACTTTGCTCAGAAATTTCCTCAGGTCATTCTCCGGTTTCATTGCACAGAAGTATTACGTTTCACAAAACACTAGAACATGAACATGATTCAGCCAGGTTCTTTGCCGCTGATAACAAAGATAAGCTTTCTTCCGATTTCTAGTAACATGTTCCTCTTTCCCACTGAGACCTCATCAAAATAGCCTTTGCCAACATTCTGTTCATATATGTCTTCTCCGAGAAGATGGAAGCTTCGTCTGTAGCTCTTCTCTTACTGAACCTTCACCAGAATTTCCCTTAGCGTCCCTTCGTTGTCATACTGGCTCTTTCTAGCCCGCATCTGCAAGTTCTCCTGCCCCAGCCCTTACTCCCACTCCAAAGCTGCTTCTACATTTTTAGGTATTTGTTACAGCAGCAGTTTGGGCTACACTAAAAATACCATAGGTCGCGTGATTTAAACAGCAAATATTTATCTTGTACAATTCTGCAGATAGAAGTCCAGTATCAGGGCAGCAGCAGGGTCAGGTTCTGGGTGAGGGGCCTCTTCCTGCTTTACACAGGGCTACGTTCTCCCTGTACCCTCCCAGGGTGGGGAGACAGACCACCGCCTCCATGATCTCACTGACACTCAATCGCCTCTGAAAGACCCTAACTCCAAATACCATCACACTGAGGTTTTGGGGCCTCATCACGGGAATTTGGAAGTGGGGGGCATAAACACTAGGGCAGCAGTAGTCCATGAAATCTTCAGGGGGTGCGAATGCCCTAAGAATTAGAATACCCTGTTGTTTTTTAGAAAATCTTTTTATTTTTTATTTTATATTTTTTTTTATTTTATTATTTTTTTTTAAAGATATTATTTATTTATTTGACAGAGAGAAAGGGATCACAAGTAGGTGAGAGAGAGAGAGAGAGAGAGAGAGAAGGAGAAGCAGGCTCCCTGCTGAGCAGAGAGCCCGATGTGGGGCTCGATCCCAGGACCCTGGGATCATGACCTGAGCCGAAGGCAGAGGCTTTAACCCACTGAGCCACCCAGGCGCCCCTATTTTATATTTTTTAAGTATTTTATTTATTGGACAGAGAGATCACAAGTAGGCAGAGAGGCGGGCGGTGGGGCGGGGGGGGGGGCGAGCAGGCTCCCTGCTGAGCAGAGACCCCCCCTCCCCCAGGATGCGGGGCTCATCCCAGGACCCTGGAATCATGATCTGAGCCGAAGGCAGAGGCTTTAACCCACTGAGCCACCCAGGCGCCCCTAGAGAATCTTTTTAAAAAGCTTTATTGAAGTACAATTTACACAGCATAAAATTCTTCCATTGTGAAGTAGACGATTTTCAGTAAATTTAGGCGCCTGTACTGCTATCAGCTTGTGCTGCTGTCAGTTCAGTTTTAAAACACATCACTTCAGAAGGTCTCTCGCGACCGTTTGCAGTCTTGGAACTGCCAGTTCCGGCAAGCTGCTCACCTACTTGCTAGCGCTAGAGTTTTGTTTTTTCTGGACACTTCATATAAATGAAACCATGCCCTCGGTAGTCTGGGTTTTTTCATTTAGCATCATTTCTACGAAGTTTATTTGGTACTTAAGTATTTGGCCAGTCAGACGAGTTAACTTTTATGTCAGTCGTCATTTAGCTTACGTTGTATTCGTAGAGATTCTGACAATAGGGAACAGCATCTAACTGGGTGATTTAAATGAATTAACATGCGTACAAGTTAGAAAGTATTATAACAACCCTCCAGTACTCTTTTTATTCTTACCACAAGGAAATTTGGCAAAAATAGCTTTTCTCTTTCCTCATGAACACTGAGTTAACTGTAAAATGAATTAAATGATTTGTATTTATCATTGTATCCCGGGGCAGACCACTTTAAATTAAAAATGTGCCTTCTGAATGCTGACCGACTGTCGCTTTCCAGCAGTGTGGTTACTTATCTCTTGAACTCCTCTTGCACAACAGGAAAGAGACTCATCTCCCCCGTTATAGGGAATCGTGCCTCAGACATGTTCTCTAAATTTTATAGCTTCAACAGTTTGTGTCGTATTGGAGATCAATTCATCCTTCTGTCTGATACTAATTAAAGCGCCTTATTTAGTCCATATTTCCAATAAACTTAATCAAGATTTCTAGCCACTGCCTGTTTCATTCCTGTAGTTCTTATTTCCTGCCAGCAATTAGGTAGGAACAGCATGTGAGCATGGTACATAACTTAGAATATAGAATCTGAGATCTCATAAAAGTGTGTTTATAGATAAGTTTGATTTATAAAGAGCAGTAATGAGTTAATCTATTAAAGTTTTTAGTTTTTAATGGAGGGAAGGGAATGTAGGTAAACTGTATTTCAGTTAGGGAGGAAATTGTTCATGGATTTTTAAGTCACTGTTTCATAGTCTCTCTGAGCCAGGAAAGGTTTTGTTCTCTGTAAACAGAGGTACAAAAACACTTGTATAGCTTTTTTTTTTTTTTATCTTTTCCAGACATTTTGTTACTTGATTTTTAGCCCATACCCTTAATGATACCACCTGAAAGGAAAGGGAGCATAAGAAGAATGACAGACTGATGGGGGAGGACTCTGCAGTCATCACGAATCTCTTGATAACATTGTGCCTACAAATAATGACCATCCTATGAGTGCCTAAAAACACAGGAGCTGCTAATATCCCATGGAGGGCAAAGATAGATCTATGTACCAGGGAGATAAAAGCAAAGAAATTGGTTGTTAAAAACAAACCAGGAACTCAGAGGAAGGGGAAATGGGGATTTGCTCTTCAAGGCATATAAAGTTTCCGTTATGCAAGATGAATAATTGTAGAGACCTGCTGTGCAATATTAGGTTTGCAGTGAACAATACTGTACTGTACCTTAAACATTTAAGAAGGTAGATCCCGGGGTGCCTGGGTGGCTCAGTGGGTTAAGCCTCTGCCTTTGGGTCAGGTCATGAGCTCAGGGTCCTGGGATCGAGCCCCACACTGGGCTCTCTGCTCAGGCAGGGAACCTGATTCCCCCTCTCTCTCTGCCTGCCTCTCTGCCTACTTGTGATCTCTCTCTCTGTCAAATAAATAAATAAAATCTTAAAAAAAAAAAAAAAGAGGGTAGATCTCATCTTGTATGTTCTTACCACAATAAAAATAAAATTTAAAGGGAAGCAGCACTGTTTTGGGGAGGGCTTGTTTTGTTGTTACCATACTGTATCTCTTTGATGCCGTAGAGCTATTTTATTAAAGATATTTGAAGGTTAGTCTCTGCTCCCCACCCACTGAAAGTAATAAAATAGAAAGGTAAGGAGCAATAGGAAAAACTGATGAGTTGTATCACTGGAGAGATATATTTACAGATAGGAGGACAGAACATTCTTCAGCCTCATGAAAATGATGGGAAATAGAGGCTCCAGTACCCGTTTCTAGAAACTCTAAATTCTGAATCAGAATTGTAATAATCTGTCAAACTATGGAGAGAATAGTGCAGCTACAAATGGAAAGCTTATCAGAGTGACAAGGGGCTGGGACACGTGTTTGAGAGATTAAATACAGACTGCATATCAACTAAAGGAACCTAGCCATGCTTTTTATAAAAGCATATTAGTTTTTATTTTAGTAATTTCTGAGTTAGTTTTCATTAGTCTGCTACTCTTGTAAACCAGAGATCAAATAAACTACATTTTTAAGTCTATCAAGAAGTGTGCCTGTTTTTAATGAACCTAAGGGTAAACACTTGAATGGTGAAAGTTTCACCTTTTCTCGTTTCCATCTTTAAAAACACAAGATTGCTTCATCTTATATAAAATAATTCACCAGGAGTAACATTTCTCTAAGCTGATGCTACTGGTGCAAAACAAAATGAAGCCTTACGAGATAAACATTGGCCACATACAGAAATTGCATTCACTGAGAATTTATTTGGAAGTAAAGATGATTTGGGGATCCTTGTAATTAGTGACATCTGAATTAAAGGGAAAACATGCTAGGTTAAGGTTCCAAATGCTGAACAGCCCTAGTGATCTAAAACGGAAAATGAGAGTGAGAGGGCTTGGGAGAAACTTCTTATAATTATGATTATCAACATCTCTATGACAGATTTGCAGTTTGTAAGTAACTTCCCTTTATAATCCGTGACTTTTTTCAGAGCAGCCTTTTGTAGTTGTTTTCATTATTGTTCCATTCGATTTATGTAACCAGTGTACTGAATGGGCTCAGTTTGGGGAAGTGTGAGTAGCAAACAACTTAATTTTTGTCCCTGTGTTACTCTCAGACATGCTTCCATATCCTTTGATATGGATCCTATGTCTTGGCAGAAACCATGGCTGTTCTGCTCATTGTTAGGTTTTAAATAAGATGTTTCAGGTATTGAAATTTTCAGACAGTTTAGGTCATAGCTTAAGCCTTTTCAAAACTTGTTGCTTTTCTTCCAACTCATCCAGAAACCTTTGGAGAGGGGAAAAGTTGCTGTCATCAGTTTTGTTCACTCTTCTTCTTTTGTCTGTTCATATACTCATCCTACCACTTTTGGGTAGGGTTGAGGTGGGGAGGAGGGGAAAAGATGAAGAGGCACCATGTTTCTGTGTGTAGGGGCTCTCTTGTAGTCCTCTCCATTAGCAAATGCTTTCTGTTACGGCACATGTGCACAGAGAAGTTTACTTACTGCAGCTCTCCCTGCTAGCAGGAGCTTGGGACATCACACTGCTCCCTCCTAGAATGATGCATCCTGTAGTGGCCCTCTTCCTCTTCCCTGAGCTACCGACTTAACACTATGACCCACATAGCCTCTTCCTGCTTGCATTTAATTTCCTTAGCAGGTGGCTCCAATGAGGTCGAAGCTCCTTGAAGACAGGGACTGTGTATTATACCTCCTGCTTTCTGTCTAGCACCAGCTGCAGGAATATGGACAAAGAGTGCTCAGTAATCTATGTTTACCCATTAGAGTGAAAAATACACTCTCCCAGTATGTTTCATGGTAGGACACCTGAGACATCACAGCTTATAATCAGAATACCCAGTCCTTGTTTTCTCATCCCAAGCTTCCCTTTTTCTATAAAATCCTTGGAAAACATGCTCTCAAGAGCCAGGTCTTCTGCTTGTGCATGCTGAGTGGCAACTAGAATTCAGGATCACTTCCCAGTCTTGCGACCCTGGCTTTCCTGACATTGGGGACCTTCTGGGTAAGCAAGACCACTTCTCCAGGGAGACACAGGGACAGTATAATTTTAATAGAATCAATATATGATTCCTTAGATCATAAGTACTCATTCCTAAAGCTCTTCTTGCTAGAAAAGATCTTGCTATATGCAAGTTCTTTCTCCACTCCCTTTTCATAGGCTCTCTACTTTGACTTTTCAGATGAAAGGCACATCTCTCAACCAACTTGAGTCTTGCCGTGATTCCTGTCCTAGAGTGCAAAACCTTCAGGTCACCATTCAAAAGGAAATTTGTGATGTGTTAGTTCTGAGAAAGTGATGGACAAATGATGTCATAAACCCTTCTGTAAATTAGGTGGCTTATACTTCCTTGCTTTCAACAAAGATGAAGGATTTGTTTTCAACTGCTATATAATTGAAAAATAATTTTTGCTTATCAATCACTGTATTTGGTTACATTTAAGTAGAAAATAAGTAAGTTGATGGAAATTGCTATAATAACGTCTATATACTTGTTTTTCGTACCTGTAATAGTAAAACAAAATCCTAGCAGTTGATCAGTTGAAATTGATGATGAACTCAATCTAGAATTAAGTAGGAGTCACCTTTTAGATATATTAACTAATTGTGGGGGGAAAGCACTGTCCATTTCAATAATATACGCCAAAATTTTTTTCATTTTTACTGTTATTCACTTGTCATATTTATTTTGGATCATTTGAATATTATTAGTAATTATAATAAAAACTAAACTCAGAAGGAATTTTATTTCCTAGCTTTGTATTTGGTTTTTGACAAATAACTGTGTATATTCAAAGTATAAAATATGTTTTGATATGTGTTATGAGATGATTATGACAAATCAGACTAATATATTTTTCACATCCCGTAGTTACCTTTTGTGTATCTCTGTTGAGATTCTTGAGTTCTACTTATACTCTTAGCAAATTTTAAGTATATAATACATTATAAACCATATGACTGTAGTTACCATGTTGTAATTAGTTCTTGAGAACTTACTCATAAATGACACATTGTACCCTTTGATTAATATCTGCCCATTTCTTCCACCCTACATTTCTGATAACCATCACTCTCATGCTGTTACTATGAGTTTGACTTATTTTTTTTAGGTTCCATATATAAGCTAGACCATGCAGTAATTGTCGTTCTGCATATGGCTTATTTCACTTAACCTAATACCCTCCAGGTTCCTATATGTTGTTACAAATGACAGGACTGTCTTCTCTTTTAAGGCTGCATGATACTCCATTGTATGTATATACCACATTTTCTTTAGCCATTCTACTACTACTATTGATGAGTACTCAGGTTTTTACCATATTATAGCCAACGTGAAGAATACTGTAGCAAACATGGAAATGCAGATATGTCTTCAAGATAGTGTTTTTATTTCCTTTTATCCTGTATATATTATATATAACATATATATATACACACACACACACACACACACACACACACACACACACACACACATATATATATATATATAAAAAACATATACTCAGGAGTGCAATTGATGGGTCATATGGTAGTTCTATTTTTAATGTTTTGAGGAAATGCCACACTGTTTTCCATAATGGTTGTACCAGTTTATGTTCTCACCAAAATGCAAATGTTTTTCACATCTTCATCAATACTTACCTTTTGACTTTCTGATAATAGCCATCCTAACAGGTGTGAGGTAATATCTCGTGGTTTTGATTTGCATTTCCCCAATGATGAGTGATGTTGAGCATCTTTTTGTATACTCATTGGCCATTTATAGGTTTTCTGTGGAAGAATGTTCAGTTCTTTACCCATTTTTAGTAGGGTTATTTGATTTTTGCTATTGAGCTGTAGGAATTCTTTATATGGTCTAGATAGTAATCCTTTTTTAAAAATCATTTTTTATTTTTTACTAGCATATAATGTATTATTTGTTTCGGGGGTACAGGTCTACGAGTCATCAGTCTTAGACTGCTCATAGCACTCGCCAGTACATACCCTCCCCAACATTCATCACCCTGTGGACAGTAATCCTTTATCAGAGGTATGCTTTGCAAATATTACAGAAGTTACTTTTTCAGTTTGTTAATTATTTTCTTTGCTGTGCAAAAGCTTTTTAGTTTGACTTTTCCTTTTGTTGCCTGTATTTTTGGTGTAATACAAAACATCCTTGCCAACACAGGGTGCTTTTCCTCTGCATTTTCTTTCAGTTTTATGGTCTCAGGAATTATGGTTAAGTCTTTAATCCATTTTTTTTTTTTTGGTATAAGATAAGGATCCACTTTTACTCTTCTACATATGGATGTTCATTTTTCCCAGCACCATTTATGAAAGAGACCCCTTCCTTTCCCATTGTACATTTTTGGTGCCTTTGATGAAATTCAGTTGAACACACATGCATGTTTGATTCAGGGCCATGTTTTTTGTTCCCTTGGTCTGTGTGTCTTTTTTCTTGGCAGTAACATATTGTTTTACTATAAATTTGTAATATTGTTTGAAGTCAGGAACTGGGATGCCTTCAGTTTAATTCTTCTTTCTCAAGATTGCTTTAGCTGTTCAATGGATTTTGTGGCTCCAAACTAATTTTAGAAAACTTCCATGGGAATCTTGATAGGGATTGTATTGACTGTTAGATCATTTTGGGTAGAATAGACATTTTAACAATTCTGATTCATGAACACCGGTTATCTTACAGTTTGTATTTTCTGTAGTGGTTTTCATGAGCATCTTACAGTTTCCAGTGTTCAGATCATTCACCTTTTTGGTTAAATTTTATTCCCACATATTTTATTCTAATTGTTGTTGTAAGTGGGACTGTTTTTTAATGTCTTTATGGATACTTTATTGTTAGTGTATAGAAATGCAAGTGGTGGAACGCCTGGGTGGCTCAGTTGGTTAAGCAGCTGCCTTCGGCTCAGGTCATGATCCCAGCGTCCTGGGATCGAGTCCCACATCGGGCTCCTTGCTCGGCAGGGAGCCTGCTTCTCCCTCTGCCTGCCACTCTGTCTGCCTGTGCTCTCTCGCTCTCTCTCTGACAAATAAATAAATAAAATCTTTAAAAAAAAAATGCAAGTGGTTTTGTATGTTGATTTTTATATCCTGCATCTTTACTGAATTTATTCATTACTTTTATTTATTTATTTACTCAGTGTTCCAAGATTCATTGTTTATAGACCACATCCAGTGCTCCATTCAATACGTGCCCTCCTTAATACCCATCACCAGGTTCACCCATCACCCCCTTTCCCCTCCCCTCCCAAACCCTCAGTTTGTTTCTCATAGTCCACAGTCTCTCGTGCTGTATCTCCCTCTCCAATTTACCCCAATTCACTTTAACCTTTCCTTCTCCTAAAATCCTTCATGTTATTCCTTATGCTCCACAAGTAAGTGGAACCATATGATAACTGACTCTCTCTGCTTGACTTCTTTCACTCAGCATAGTCTCCTCCAGTCCTGTCCATGTTGATACAAAAGTTGAGTATTCATCCTTTCTGATGGCTGCATAATATTCTATTTTATGTATGGACCCTATCTTCTTTATCTATTCATCTGTTGAATGAGATCTTGACTTTCCACAGTTTGGCGATTGTGGCCATTGCTGCTATGAACATTGGGGTACAGATGGCCCTTCTTTTCACTACATCTGTATCCTTGGGGTAAATACCCAGTATTCATTTACTTTTAAAAGGTTTTTTGGGGTGGAGTCTTTAGGGTTTTCTATATGTTAGATTATGTTTTCTACAGAGCCAGTTTTGCTTTTTCCTTTCCGGTTTGCATGCCTCTTTCTTTTTGTCTTTGTGCCTTTCCTTCTCTTCTCCTTTTCCTTCTTTTTCTTCCTTCCTTTTCCTCCTTTCCCTCCCTCCCTTCCTTCCTCCTGCCTTCTTAATTGCTCTGGCTAGTACTTCCATATTATCTTGAGTATAAGTGGCAAGAATGTGCACCTTTGCCTTGTCCTAATCTTAGATGATTTGTGTTTTTCACTGTTGAGTGTGATGTTAGCTATGGGCTTGTCACATATGACTTTTATATTGAAGTATATTCCTGAAGGAGATGAATCTGTGTATTTTTAGATAAACAAGTATCTTACATAGATAGGTATCTTTATAGATATAGCATTATACATATTAATATATATTTTCTTTACAGAGCATTATCAGAGACACTAAAATTTATATATAAATTTGGTACAGATGATTAAAATAGGGTCCTCAATAAAACATTCTCAGGTATTAAAACATAGTAGAATAAAACTAAGTTTCTGAGGCAGAAAATGAAATCAAAGTAGAATCTCAAGGTAAAAGAAGTTAATGTCAAATTTTTTCTTTTTTTTTTTTTTGAAAATTTATGTATTTTAGAGTCTGAGAAATGGGGAGGGGCAGAAAGAGAGGAAGAGAGAGAGAGAATCCTCAAGTAGATTCGCTGCTGAGTTGAGAAGATCTGACACAGGGCTCGATCCCATGACCTGAGCCAAAATCAAGAGTTGGATGCTTAACTGAATGACCCACCCAGGGGCCTCTCAAATTTCTATTAAAGAGGAGTTACACTGGTGTTTTTAACATGGATGTTGGTGGGATTATCTTGCTATCATAATAGAGTCCACTGAATTCCCTTAATAACGACATCATAGTTTTATGTTAAATATCATTGCTTACAGTGTACCAGGAATCAGAACCTTTGCATCCCTAAACATTTCAATTTAAAATTTCTAGATGTGAACTTGAAAATGTGTGAAAAGTGTATGTAAGTTTTCAAGCATGCCATGCGTTAAAGTCAGACTGAGTCCAGAGGTCAGAAGATATTACTGTTGATATGCTTCAGATGCAAACTAATTAACTCACGTGGTCAAAAGAATGCCCTTCTGTGCCTCTCCTATCCTTCCATCAAGAATTCAGGTTGGCATTCTTGGAGAGGTCCCTGGGACCCACCTCCACTGAGGCTGCTGCAGATCTTCACCCAGACCGGAGCACTGCCTGAGGGTGCAACACAGGACCAGTCTTCTCTGGAGACGTGTGTGCAATGATAACTTCTCGGAAAACTGCTGTGAGGAGAGAGCTGGGGTAGCGCATTCAAGGGATTTGCCAAGATCCTTGAACAGTGAACGAAGAATGATGATGTTGATAACAAGAAGTAGAAAAGACGTTTTAGGAAACCAAATTGAACAGCATTTAATGTGAAGTGGTGAATAAGTTCATAGTTCCAGAAATGACCAGGATTTATAATCATTAGACATAGAAAGACCTATATTGGAAGTAAGAGTAAAGAAGGTGGAGTTTTTAAAGAATTCAGATATCAAGATTTTAAAATGATAATTTCAGAGTGCTTATAGTGGGCATCTATCAGGACAACATGGTTTTAAGGAAAAAATATGAGAGACCAGAATATAAAATTATCCCAGCTTTGCCACAGATGCTGGTTATAGGTGCGCTAATCTTTTGATGAACCCGTGTTATCGTGGCTGGTTGTCTTCAGTGTTTGTTCTTATTGGTGAAATGGGGCAATATGCTTGTATCGAGGATTATATTGTGAAGTGAGATAATGGATGTGGGAACTTTCAACCATGTTCTTCTGCTTTTACTATTTTTTTCTTTCAGCTTTTGTTTTGTATGCTTGTCTCTGAATTTTTAAATATTTCTTTCTTTAGGGGGGCCTGGGTGGCTCAGTGGGTTAAAGCCTCTGCCTTTGGCTCAGGTCATGATCTCAGGGTCCTGGGATCGAGCCCCACACTGGGCTCTCTGCTCAGCAGGGAGCCTGCTTCCCCCTCTCTCTCTGCCTGCCTCTCTGCCTACTTGTGATCTCTGTCGAATAAATAAAATCTTTAAAAAAATATATTTCTTGCTTTAAAATGTGTACATGGTTTCTTAGCATTCTGTTTAAAGTCCAGAGAATTAGCAGAAGGGGGCTCACACCTCACACTTGATGAAGGATTGAGCACTCTTGACAACATGAAAGAAATTTATTTTATTAAGTGAAATGAGCTTCTGTCCTCAGAGTCCTGCCTGAGATTTTTGGCTGGGGTGTTTTTATTGTCCTATAATATTTATTTGGTAAGAATGCCATAACCATTTTTTTCTAAAGATTTGAGAGTTAGTTTCAATCAACTGTAGGCAGTTTTCAACATGAATAATGGCCCTAGTGTCAGTTACGAAGGCACAGCATTCTTTGGTTATCCTGTATTTACTATCGGCATTGGTTTTGATTCTCAGTTCATGTCATTGAAGATTTACCTCTGCTCTGGTAAAATGGAGCTGTCAAAGGATTGCTAGCGCCGTGCACCAGAGCGTTCTGAGTTGTTGATGGTAGCCCTGCCGCCCTGTTTTCCATGCTGGCACCTGTTACTACATTATGTGCAGGGTACTCAGCTGTGACTTGTGCGGGGGCTCCCACTACCATTGAGATGTGGATCAGCCAAAGAAAGGATAATCCTAAATTCAATGCAACCCTCTATTACTGGGATTGTGTGGGCTATAGGGCAATCTGAAACAATTTGTAAAACTGTCTTGGAATCCTCTGTGGGCCCTTAGTGGGAAGGAGGGAATACAGGAGGTTGTTTGTGTAAATCAGAGTGTTTAAATGGCCTTAGTGACCTGGAGATGCGGCTAAGTAGTGGTCAGAAATGCCATACTCCACCATGCCTCTGCACATGGGAGCAAGGCGCTTCCTTTTCTCTAAGAAATCCAAGTACTGTTCCAAGACCAGTTGAGCTGGGTGAAGGTTTTGCACACAGACTGATCTCAGCAGTCTTTTCTTTACTAAAGCATTTTTGTTTTTTACTTAAACATAGTGATATATTAATATAATATAATGTTTTAAATCTTTATATTCATTCTAATGACTCATTTGGGGATATATCTATAGTGTGTACATTAATGCTTATACACATTATATAGATACTCTTCTCAGCTTGGTAACTGTATGAAATACGGTTGCAGTAGTTAGATGAAGACTGACATCCCTTGCAAGTGAAATTTATTCATTACGGTGGTAAGAACACAACATAGGATCTCCCCTCTTAATAAATTTTTAAGTGCATGATATTTTTTTACTGTAAGCAAAATGATTTTCACTAGAGCTCTAGAATTTATTCATCTCCTGTAACTGAAACTTTTTACCTATTATTATTATTTTTTAAAGATTTGAGAGAGAGGATGTGCATGCATGCAGAGCGGGTGGGGTGGGCAGTGGGATAGGGAGAGAACACACTCCCTGCTGAGTGCGGAGCCCTTACACCGGGCTCCACCTCATGAACCTGAGATGATGACCTGTGCTGAAACCACGCGTCAGACGCTCAACCAACCCAGCCACCCAGGAACCCCAGAAACTTTTTACTTCCTAAGCAGCATGTCCTCAATTCCACCTCCCCCCAGCCCCTGGCAACCACCATTCTGCTCTATTTGGCCTTTGGTGACTAGCTAATTATACGCAGGATAAGGCCCTCAGGGTTCATCCCTGTTGTCACATGTGGCAGGATTTCATTCTTCTTTAAGGTGGAGTGATTTTACACACCTTCCTTATGCATCTGTCCATTGATTTCACATTTAGGTTGTTCCATATCTTAAGTATTGTGAATAATGCTGCAACAAGCTTGGGAGTACTAGTATCTCTTAGAGATCCTTATATCAGTTCTTTTAGGTATATACCCAGGAGTAGGATTGCTCTGGATTGTGTAGTACTTCTATTTTTTTAAATTTTCTGAGGAACCTCCGTACTGTTGTCAATACTGAATGCACCATTTTATATCTCCATCAGCACTGTTAGTAAGGGTTTCATTTTCTCCATATCCTGGCCAGTGCTTGTTATCTTTTGTTTTTTAGGTTAAGAGCCATCCTAACAGGTATGAGGTAGTCTCCATCGTGGTTTTGACTTGCATTTCCCTGATGGTTACAGATGTTGAGCATCTTTTCACGTGTCTTTGGCCATTTGTGTATCTTGTTTTGGAGCTGTGTCTGTATAAATCCTTTATCCATTTTCTAATTGCTTTTTTGTTTGTGTTTGTTTTTGCTATGGAGTCGTGTTCTCTATATGCTTTGGGTATTAACCAAAATTACTAATAACAGATAATAAGATTTGCGTGTATTTCCTCACAGTTCGTAGGTTGTCTTTACACTCTGTCGATTGTTTCCTGTGCTGCGCAGAAGCTTCTTTGATGTAGTCCCACTTTGCTGTTTTTGCTTTGTGGCTTGTGGTTTTAGCATCATACCCAAGAAATCATTACCTAGACCAATGTCTTGAAATTTTACCCTTATCTTTTCTTAGATAAAACTATAGATTCAGATCTAACATTTAAATCATTATTTTGAGTGATTTTTGAGCATGGTGTTAAGATAAGGGCCCAGGGTCATTCTTTTGCATATGAATATCCTGTGGATGTGTGTCTATTTCAGGGCCCTCTGTTCTGTCTCACTGGAGTGCATGTCTATTTCTAACCAGTATCATACTGTTTTAATTGCTATAGCTTCATGTAGTATATTTTGAAATCAGGAAGTATGATACTTTGTTTCTCAAAATTGCTTTGGCTGTTCAGGGTCTCTAGTGATTCCATTTGATTTTTAGGATTTTTTAAATTTTTGTAATTGCTGGAATTTTGATAGGGATTACATTGAATTTGCTTTAGATAGTATGAATAATTGAACAATAATAAGTTTTCCAATCCATGTACCTGGGGTATCTTTCTGTTTACTTATTCTTAAATGCTTCTTAAGTTTTTTCATCAATTTCATGTAATTTTCATTCTGATAGTCTTTACCACCTTGGTTAAGTTTATTCCTAAATTAATATTTTTTTGATGCTATTGTAAATCAGATTTTTTTCCCTAATTTCCTCTGTGGATAATTCATTGTTAGTGTTTATGCAATTGATTTTTGTATATTCATTTTGCGTCCTGCAAATTTATTAAATTTATTATGCAGTTGTAACAGTTTTTTGTGGAATCCTGTTTCCTACATACAAAATAATATCTGCAAACAGATCATTTTACTTCTCCCATTCTAATTTGTATGCTTTTTAAGTTATTTTTTCATAATTGCTCTGGTTGGGATTTCCAGTACTATACTGAATAAAGTGCTAAGAGTGGGCATCCTTGCCTAGTTTCAGATCTTAGAAGAAAAGTTTTCTACTTTTCACCATTAAGGATGATGTTAGCTGTAGGCTTGTCATATATGGCCAATATTTTATTGAGTTAAATTCCCTTTATACCTAATTTTCTCAGATTTTTATCATGAGGGATGTTGAATTTTATCAAATACTTTCTCTATTGTGTTGATCATGTGATTTTTTTATACTTTATTCTGTTACTATGGTGATTTTCATATGTTGAACCATTTTGCATCCCGGGAATAAACTCACTTAGTCATAGTGTATGATCCTTTTAATGATTTTGTTTTGCTGGTATTTTGTAAAGGACTTTTGTTTTTATATATGCCAAGCGCATTGGTCTGTAATTTTTCTTAATACGTTTTTGTCTGGTTTTGGCATCCAATGAATGCTGTTCTTTTAAAATTAGTTTGAAAGTGTTCTCTTCAGGGGCGCCTGGGTGGCTCAGTTGGGTAAGCGTCTGAGTCTTGATTTCCACTCAGGTCTTGATCTCAGGGTCGTTAAATGGAGCCTCACAATGAGCGAAAGTCTGCTTCTGTCCCTCTCCTTTTACCCCACCCACCTCCTGTTCACATGCACTCATTCTCTCCCAAAAAATGAAAGGAAAGTGTTCTCTTCAGTTTTTTGGAAGAGTTTAAAAAGTGATCAGTACTTAGTTCTTTCTAAAAATTGTGATTTAATTTACTAGTGAAGCCATCTGATCTTGGGCTCTTTGTTGACAGCTTTTTGATTACTCAATCTCCTTGCTAATTATAGGTGTGATAAGATTTTTTTAAAAATTTCTTCATCAGTCTTGTATGTTTCTAAGAATTTATCCATTTATTCTAGGTTATTCCATTTATTGGCATTAATTGTTCAGAACAGTCTCTTACATGGTTTTATTTATGTGGCTTCAGTTGTAAGTTCTCTTTTGTTTCTAATTTTGAGTCTTCTCTGTCCTATCCTATCTTGCTAAAGGTTGGACAATTTGCTTTAGGCAATTTCTGCTCCTTGGGCACCTGGGTGGCTCAGTTGGCTAAGCAACTGCCTTCAGCTCAGGTCATAATCCCAGAGTCCCAGGATCTAGTCCCGCATCGGGCTCCCAGCTCCTTAGGGAGTTTGCTTCTCCCTCCAACCTTCTCCCCTCTCATGCTCTCTCTCTCTCTCTCTCTCTCTCAAATACGTAAATAAAATCTTTAAAAAAGAAAAAAAGAAAAGGAAATTTTTGCTCCAGCCACAGAAGTGATGTTTTCTTCCCCTATCAGGGTACCTTTATTAATGTATCATGACAGTGACTTTCTATTTTAACACTTGTTATTCCTAATTTATTAATAATAAGTTGATAATTTTTAAATTTATATAATTTTTTAAATCATAATTTTTAAGCCTTCCTGTTTAGAAGGGGACACATGAATATATCTATAGTATTGTCAATTATCAGGCAACTTTGGCAGAATGAGACTTATTATTCATCGTAGTTGTTCCGACTCTATTAAACTTGAAGAAATCTTAAAGTGTAGGAACCCTATTACCTAGAAGATAGGACAGTGTTTTTTCTTAAATTTTGTTTTGTTAAGGAAAGAGTAAGTCTTCTGTAAACTTGGGAGGGATTTTGGTGGGCTTTATTTTTTTACACTTTAACATCTTCCAAATTAAAACTATAGGCTTTAGAAATATTGCTGCAAAGATAATGACATTAACATCATTTTAAATAGGGTTTTAAAAGTTTGGGAGACAAGCCTATTTTTAAGTTTCTTTTGTTGTTTGGCTTCATTGACAAAAAACCACCAAAAGAAACCACAGTGATGGTAATTTGGCAAAAGAAATAAAGTGAAGTATTAGTCAATTTTTAGACAAGTAACACTTTTGTTATCTTGGCTCTGATTTCCTTATTATATAAAATGCAAGATGGATTTGTTTGGCAAAGATGTGATATCTTTTGGCTTTTATAAAACAGGAAGATTTTACCTGGAGCAAGTTTTTGAAATTCTGACTGTGTTCTTATGTTTAATTTTCCTCTTTTTACCATAATATAGCTTTGCTGGCAGATGGCAACATTTGGATCATACCGAATTTGGCAAATTCTCATAAGACTCTTCAAAAATTTTAATATTTGCATGTGAAAAAAAACACAAATTTTACATAGCTCTGCCAGAATGGTAGAAGCAAAGTCTTTGGCATTTTTCTTATTTTCATACCCTGTATTGCTTCACATTTAAATAAGGAATGTCTAGGAAGAGTGAATGTATGAATTACAATTTTAGGGATAAAACAGCTTAACCTTTCATCTTCCACATTTAAAAACTGTGTTCATAAAGTGGCATCTTGTGTTTTTGTTAAAATCAGTAACTGTAGGTCAATATTCACATCAACATCAGACAACTTTCCCGTAGATTCCCCTGAAAAATTCAAAACATTTACATCCAGTTCCTTATTTTAGATAGGGGCCAGTGTTTTGGATCACGTCATTCTCCTGTTTTCTCTGCAACACTGGATTCCAGGTGAAGGCTGCCGAGCTAACTTCTAGGAGAGAGACTTGTTTAGTAAATTAGGCTTGTGAGAAACAGGACCAAAACAACTGTACATTTTTTAAGTTCCCCTCCAAACGCCTTCATGTCCTAGTTAGATTCTGGTGAATTTCAGTATTTCTGTGAGCTCCTTGCTTAGGCCCACATCCTACTTATGGTGGGACTAGAATTATAAACGGCTTAGACTAAGCAACTCGATTTCTGTGGCAAACTCATTAAAATTGCAGAACTATTTCTGGAAGGCTCAGAACAGGTTTGTGGACTTAATGCAATTAGTCACTTTTGTGATGAGATTTACTGACAGATGGACCTGTTTCTCCCATAATCAGACAGATTGGTGATTACATTAAAATTTCGTCATTAATATTTTCTTGGGCATATCTGTGAATGTTTCATAGCTTCGTTTTTCAGAGAAGGTCCCCAACCTAGCCAGTGACCTTTGTTATTTCCCCTCAGTTGGTGGGATCTTTAAAAAGAGAAAGCTTGTTTGCACCAAGCTGAGCTTGGCTTTGTTGCTTTGACTCCATGGGGCTGCTCTTTCTGTTCATAAAGAGGCTAATTCCTTTCCTTAGCTCCTTTCTGTTGTTGGCTTTGTTTTCTTGCCATCATGTAGCTTGCGATGGCTTGGACCAAAAGTGTACATCTAGTTTATAATCATTTTTAAAGCCAGTGCAAAGATGTAATACACAAATACCACGTTCTTAGAAATTGATCACAGTTACTCAGTTTTCATAGCACTACTCATGTAAATTAAGATATATTGCCAGGAGGATAATTGATCTGATCTAGAAATATTTATCCATATGGCGTGGATAAGCAAGAATTTCACAGTAGAATATAATCATTCTCTTTTATGAGAGAGGAGATAGATACAATTTATTCTGTATTGCCTTAATATGTGAGTATTTCATGTTGTGTGTGGCATTATTTCTTCTGAAAGAAACTTCTACAGTGGGCCAACCCTGGGGATAGAACACAAAGAAAAAGAGCTTTTAGGTTCAGAAGGCTGTTACTGAAAGTAATTCTACAATGGACAGAATCCCTTTTTTAATGACCCAGATTGATACTGGATTAGCATATCCTTCTGCCTGGATATCTTCACTTGGGTATCTGACTGTGAAATTGAATGCATTCAAAATAGGAACACTTATTTTTTACCTTGAATGCTCGTCTTGTGTACCATTGCAGTGTGTGGTACCTCCGTCTACACAGGTGCCCAAGTCAGAAATTTGGGCGTTCAACATTTCCTCCTCTTTCCAGTCCTTTTGTCTAAACCCTGTTGGTTGTGCCTCCTCAGTGCCCAATAGAACCATTTCCCTTCCCATACCTTCGAGGTCAGCAGCTTGGTTCAGCCTTTGATAACTTTATTTCATGAGCCTTTACTTAGTTTCCCTGCCTCCCTTCTTGCCTCCCCTGTAGTCCAGTTTCTAAAACAAACCAGATTATGTCATTGCCCTCAATGTGTTTTGGTGACTTCCCTTTGCCTGGCTCTGCATTTGCCCGACGTCCACTTCTCCACCCCGCCCTCCCTTGCATTTGGCCAGCCACCGTATTTTGAAGCAGGAGTGGGATATTGCATTTTTCTGGGAGCAGTTTTCATCAGTGGAACTGTCCCTGCATCTTAGGTACTTTAGCTCCCATAGCCTCTGCCCATACACATATTTAAATGCCCTGAAAAGGAAGAAGTACTGTTTGTGGGGATAACCAGTATCTGTCCTTGTACATGGCCTGCCTGCGTGCCTTTTGCCCCTGACTGTCTCCCCTAGGGTAGGGTTTAGGGTGCTCTCCTCTCTGAAGTCTTCCCGAGCCCCTGCCCTCACTTTCCCCAACAGGCTTCCTCTGCACCGTGTGTACTCTGCACCCCCCCGCCCCAAGCTCTGTGTGTTGTAGTTTCCTCTATTTGCCCCCCTTCCAAAGCTGTGAGCTCCTTGAAGGCAGAAGTTGGCTCTTGTCCAGCATTGCATTCTCAGTGGCTCTGTGACCTCTGTGTGGATGACACCTTTGACTTGTATTAACAGACAACAGTATTCTCTAGAATCTATTAAATATCACTGAGATTAATTCATCTACAGGGAACATACTGATTAACAAAATCTAGATACCCATATGAAACTATAAACACTGACAAGTTTTCCAGTGCTCATGCATAAGAAAGTTAAACATGGGTCTGGACTTAACGAGCAGCTGGGAGCCAGTTGTCATCCTAATTTCCACCCACCACACAGTTAAATACAATCTGCTAAGTGACATTGTACGTATCACTTTCTGTGTCCCACAGCTTCCTTCCCAAATTGCAAATAATCTAACACTGACATCTCATCTTTTATATCTGGAACATTTGCACAGTGACTAGACAGTGTATATTAAAATTTCCTCTATAAATCACATGCAGTTTTTGGGGGGAAAACACTCCTCAAATTTAACCTGGAATTTTAACATTCCTTAAAGTTATTATATTATTCTAATTTTTTTAAGTATGAAAGTATTTTTTGAAAATATCTTTGTAACAAAGGTAGAATATTTTTATTTAAAAAAATACACAACTGTGCTTGTTTTCACTTAAAAATCTTCCACCCACATTGCTTACTTGTTTTGCATATGTAAGTATTAACAAGTGACAACTAAAAATATATACATATAGGTAATTAAGGGAAAGGAAGTTGTAATTCCAAAATAATTAGATATCTAACCAAGCAGCTAAGCTCTATTTTGTAAACACGGGATTTGGGAGGTCAAAGGACCCAGATAATATTTTGTCTTCTAAAAACAGATTATTCCCTTTTTTTTTTTTTTAAAGATTTTATTTATTTATTTGACAGACAGAGATCACAAGTAGGCAGAGAAGCAGGCAGAGAGAGAGAGAGAGAGGAAGAAGCAGGCTCCCCATCGAGCAGAGAGCCCAATGCCGGGCTCCATCCCAAGATTCTGAGATCACGACCTGAGCCAAAGGCAGAGGCTTAACCCACGGAGCCACCCAGGTGCTCCAAATTATTCCCTTTTTTACAAGAAATGTTAAGATGCCAAGTCTGGCTTTGTCACAAGTTCTGTATGCTTCCATTGAAAAACATGACGAATGTATCTTACGGGGGGTTTGAACTGGAATACAAATCCAAAGTTAAATGCGGTGATTCTTGGGGTGCCTGCGTGGCTCAGTCAATTAAGTATCTGCCTTCAGCTCAGGTCATGATCTCAGAGTCCTGGGATTGAGCTCTGCATCGGGCTCTCTGCTCGGCGGGGAGCCTGCTTCCCCCTCTCTCTCTGCCTGCCTCTCTACCTGCTTGTGATCTCTCTTTGTCAAATTAATAAATGAAATCTTAAAAAAAAATGTGATTCTTCTGACATTATAAACATACCGGACATATTTGGTAAACTTAATGTTTGTGAGGTATTAAAAGGGAAATTAGGAGTACACTACCTTTCTCATCTGAAGTTAGTATTTAGTTTTATAATATGTATGAATAGTCTTTGCCTCAGTTTTTTTTGCTTTTTTATGCCAGGAAAGACTTTGGTGAATAAAAAGATCAGAGATCTACCTCCTAGGGAAAATTGTGGCTGCTACTAAAGTAGTCATCTAGCATTTAATTATTGCAGAGTGTTCTCTACTTAAGCAGGCCAGGCAAAGGTACAATGATGGTAGGATTTAAAAAAAAAAAAAAAGTGTACCCAAACAACCGAAAAAAAAAAAAAAACAAACCACACAAAATAGTTTTATTCAGTCACTGCAAAGCGTAACGAAAAATTTAAGTGCTCAAAAATAGATGCTTAATGAATAAATTAAGACCCACCTGTTACTCATTAACAAATTTTGCCTAAAGAAAGTTCTACTTTTTCACTGTTTGCTGAGACAGATTGGGTAAGCAATGAATAGTAGTCTCAGGTAAACACAATTAAAACGTATCCTTGGGACGCCTGGGTGGCTCAGTTAAGCGTCTGCCTGCGGCTTGGGTCGTGATCCTGGGGTCCTGGGATCGAGCCCCGTATGAGCAGGGAGCCTGCTTCTCCCTCTCCCACTCCCCCTGCTTGTGTTCCCTCTCTCTGTGTGTCTCTTTCTCTGTCAAATAAATAAATAAACCTTAAAATTAAATGTATCCTTGTGTTTATCAGCTGTGACAGTTCTCATATGAAGATACCCACTTGCTTTAGAATATTAACCACTATAAATATGCTAAAACCACAGATGATATTAGTTAAAGGCGATGTCGTATTTTAAAATACAAAAGTGGCTTTCAAAATCAGCTGATTGCTTTTATTTAACAATATCCCCCCCATCCCTTCCCTAGAGTTGGTTGCATTATCCATAAAAATGATTCATCTATAGATATGAAAAATGTTGCATATGTTTGTATCCCTGACAATCTGATCTAGAGCTATTGTACATGAAACTTGTGCAGTCATCCCGTGTGGGAGATTAAAGAAGCACAGTTCCTCATCTGACCCAGTTCCCCTCCTGTATTTAGCATAGTAAAATATACTTGTCAAGAAAACTTAGTCATCCAAATACTGTAGCTCCTCTCATCGTCCTTTGAGGACTTGTTAGGATAAAGTATATGGTGTCATTTTATTAAATCATTTTGAGCTCTGCTACGCGCTGTACAGGTCCTGGGATTGAAATGATGACTAAAATCAGACATAGCTACAGCCAGTGGCACTTGTCTGAAGTGGGGGAGACAGGCATCCATAGCTAAGCACCTAGGAACATACCGTTACGAACTGGGTAACTGCTTTGAAGGAAATGAATATAATTCTATGGAAATAAAGTAGACTTTATTTGGAGGATTGTCCAGTGGAGCAGTTGGAAATGGTTAAGGATGTCTTTCTGAGAGAGGAACCCTTGAGCTTTCAACAGAAAGATGCATAGTTACCAAACAATGGTGAGGGAGATGGGACGAAGGAATCCCTACTACTCTTGAAGGAACAGGCGAGTGTAGGGCATATTTCTTGACTCTCTGGTCATTTTAATCAGCTCATCTACTTAGTCATTCTTTGCATTGTTTTTTTTTTTTTAATCTCAACCTTTTGAAAATAAGACTATTGGTAACAATCATAGCTCAAGGGCAGAGTAAGTGAAGAGAAAAAAAGAAAACAAAAATAAGAAAACTGAAGTGTCTTCCTCTGTGGGTACCAGACAAAACAGGGGAGAAGAGACCTTCGGGCTAGAGTCTTCCATCTTAAGACAGTTTAAATTCATCTCTAGACTAGACTTTCCACAAATATACTGACCAAAGCCCCACCTGAAACAGGAGGTTCTGAGACTGACCCAGATAAGCTCCAGTTTTATGCCACTATGAAATACTATAAGGACTGGCATCTTTAATTCTTTGGTTTCAGAATCTCTTCTGAACAGGACCTGTGAAGATTTTATAAGTATTTCAAGAATTCCAAATATATTTGACATAATATTCTCCAAAATGCTTCTTCCTACCTTAAGATTGGAGTACCATGACCATGTCAAATAGCCGCGCTTTCCATTCACTGAGTGAAGAGTACCTAAAGCCAAAACTTGCACTAGCCAGGCTTGCTGGCGCTCCGTTAGCAGTGATGGGCTTCCCAAAGGTCAACCTTCAACCAAAGCTTATTACCAAGTAATATGGCTTACACCTAGAGTGTTTGAGGACCTGTCTTCTATCACACTTGATATGTTTGCTGCTCCTTTCCAAAGAAAAGAGAATACATGATCACTCACAGGACTTCCTTCCCTTCAGAGAAGCTGGTATGGGAAAGCAGTCAGGAATTGGTCATTTGGACCTCCATCCCTGACATCAAGAAAATGGGGTACCCAAGTAAATTAAGAACAAACATTTATTTTTTATGTCTCCTAATTTTCCGGGCATTCTGATATTTTTGTATTGGTTTCACTTATTCTTCTGAATACTTATGTCTGGTGGGACTTACCACTATTCCTATTTTCTAGATAAGAAAATGGATCCTTAGAAAAATACTAACCAGCATATCCATGGTTTGCATGGAGCAACCTGTATTCAAAACCAGTTCTCTTTGATTCCGAAGTCCACATTCTTCCCAGTCTTCTCCTTTGGGTACTGTGTTTTGTGCTGTTTTGTTTTGACTTTTTTTTTTCATTTTTTATTTTAATTCCAATTAACATACAGTGCTATATTAGTTTCTGGTGTGTGATATAGTGATTGATCAGTTCCATACATCACCCTGTGTTCATCATCACCAGTGCACACCTTAATCCCTATCACCTGTTTAACTCATCCTCCCACCCACTTCCCCCTTGGCAACGGTCAGTTTGAGTCTGTCTCCGGAGTATAGAGTATCGTAACATGTGCCGGTTACATCCAGAACCACAGTGGTGGCTGCAGTGAGGGATGAGCGTCTTAACACAGCTGTAGACAGACAGCTGGAGCTGCTAAGACAGATCCTAAAGGTAGTAAAGGAGTACAGGAAGTCTTCCACCTTAAAGTGAAGGTCACTCCTGAGCTTTCCTCAGCACGATAGTATTTATTCCATTTCCTGCTTCTCCCTTTCCCTACAAGCCCACGTCCCTAGGGGGCTGGAGCCTGTGTTCCTTCATCTTCGTATTCTTCACACTCAGCTCCATGTTGGGCACGTACTAAGTGCTTATTACAGAGCCATTCCAGCGGTTGCACAAGTGAGGGCAGGCTTACAGAAAGTGTCCTTATTTAAAGGTTCCTTCAAGCGCAGGGGAGGTAAATGTTGGAGAAACCCAGATCAAGGCAGCAGTTTCCAGTTCTTTAAAACCCTAACAGGTTCTCCTCTTCTCTTAACTCATGAGTCCTAAGATTCTCCAAAATATCAGTGTGAGTGTCCTTAAATTCTAAAGGCATGTCTGTGTTGCATTGATGTTGTAGGGTTATCTCAAAACTTAGTCACTGGCCATCAGAGATCTGCAAGCAGGGATTTCTTTTCCTGAATAACACGGGGATCAGTCCCCTAGGAAGCAGGGCGGCAAGTGCTAGCAGTGGTTCCTTAGTTTGTGAGGACTGCTTGACCGGATTTCTCCGGAGGCTGCTTGTGGTGTCCCGCTCTGCCATGTGCTCGGCTGGTGCTCTAGGGGCTGCTTTCAGCCGCCTCCTTATTTGGCAGCCTGTAGTGTCTGCCTGCCTCTGCTCCCTCCATTATGCCTTTTTTGAGCACCTCCTGCTTTTTATGGTCTTCTCAACCCCTTCAGGAATGATCTCAAGGAATTCTAGCCTCTGGAAATCTCAGATATTTGTGTAATTCAGAAAAACTTCTTTCCTCCCAGGTTGCTCCTGTGCGGTTGAAATGTCTTTTTATTTTGCCCAAAGAAACTGTCATTTAGGAAAGAGAAAGTTTTATCTGCAGGGAGACCCCCTAGAGGACCATTCCTAGGAGAAATGAAGTGAAGGGGAAAGGTAATTCAGTCTGGTATTCTCTCTTTAGAGCCCCCGTGTTACTGCTTTAAGGACCAAGAGTCTTTTACTTTGGGAGAAGCGGGGAAACATTGGAGGAGCGTTTGCTTTTAAATGTAAGCCATTAAGAATAGATGCGCTGACATTATAGCACCTTGACAATTCCAAGGCCTTCAAATTAGGAAAATATAGAGGAAAGCATTTTTATACTCCTCTGTCTGGCCTCCAAGAGCATTAACCTGCCTTGAAGTTCCATCACATTAGAGATTAATCATTGGAATATCTCTGGTAAAAAAAAGTACTGGTAACTGATGGATTTTCCAAATTACTAGTAACACTATGCTGTACCGATTAGTGGTAATTGTAATAGTTTGAAGCCCTATATTTTAAATTTCTGTAGTATGTTTTGAAGGATAATGCATCCTTTCACAGTTGAAAGTGGTTTTTTTTTTCCAGTTCATATAACACAATCACATTTTATTTTTGTGTCAAACAAACAAAAAAACCCAAAAAGCCAGGAACAAACCAGGCTGATGTTCTCCTATTACTTAAAAGTTGAGGTTATAACCCCATGATGAGCATATGTTGATATGTGTGTACAGGTGATTAATTACTGGTTTATTCAGTATAGTTGTACTCATTTCTGCACCACTGCATTTTATTATTTGAACCTCTTTCTAGAGAGCTGTTGTATAACACACTTTGTGCTTTAAAGTTAAATTACTGTAGCTTATATCCATTGTTTCATATTTCTCTAAGTGCTTTAAAATCTTGGTTTCCGTCTTCTAAAAAGTTACACTTTCTTTGTATTGCCTTGGCCAAGTAAAATTGTAATACAAGATATGACGAATGGTTTTCTTTAAAATTAGATGTTCCCAGCTAATATCTTTGAACTACCCACTATGAAGGAGAGAGGAAAATGCTTGTGAGGGATTATATTTTCTGAAACCTGATTTTGTGCTCACATGCTTGCTAGACTTTCCCAGAAGAAAATGGTATAAGTATAATATGATTACTCTGGATATAGAGTTTAATGGCATGAATACTTCATAAATGAAAATACAGACTTTAGAGGATAATTTTATCCTGTTATTCTTGAGGCTTTCGTAACCTTCAGAGCAGCAAAATGGGAGCTGTCTCTTTGAAGGGAAATGGAAATGTCCAGGATACAGCAAGAGAGAATGAAGGAGAAGCCCCCGGGGTTTTTTCCTCTTAATTTGAAAGTGATCAGTACCCACCTCAAGCCACCCCCAGATGACTTTGTACTGTCTTTCTGCCCTAATCAGAAGTTTGAATGTAGCATTTTTGAAAGGTCATCCCAGCAGTCTGGTGATAAAACTTAGTTTAAAATAAAGGATATTTTCTAGGCTTTCTGTTAAAATTTGCCTCATGTCAGCATTTTAGACTGAATTATTTTTTAAAGGAAGATTAAGGTAATGTGCAAAAACTTAAGATTTAGAGTAACACTCAGATTATAACTCTCCTTATCTTGAGTTGGTCTCTTACTGATCCTCCTTCCTTTCTCCATCTCTCCCCCTCATCTCTTCCTTTTGCCTCCCCCTCTGTCTTCCTTTCTCTGTGTCCTCTTTTTTGTCACATGTTGGTATTAGTGGAAGCCTCTCTCTTTGGAGTTTCTTACATTGTCTGGATTTTAGTGTTGCCTTTTTATGAAGTTGATTAAACTTGCATGTTCCAAACTATCCATTTTTTTTTCAGGTACGTATCATTTTGCTTGTGCAGTAAAGCTAAAATAGTACTACCCTGGATACTAATAATAATAGTCATTCCATGCACACTTTCTGTATGACAGGTGCTGTGCCATTATGAGTGTTAACATAATTGCCTTCATTTGTACCTCATCAGTTTGGTGAGGAAACTAGTATCAAGTTATGCTGAGGGTGCTCGCCCAGGCTCCCTGTGCATGTTGGAATTGGTTCTTGAGTCCAGAAACTCTCTCTGGTGTCTGCCTTGTTTAACTGTCTCTCCACCACTGTACTCTGCTGTGGGCAAGGACTCTGGTACTGGTTCTGATTTATTTTTTTTTAGTCTTTACCTGAAACTATTCAGAACGATGCTATATTTGTGTAATTAATTTGCTCGAGGGTTGCTATCATTGTATAGCTATACAGAGTAATTCCTTTGGTTTTGTTGAAAGAATAGAATGGGATACTTTCTCCTAAGTAACAGTGTAATTTGTCAAGTAGTTGTTATCTTCATGACCTAGAAAGCCATGCCATGATTTCATTCATTGGCATAGCTATATTGCCTTGGGCATATTACTGAGCTCTGTGGTTCAAATTTGATACCAAATTGAAATTTCAAATATGTTTAAAGTATTTCAACAACAGCAATAGCAATAAGTAAAGCAGTTTTTTATAAACACTGTTGATCACCCAACTTAAGCTAATTTCATTCAGTGTATATAGGAAATTTGTTTTAATGATATACTCGATGTATTTTTAAAGGAGTTTAAAATCTGTCCTACAGATTATTAAAACTGAAAGTGAAGGATGTTTACAATAAGATTTTGAAATCCTAACAAACTTGGATTTTATATTACAATGAATTATTTTAAAATTTGTACTTTTATTGGACAGGGCTCTTTGTGCTGCATTTTATTTATATAGGTATATTTCTTATGAATCAACTTTTAGAATGACTTAGTATATTCTTTTCTATTTAAGAATAATTTAAAATCTTGGCTATCTTAGATTTCTGTCCTTGGTTTTCTTTTCTCCTTTTTTAAAGAGAGCATGTGTGAAAGCAGGCACGTGAGTTGGGGGCGGGGGGCAGGGCCAAGGGCGAGAATCCCAAGCAGGCTCCATGCCTGGTGCAGAGCCAGGTGCAGGGCTTGATCTCATGACCCTGTGATCGTGACCTGGGCTGAAATCAAGAGTTGGATACTTAACGGACCTAGCCACCCAGGTGCCCCGGGTTTTGTCCTTTCAATATTTATGTAAAAACAATTGTATATATATGAAGGTCTCTTTGCAGCACTTTTGTAGTAGTTAGAGTTGGAAACAACGTTAAGGTCCATCAGTAGAAGAGTGACTGAATAAATTCTGGCACAGCCATACAAGGGTGGGGGAATGCTTTACTGCCTTAAAATTGTGTAAAGAAGGGGCACCTGCGTGGCTCAGTGGGTTAAGCCTCTGCCTTTGGTTCAGGTCATGATCTCAGGGTCCTGAGATTGAGCCTGCATCGGGCTCTCTGCTCAGCAGGGAGCCTGCTTCTCCCTCCCCCTCTCCCTGCCTCTCTGCCTACTTGTGATCTCTCTCTCTCTGTCAAATAAATAAATACAATCTTTAAAAAAATTGTGTAAAGAAGATCAATATGTAGTGTTATGTAAAAGCACAAGTTACAGAGCAAATCTGAATATCCCATTTATTTAAAAATAAATAAAAGCCTGTGTTTAGGTACACACATCACACACATGGGTAGAGGTACATATATAGGCCTGGATTTGTAAGATACAAATTCCTACCGTCAAGGAGTTTTTAATGGACACGTTCGTAGGTACATTCATTCTTTCTACTGTCACCTCTGTGAATAACTCTCAAATCTGTATTTTTATTTGCAGCCTTGTAGCTCAGGTCCAGACCTGAATTTCCAGCAACTTATTGCAATCAGATGCTTGAGTTTTCAAATAACTCCCTTCACCTCTTGAACCATCTGTCCACATATCTGTAGGAATGTAGTTATCCTCTCCCTTCTATCCTTTTTCTTTGGCTTAAGTCCACCAGTAATTGATAAACTGATACAGCTGTCCCTGGGAAATGACATAGAAGTGTTGAACTTTTCAAATATCAAAAGCTGCTCTTCCAAAAGTGTCTTCTGCTGAGAAAGAGCTTTCCATTAAGCTACCTTAATTATTCATATTAAGGGACGCCTGGGTGGCTCAGTTGGTTAAGCAGCTGCCTTCAGCTCAGGTCATGATCCCAGCGTCCTGGGATTGAGTCCCACATCAGGCTCCTTGCTCGGCGGGGAGCCTGCTTCTCCCTCTGCCTGCCTCTCTCTCTGACAAATAAATAAATAAAATCTTAATTAAAAAAGTATTCATATTAACCAGAAATGCTGTATTTAAAAGAATTTGTTCAGTGCCTAATATTATTTTGAGACTGCTTTCAGGGTCGTAGTTAATTTGTACTTTCTAAGAGACTCTTGGTAAATCTTTTTAAACGTTTCAATTTTCAGTTATTCAGTGAAGGAGGGAGAGCCGTGTATGTGGATAATGGTGACATCTTGCCTTTATTTGTATATTTTACAAGTCCTACAAATGTACCTGTTTTGCATACACATCTGTTTCACAATAGCGTTAGCATTTTCCTGGCTGTTGTGAGCAGGACAATGACAGAAAGACACCGACAGATACAGGCAAGGGGTGCAGCTTTCCTTATGCATCTAGAGCCTGCTAAAGCCCCCCTACATAGAGCCGCGTGAGCCAGAATGCAGCTGTGGGCTCTCAGTCATCTGGGCAGGTTTGCCGGCATCCGGGCCCAGGAAGGCACGCAGTGGCAGACGGGACTTGTTGACGCTCCAGAAGATACCTAGCATCAGGCCTTCCTGATGGACTCGCTGCCTCCCATTCTCAAGCATAGCTTTTCCCTCTTGATCCCTCTTCCAGAGCTTTGGAAGAGTGTTGATCCACCTTGTCACCATATACGAGTAATTAAAAGTAACACAAAGCAATCCTAATGGCTTCTCATGAATTCGGTGACTCTAAATCAGTGTGGGGGACAAATCCCCTGTGGGCAGCAGAAAGAAACCTCAGACCCATATTGCCAAAAACTTGGGCAGCAGAAAGAGACTCAGAACTCAGACTGCCGAAAACTTGGGAAGACTTTCTACTTCCTAAGTGAATATCTAAATCAGTGCCACCAGAATCTGGTGTTGGAATATTTAAGTTATGAGTCTCAACACTGAAGCAAATATTCTTGGATAAATGTTACATCCTTTTAATCTTACAATGCCTGCTATGAAAATAATAATCTGTAGTTGGATTCTTCTATTTTTCATGCTACAGTTATTTTAAGAATTTTATTTTACCCTGCAGTTAGAACTTTTTTTTTTTTTTTTTAAGATTTATTTATTTGAGAGAGAGCACAAGCAGGAGGGGCTAGGGAGAGAGCGAGAGAAAATCCCAAGTAGACGCCCTTCTGATCACAGAGCTGGTACAAGGGGCTCGATCTCACAACCCTGAGATCGCGACTTGAGCCCAAACCAAGAGTCGGATGCATAACCGACTGTGCCACCGGGGTGCCCCTGTAGTGAGATCCTTAGTTCATGTTTTCTCTTACAAAACAAGTGATGTATTTGGAATTATAGATCATTGTTGATTATTTTAATGACTCAATTTTTGTAATAGAATTAATGGTAATTTGGTAAAGAAATATTTAAAAGCAATCACTGGATTGAAAATAAGGCAAAACTATTACTTGTAAAAAGTTTATAACTTTCTTGTATACCAGCAATCGTCGGTATAAAGGACACAGATTCTTTAGAAGCCCAAAATATAAAATACCATGAAATGACTTTAACACAGAATGTGTAGGAACTACATAGTAGAAAAAAAGTTTGACTTTACCAAAAGATATTAGAATAGGTTTTAATAAATGGAGAGAATTCCCTTTTTATTGAAAAGAAATATAGTAAGTTGGAAACATCTATTTCCTTCTTGTTCTAACTGGTATCCTAACATCTCATAAAGCCATGAGAATTCAAACGGTATACTACAGCTCAGGAGATTGACTTTTAGGACAAATTTCAGCATCAAAACCCAGTTCTTATAATAATAGTTTTTATAATAATAGTATAAATATATTTGACTTCTAAAGTAAATGAGATCCGGATAGATGAAAAATTAAGGTAAAATGCCATTTAACATCACTATTAAATTTTAGACAACTTGAAGATTTAAACAGTAGAAGCATGTTGACGAAATAAGGTTACTATTTATATAATCTTTGGTTAAGTAAAGACTCTTTAAGCAGGAAGTCAAAATCAGAAACTATAAATCAAAGTGCTAGATTGCGGCTATCTAATATTTTAAAACTATATATATTTTTTTAAAAGCCACGAGAAGAGTTAAATAGAAAGTAACCAGCTGTGACAATATTTCCCATATATGGTATCAGAAACGGTCCATGTCTTTATCTTTAGAGGTTCTTTTTTTTAAAAATCAAAGCCTTTAGAGAGAAAGCCTAATGTAATATATAAATGGACAACTATAATAAAAGAGCAAGTCATAAAAGAAATTCAGATGACTAATAGAGAAAAGGCTCAGTCTCTGAAGTAATTTTTAAAAGTGCAGTTTAGAGCCCTGTTCAATTCTGTGTGATTGGATTTATTATATTTATGAGTTTATGTCTTTTTCCCTACCAGTCTGAGCTCATCTAGGACAGGATCTGTTGTTTTGATATTATTCTTATTTTTTTAATGCCTGCCCTTTCCTGATGCCTGTCATAGTTGGATGGATAAAAGGATGGAGAGAGAGATAGATGAAATAATTTTTGAAGTTCCATATGCCCTGTTCTTCAGTGCTGGTCATAGACAAGGAATGTAGGTTGAAGTGGTAGCTTCTGTCATCGTGTTTGCATTATACGTGCACAATAACAATTTTTTTTTCTTTTTTTTTTAAATTTTTATTTATTTGTCAGAGAGAGGGAGAGAGAGAGTGAGCGAGCACAGGCAGACAGAGTGGCAGGCAGAGGCAGAGGGAGAAGCAGGCTCCCTGCCGAGCAAGGAGCCTGATGCGGGACTCGATCCCAGGAAGCTGGGATCATGACCTGAGCCGAAGGCAGCTGCTTAACCAACTGAGCCACCCAGGCGTCCCCACAATAACAATTTTGAACTAAGGGATTTAGATGACTTTTGATAACCATTGCACTGTTAATGACTTTCAACATACTTTGAAACAAATATGCTAGTAAGTTTTGAGACTCCTTTTAGGTCACTGTTCGAATCTAGTCCTATAGATACTCTTAGAAGCATGTCAGGTACACAGGGCAAGGTTCAGAGGTTATATGTTACAGTATATATTCAAATTATTGTTGTCGATCATCTATTAGAATGTCAGTTCCAAGAGACTAGAGACGTTGGTCGCTGACACTAGACTATTGTCTGACAAATTTAAAGTACTCAGTTTTTTGAAAGAAGAGGCCCAGATTGTTTTATGTCCTTCCCCCTCTCTCCTACCACATTACATCACACCTAGCCTTATATCACCTTCATGGGCATCATTTTAAGGAGCAGCAAATCTTCCACTGTATGCCACAAAATTTATATAATCTTCCCTTCATCTTTGATAGTTCAGTTGCTTGTTTTTGCTTTTATGCATAATGCTGTCGTGAATATGTTCCTGCTTAGAGTTTCTCCGGTACTTATGATTATTTTGCTAGGGCAGATTCCTAGAACAGCCTTACTGGATGAATAGACATGTACATATATTTTGGTGCATGATATGAATTTCCAGTCCACTTCATTTAATAGCAAATACATAATTAATGTCAGTTATTGCAGTCGGTGTATGAACCACTCTGTTTTCATAGCCAGGAAGTCCTGCTGTCCTCGTAAAGGTGCTTTGTAGATATTTTATTCTTTTGAAGATTTACATTGGAAGTCTGAATCCTCATGAATAATACATTCACAGAAGTAGAAAAAGGCAAATGTATTTTGAAGCAAAGCAAATTGACAGCAAGGGTAATGTATTCTTTTATCACATAATATACAGAGAAAATAGTAGGAAGATAATGACTGGTATTAATTCCTGAAAGTGTCTAAACATGCCAATTAGGTAGAAAACAAGGAAATATCCTGGTGAATACTGAAAATATTCACCTGTTACCTTTTTCCCTCCTTCCTTGCCTTTTTGGGGGGTGGGGTGGGAGGGAGGACTTTTGCTTTTAATTCATTTATTGTAGAATTCATAAGCATTTTCTAACTGTATGTATCTTTTTAACTTTTAGCTTTTATAAGAGAAATTATCAAGGGGGTGTCTGTATTCTAGAATGTCAGGGTTTATAAGGACTGTTAAATACCACTATACTTATATTTATGCACCCCTTTAAAACTGCACATTTTTGTCAAATATCATAAAAGTTTAGTCCTCTGGCTTTTACAGTTAGGATCTGCCGGGATCCTTGTGCCTTTGCTTCTCTCCACCTAAAAGCATGTTTTTAAATGTTTCTCCCTTCTTTGACAGGAGCTGGCCATTAACATTGCTTGTCCTTGACTCAGGAGGTCCCAGACCTTATTAGGTCAACAAATTCTTGTGGCTTGCCTACTGGGGCTTGTGATAGTCCAGTAGTAGCCTGCCTTTGTTGGCATTGGTTTTCGGAATGGATATCCTGGATTGCTTTCCAAGTTCTAATTTACTAATATCTTCATGGTAACTTCCTCTAAGCTGTCTGTTTTCTAATAAATTACTGGTATACTTGGAATATGTTGATTAGGTCCCTTGTGTGACTTCTCTAAGCATGTTTTGTACCTTATTACCATTCCTAGCACAGTGTTCTTTAATTTTACACAAGTCTAATGGTAGAAATGTAATCATGGCCTTCAGATGATAAAAGGTAGTGCATATTCAAAGGCCATGGTTACTATTAAATGTTTTACATCACCAAGTAGGGTACCAAATGTTGACAAAAATATGAAAGGAGGTTGTCAAAATCTCTATCTTGTTGGGAGATAATACTTTTTTTTTAAGATTTTATTTATTTGACAGACAGAGATCACAAGTAGGCAGAGAGACTGGCAGAGCGAGGGAGGAGGAAGCAGGCTCCCCGTGGAGCAGAGAGCCCGATGCGGGGCTCTATCCCAGGACTCTAAGACCGTGACCTGAGCCGAAGGCAGAGGCTTTAACCCACTGAGCCACCCAGGCGCCCCGGGAGAGAATACTTTTACCTTGCTAGATAAAGGATATCAAAATGTCAGTAATGATAAAATAGATTTAATAGTACAGTTAACAAGCTGGACCTAATGGCCACTTATATAACATTGTACCCACAATGGGGAATACTTTTTATTTCCATGTACTCATGGAAGAGTTAAAGACCCACATAAACACATGCACACACATAGAGGCCTGCATATTTTGGAATATATAAAATCTAGTTTCACTTACTTCAGGAGATGAGTATCCTGCAAGTTCTATTATCTAACTTAATGTAATAAGCATAGGACTTACTTGGAAAAAGTAAAACTTTGTTTATAAATTCTAGAAACACACCTGTAAACAGCTAAATAATAACAAAAATAATGTAAATTTGTGGGACACTCTACTTAAAGTGGTTAAGGGAATTTATAGGCTGAAATGCTTACAATACTAAGCTTGAATGCTTAGAACAAAAGAAAGGCTTAAAATTAACGAGCTATGCTTTCAAGTTAAAAATGTAAAGCAACAGCAGAATTAACATGGATAAATTATGGTGAAATAAAAAAGGTTTATTAGAATTATTAGAAATAATTCTAACCAGTGAAGAAATAGAATCAGTAGCAAATATCTTCCCACAAAGAAATATTGGACCCAAACAGCTTAATGGGTAAATTCCAAGAACAGATAATTCTCATCTTTTTTTTTTTTTAACAAACTCTTCCAAATAACAAAAATGTGGCCCTGTCCAACTCATTGTATAAAGCTAGCATAACAAAAACACACAGTACGATGCAAGGATGTAATCTACAGGGGAAAAAAAGGAAATTTGCAGGCTAGTCTCAATCATGAATATTGATACAAAATGCCAAACTTCGGCATTCTATATTTTTTTAAGGGAAATTAGGTTTATCTCTGTAAAGCAAGAAAATGCTGAACCACTGCAATTACTGATCATCTCAGTAGGTACAGAAAAAAGTTTAATACAGCATTCATTTCTGGATTAGATATGTAGGATCTGTCTATGATCTATATCTGATAGATATGATAGCTATGATATATCTAAGACCGTCCATAAAATGTCCCTGCTTCTGTTATAGAAAATCCAGGGCATAACTGATATACCATAATATATGTCACATATATATGTGTGTATGTGTATATACATATAGATGTATATGTATAAAACACATACTCTGATTTATTTGTGGGTATCTAATGAACTAGGAAGAGAATTTCCTTTACCCATGAAAGACCAACTACAAGACACCTGGAGCAATGATCACCCCTAGAGGTAAAATGCTAAAAATATTCCCTTTAAAAAGAAATTTAAGACAATTATTAATATAGAACCAAGAATCCTAGCTACTCTGGTGGTAGTGTGGGTTTGGGATGAGAGGAAGATGTGACCAGGGCACAAAGAGGACTCTTCTGATATGTTCTGCCTCTTAACCTGAGTGGTGGGAATGCTGATATTTATTCTTTAAACTGCATCTCATTTTGGACACTTACTGTATGATTTACATAATTAAATGTTTTTAGTGAGTAAACAAGAGATGTCTAGTGAGTAAAGATTTAGAGATGTCAGGGTGGAAAAATTTTCCTTCTCGTTTCCTTGGCTGGTCTAATAATTGACATAAGACAGATTAACAGGAGAAAAACTAATTTAATTTGAATGTATATGAAATATGAGGCTCCAAGAAGTGACCAAAGCAAGCTGCTTTGATATTTCTTAGACAAACAGTAAATTTATGAAGAATTGACAGAAGCTTGAGCTCTGGGGATGGTAAGTTAGTAAAGAAGTAATGAGGTTTGCTTATACAATCTCTTTGGCCTTAAATTCCCTGTTTCTGGTAATAAGGATGTTGTCTGCCTTCCAGTATGGATGGCTGGGGAGGGTACCTTTCATGTGGGAGATGTATTTCCTGGTTTTAGGGGCAAAAAGAAGGAGTCAGACTATCCTTATTGCACTCGCTGTGCTAAAATGGCATATATTGGAGTGGCCCATCTGGAACTATCAAAGAATAGTTGTTGAAGATCTGTGTTCATGAAGGATCTGAGATGGCAGTTTCCTGGGAGTTCACAGGATCATGAGTGAGCACAGTTCTTTACATACACATTATCGTTTATTTGTCTTATTTCTAACGGAACTGGCAGCGCCTTTCCCTTCACGTTTTGTCCTTGCGCAGGGCCTCGCTAATCCTGTCTGTATTGTTCCAGTTTTAGTCTCCATGCTGCAGAAGAGAGCACACCTTTCCCTGAATTCATGTAAAGTGGCGGGGAGATGAAACTCATTGCATTTCCCAGTGATGGTTCGCGGGGTCGTCAGTATTTTTCTCTTTGGAGAACTGCGCCTTGCTGTAGATGCGGAATTGCAAACAGTTGTAGAAAACAGTATAAGTACTTTTGAGGGATTTTGACATTAGAGGAAAAAACCAACAAAGGAATGCTTATGAAGAGAATTAGTTTAAAAGATGAGCAAATCCTTTTTTTTTTAATTTTTTAAGATTTTATTTATTTATTTGACAGAGATCACAAGTAGGCAAGAGAGGCAGTCAGAGAGAGAGAGGAGGAAGCAGGCTCCCTGCCGAGCAGAGAGCCCGAAAAGGGGCTCGATCCCAGGACTCTGGGGAAGTAGAGGCTTTAACCGACTGAGCCACCCAGGCGCCCCGAAAGATGAGCAAATTCTATGTAGACCTATTAGGCTGTGTGCACATGACGACGACAGATCTTTGATTTCAGTTGTAAGACAATGTCTCAAAGGATTGGTTTGCCATGTTTAAACACATGGCGCCAAATAAAGATGAATATGTCCTGGGAATCTATTCCAGAGCTGTCACCTGGATGGCCTTGACCGTTCAAGGCTCAAGATCCCACACACTGAATTGAGAATTTTTCTCCCTTAATTCGAATCCATTTTCATTTATAGTCTTGTTTCAGCTCACTTTATCTCAGACCATCTTAATTCTATGAAATGGCAAAAATTCTTGGCTAACCCTTTTCTAGACATCTCAAAAATTAAGCTTCTTTTCCATCCTAATTGAATCCCTCTTTTCCCTCTGGCACATGACTTTAATTTCAGGAGAACAAATTGCCTCTGGATACTAGTTTCCTCGGTCACTGAAATGGCCCTCTGCTTTACTGTGCTCACATTATGCTGTTATCACTGCCACAGTAGGAGAGGAAGACGTCACAGTTACTCCGTTTTTATTAGACTTTCCTCCATTTTTTTGTCTATCCCAAGCTTTCTGAATATGTTTTATAAAGTTCAGATATTGCCTTGAAAAGGGTAAATGTTTTTTAAAAAAAACAATATAAGAAAATCCGTATTTTTATATGGCAATTTATTTGTAGTGGGGGGTCCTTATTTTGTTAAATCCCACTTTTGTGTGTTTTTCTCAATGGCATTTTCTTCCTGCTATGCTGCATCGCATGTCTGTGATCTCAGAGTTAGGAGAAATATTGATAAGATTTTTTTAATATCAGGTGTGTGCCAATTGTGTTTGTAAATATGCTAGGATGAATTGGTGTGTGGTAAAGCTGAGATGCTACTAATTAAAAGATAAGCCAAGAAAAATGTTATTTTGTTATGATGATTTGAAAAGCCAGATGTCAACAGACTAACTCCATGCCTGGGAGAGTGTATTGGGAAATTAACTGCAAAACGTTCATATTTTTATAATGCTTATTTCTTTCCTTTTGGTAGGAGCTTTTAAAAATCATATAAATTAATAGACTTTCCAAGAAGTGATGGGGTAAAGTCTTCAGCATGCAAAAAATGTTTTCCGCAAAACCATCTCTTACATAAACAAACTTTTAGTGATTTCCCCCAGGCATCTGTAATAATGGGGTTATAATTTGTATTTGAATAAATAATACATTTCAGTGGCTACGTATCTTTACCTTAACCTAAATTCTCACTGCACACTGTCTTTTATACTCTAATGTGCTAATTTTTAGAAGAGCGTTGAAATTATTATAAGCTGTAAAACTTACTGTTATTTTTCTTCTTGACTGTGCCATCTGTCAGAAACAAAAGCAAAGATAAAAATCTCATTGAGCCATGAAAGATTCTGTATTGCTTTAATGGGACTTCTAAGGAGATACATCTGGCTGGAAAAAATATTAATGCTGCATCTTCAAGAAAAATCTTTGTTCCTTTATTACAGATGGGGAACTCAAGGTGATTTTACCACCACCCATCCTCGGCCTGTGGTCAAAGTAAAACTCTTCACCGAAAGCACTGGGGTCCTGGCCCTTGAAGATAAAGAGCTGGGAAGGGTGAGTTGTGCTCAACCCTGTGTGTTCAAGGTCACACAATTTTTACTTCTTTTGAGTCATAGTTAAAGTACACCGGTATGTAGTGTGTGAATTTTCTGTTCATAAACTGTGTAAAACAATATATTTGTAGTTTGCCATGGTCCCAGATTACAGCTCCAATTTATTAAACATAATTGTCAATAACATAGAAAGTAGTGTGACAGGCTTTGGGTATGAAAAGGTTGTGTATATAAGATCACAGTCAGAGACCCACTTTTCTTACACATGCACTGGTCAGTGGATGTGAAGGACAAGCCAACTTGTCCTTCTTGGCGAGAGAGGATTCTTATTTAAACAGTTGTGTCGATGAGTTAAAAGCAGCATCTTGATATTTGAAATCCTCTGTTTGGGTCCATTATGATCAGACTGATTACAGAATACCTAAGGCTACTTCTCTCTTACCTCTCCTATTTTCCCTGTGAGAAGGTCTTTTCCACACATCTTTTAACATTGATTTTTTTTTTAAGATTTTATTTATTTATTTGACAGAGAGAGACTATGAGTGGGCAGAGAGGCAGGCCAAGAGAGAGTTGGAGAAGCAGGCTCCCTGCTGAGCAGAGAGCCTGATGCGGGGCTCGATCCCAGGACCCTGAGATCATGACCCGAGCCGAAGGCAGAGGCTTAACCCACTGAGTCACCCAGGCGCCCCAAACACTGAATTTTCTATCCTGCATTCACTTCATACCTAGAATATATCCTCTAATGCCAGTATTTCTCCACTGTGCTCAGCCTCTTCTGACAGTTAAAAGCATTAAGATTAGGGTAGATTTGTGATCTGAACACCTTTCTGTGTGAAAGATAATCTGCAGTCTCATTTATAAAGTAGATGGGCTTTAGTGCGAAGGCTATGAAGTTATCTTCTGTACCATGGATCTCTCTTACCCAGACCTGAAGACTGAATTCATAGGTGTTTTCCAGAGGCTAAAGCCTTCGCAAATCTTCCTTGAAAATTTCTGGTGAAGCTTGACAGCTTATGTGGTGCTAGATGTTGAAAGATACTGGGATCATTGGGTATATTGGAATTTTTTCCCATAAAGTTGTGACTATTCATTGCAAATCCTTCTCTTCTGCCTCCTTGAGATTATTTCCATTTCTAGGGATTTTGTGAATCTGTACCCACACTCTAGAGATTGAGTCAATATTCACATTCCGGATTTTGTTTTTTGTTTCCTTGCTACATGTATTTGTTAAGACTTGGGAGCTAGGCCATACCGTTCATTCATGTGTTTACATATTTGTGCACTGATCCATTCATCAGGAGTATACAGGTAGCATAATCTCACAGAAGAGCCCTGGATACTACCTTTGGTCTTACGGATTTATGAATCAGGATTTTTCATTTAAACTATTATTCCATCAATTTTACCCTATTTCCTTAAAAGCAGCCATTCTAAGTCTAAAGCTATAATGTAATGCTTTATATATATATATTTTTTAAAGATTTTATTTATTTATTTGACAGAAATCACAAGTAGGCAGAGAGAGAAGAGGAAGCAGGCTCCCTGCTGAGCAGAGAGCCCGATGGGGGGCTCGATCCCAGAACCCCGGGATCATGACCTGACCTGAAGGCAGAGGCTTTAACCTGCTGAGCCACCCAGGTGCCCCATGCTTTAGATATTTTTAATTCATTTCTCCACTGGCTATATATATATGTATATGTATATGTATATGTATACATATATATATATGCAGGTTTTAAGTTAGGTATGTAAGTGGTATGTTTTCCAATCAGTTGTATGTCTGAGAAAAACCTCATGCCCCTTTGCTCCCTTTTATAAGACCACTTTTCTTTCTATGCCAGACTTTCTGAACCCCAGCACTATTGATATTTTGAGCAGTCAAATGCTTTGTTGCTAGGAGCTTTTCTAGCAGCATCTGTAACCCACAGTCAGATGCCAGTAGTTCATCCAGTCCTAAGTCAAGATGGTCAAAATGTCTGCAGACATTGCCACACGTCCCCTGGCAGGTGTGCGTCATCACCCTACTTAGAAATCCATTGAACGCTACTAATGATCTGAGTAGGCTCTGTGATGATAATTATCATTTATATGCTAATGACTTCCAGTTTTTTATTTTTCTTTCTTGGATCTTCGGATTTGTATATCCAGTCTGCATACTTGGTATTTCTAGTGGCATTTAACAGTTATCTCAAACTAAATATTTCTAAAATAGAACTTACGATTAGCACCCCCATAAAGTTTTTCAGAGAGTTGGTTTTCAAGCCAGTGACTTTGACATAGAATACTCCTATCTATTTGCACGTTCTGTCAGCTTTCCCTAAATTTATTCCGACCATATCCACATCATAGTATCTCCTGTACCCTAATTCAGGACACCATCCTTCCTTGCTGGTAATAGTTTCCTCACTACATCCCCATTTATCATCTTGTCCCCTCTGATCTAGCTTTCACACTTCAGCTACTTTGATCTATTTAAAATTCAAAGCAAATCACATCATTCTCCCTTAAAATATTCCAGTCTTCTCATTTATTTGGAATAAAAATCAGACTCCTCATCATAGTGTAGCATACCCAAGAATGGTTCTCAGGGTGGGATCCTGAATCAGCAACAGCAGTGTCTGGAGAATTGTTTGAAATGCAGATTCTCAGGCCTCGCACTGACTCCTGCACCAGAAACTTTGAAGGCCATGTGCTGCAGTCCGTTTAACAAGGCCTCCTTGTAATTTCACCAGCGTTGAAGTCCCCTGCTGTACATGCACTGATCTCTTCCTCTAATTTCATCTCCTGTCACAGCCACCTTGCCTACTATCATCCTTCCTTTATACTCAGCTTTCTTTCTGTGCCTCAAACACACCTGATTCATTCCTGCTTTAAACTTGGGATTTTTGGACAGGTTATAGTCTGAGCCCATGCATGTACACAGAAGAAACTGGTGATCCTCTCTGGGTCATAGAGCTGCAACTAATATTTGCTATATATTTATCTACTTTTATACTGAGAAGCAAGAACAGTTTTTTTTATTTTTGTTTGTTTTTTTTTTTAATGTGAAGGAAAAGGGCTTACATGATCTGAAGTTTACAGTCTAAACTTTTAGAAATAGATATCTGGGGATATGAGTTTTAAGGTGAAATTTTCTAATTAAATTTTGCATAGCAGTTGCATTCAAAGAGGAGCAACACCATCCGTGAAATAGATCTCTACCACAAGGAAGTACCGCCACTGTACAGCTAGTAAAATGGCTAAGGGAGAAGAAAGCTGACAATGACGAATGTGGACAAAGACACAGAACAACAGAAACTTAATCTCTGCTGGTAGAAATGCAAAACTATACAGCCACTTTGGGCATACAATTTTCCAGGTGTGGTTTTTTTTGTGTTTTTTTTTTAAATGAAACACAGACATGCCATATCACCCAACACTTGCCCTTTTAGGTATTTACACAAGGGTTTATTAGTAAATATCTGTAGGAGAATGTTTATAACAGCTTTATTCATAATCACTAAAAACTGGGAATCAGAGGCACCTCGGTGGCTCAGTCGGTTAAGCATCTGCCTTCGGCTCAGGTCATGATCCCAGCCAGGGTCCTGGAATCGAGCCCTGCATCAGGCTCCCTGCTCCATGGGAAGCCTGTTTGCTTCTTCCTCTCCCACTGCTTATGTTCCCTCTCTTGCTGTGTCACTCTCTGTCAAATAAATAAAATCTTTAAAAAAATAAAATAAAAACCAGAAGTAAAGGTCCTTCAGCAGAGGAATGGCTGAACAAACTGGGGTACGTGCATAAAATTCTATTCAGTGATAAAAAGAAATGAACTATTAAGTCATGCAACAACATAGATGAAACTTCAGTGCAAGAGAAAGAAATCAGACCCTTCGCCCCATTTAATCCTCTTTGAGAATGGTGGTGACATTCCAGGTTGAGACAGAGAAGTGAGAATCCGATTAAGACCACTCAGCAAGTGGGAGAGTCATTATTTGAATTTGGGTGTTTTGACCCCAAAGCCTATGTTCTAAATCATTAACTAGTACACCAGATGAGATGACGAAATTTGGCAGGATTGTACAAATTATGGTATCAGTGTGAGCCGATTTAATTTCATGGCTTAAAGCAGGAACGGGGTATTATTTAAGCTAATGTCATTTTATGCATCGTCTTTTAGTACATTTTATATCAATTTGTGCCATGGTTTGCATCTTATTACAGTATACTGGGGCTGCTCTTTAATGTGACGGTGATTCTCAACTCTGTGTGTGCGTAAGAACCCCCCTGTAGGGAGTGCGTGAAAAGACTCAACCTGTGAGTCCACTTTTTTTTTTCTTTTCCAGTTGGTTTGGGGCGAGCCCAGACCAGGAGTATTTTAAGCACTTTCTCAGGAGACCGTATGTGCATGTAAGGTTGAGAAGCCTGGTGCAAACAGTATCACTGGGCAGCCAGGGTTGAGACTGAGTAAGTCACAGGGATAAGAAAAAACCTACTATAGCATATAGTTTTGCAAAATGATAGTTCAAGTTTAAGTAGGCATTGGGCAATGGAAGGTTATATTTTTTGGCATGTGCTTGTGATGCAGATTTTGTTTGTAGGGGGCAGGTGCAAATACCTATTGATGGAGATGGAGGTGGCATATGGAGATTTTTCATCTGAATTGGTGGCCAACACTCTACCAGATGCCTTAGGGAAAACCTAGAGGCAGAAGAACAAATTTTTCACATTATGAGCTTGTGCTAGCAGGCAAATAGTTGACCAGTCGAGCACCCAAAAGTACATAGTTCACCAGTGATTCTATAATAGTGCTGGATGGTGACAGGTGGCAGCTATGCTTGTGGTGAGCAGAGCATAAGGTATCAGCTGGTCAGATCAGTAACATTGTATCAACTATGTTCAAATAAAAGAAATTTAAAGATGATTTTGTTCCTAAAACTTCAAAAGCAAGGCTTACTTAGCATAGCCGTAGAAAAATCTAAGTAAGTATGTCACAGGACATCTCTCTGTAGACAGCGAGGTTTCCGCTGAGTCTCTCAGAAGGAATTCTTGCACTCTTTAGTAACTTTTAAACTTGCTGAAAGATGTTCTTGAGTACAAAATAACTTTTATTTATTTTTTTTCAATTTTTAAAGATTTATTTGAGAGAGAGCGAGCCCAGAAGCAGAGGGAGAGGAAGAGAGGCTCCTCAAGCAGACTGCCCCCTGAGTGTGGATTCTGATGCAGGGCTCGATCCCAGGGCCCTGAGAGTATGACAAGCTGAATTAAGAGTTGAATGCTTAACGGACTGAGTCACCTGGGCACCCCCAAAATAAATTTTTTAAAGTTGCCACACAAGTGACTTTTTAGTTTTTAGAAGCATTGCTCTAAAGACATTCTAACTGTTGCTAGAAAAAGCCTAGTGTTTATTCATACGCTTTGAGTTGACAGCCTTGGTCCTACATCTTCAGGACACATGGGAGAGTGCTGATTCTTCTGCCTCTCTGAGGATGGAGGCTCCTGCAAATCAGAGAATCTTTGCAACACAGTGGAGCCAGATCATCTTTCTTCCAAATTGATTAAATGATATTTTAAGATTGCAAAAGACTTAACAGTGTGCTTACCCCTTAGATACACATTTTGAGAGTAGTCCTATTCTTGAAATTAAGGTTTTTATTTTATGTATTTCTCTCACTTTTTCTGTTTGAATATCTATACTTCCGTGTAACATTTCTTGAGATGTTCATCCCTCATAATTCACAGTGACAGTCATAATGCTTGTTTCACAAATACAAATACTATATGGAAACAGCAGCTGGTGGTGAATTTCAGATGCATCTTAAATATTAAGATGCATTAGAATTGCTGAATTGATTAGTCCATTAAAATGAACTATTATCTTTCAAGCAGCTTGTAATGGCTTAGTGTAGCAAGTAAAAATTAACATATATTTGCCTTTTTCATTGAGTTGTTTCTTCTGTTTGCTTAATGAAGCGTCAAAGGAGATCTATCTGAAGAGTGATCAGAAAATGCACAATTTTTGTTTTTGGAACTTGACAAGAGAGAAGTGATAAAGTGGTGTGTTAAAAGATCTATCTTCTTGGAAGAGAAATAGTGCCAGTTAACCAATTAACTGGTCAATCTAATATTCTCTCTTGTCCCTCTAGTTCTTCTGGAGTATATCGTTTTCTGTTATTCTCACTTGTACAGCTTTGGGTGAGTTGAAATCTCTAAGTTCTTCATTAATGTTAAAATTTTTAGGAGTTACTTTAATTATTTTAGCCAAACTTAGCATATTTAATGGGATATCCCCTGTATAACTGGTTAGAACCCATCAAGCTTAAACATTTCTCTAATTTCCTGGTTTATACACAGTCATCAAACTTCCAATATCAACATACAAATTAATAAATTGTGAGTAGACTACAGATGTTTTGAGTAAGCATCCTAAGTTTTCAAAAATATACAGTTAACTTAATAAAAATCACTTTGGGACTTTTTTTTTTTCACTCAAACAGTCAGAGTTTATATTTGAGGATTAAAAAATAAAGTTTCCAGCATTATGTGAATTTGATTCATCTACATATGAAACAAGCATTAGAAAAGCTACTAGTGAAATCATAGCATGTATTTTTACATACATAGTATTTATTTATAATATATATAACAAATGTGTATACATATACATTTATATATGTACATAGTATATATACACACACACACACATAAATACATAGTATGTATTTTCTTCACTTTGAAAGCAGAACTTAATATCTAGTTTTATCGGAATTGCCAGCATTGGATGACTGCTATCGTGCCCAGCAAATTCACATCCTCTACTGCAAAGTAGAATGGAGACTCATTTGCTTCCATGTGCGTAATTCAACTCACCCTGTACTGTGGACGTTTTGTAGTTTTAGTGAGTAGTGTAGCTTCTCTGAAACTACAAGTCACAGAAAAGGTCTCCTTCCTCCTTCAGTCCATTCATGTAGCCATTTGTCACAGAACCCTGCTGTCCTATCTCCAGAGCCATGCCAGTGACAAGAGGCAGGAGTGCAGAGAGGTGGAAAGAGCCAGAGATAATTCATACATAGCGCACATTCCTTCTAAATACTTTTTCTCACTGCAATTAATTACGTCGGATCATTAATCATGTGCTGTGAAGACTTGGAGAAGACTTATTGTTCGGAGTCTGACTTCAGTTGTTAGTGTCTCTACCTCAGGTCCTGTCTAAGGAGTTGGCTGGCCTCTTCAGTGTAGCGGTGAAGGAAAGCATTTTCTTGCTTTCTCACATTCAGGAAGGTGCAGAGGATATAAATAGGCATCCTCCATGGTGGGTCCATGTGGGTGGTAATATTAGCAGACGTTGACATTTCAGTTTCCCTATAGTAATAGAGGTCTGGCTTTCTCCCACACAGAACAGATATTAGACACATGCACATTATACTTATCTTTTATTTCTAATAGGTGTGTTATTTCAGTATGGTTTTAATTTGCCCTTCTCTAACAACTAATGTAATCATGTTGAACATTTTTTGCGTGCTTGTCATCCATATGTTTTGTTTGATGAATCCCCAATTTTTAATTTTTTTTTTTTTTGAGAGCATGCATGCATTAGCTGGGGGTGGGGGCAGAGGGAGAGAATCTTAAGCAGGCTCCACACCCAGCATGGAACCCCACCCCAGGGCTTGAGCTCTCGACCCTGAGGTCATCACCTGAGCAGAAATCGAGTTGGATGCTTAACCAACTGAGCCACCCGAGTGCCCCCATAAATCCCCAATTTTTAATTGAGTTGCCTGTGTTCTTGAGTCTAGAAAGACCATAATTGTTTACACCTCCTTTATCAGAGATATGTTTTGTAAATATTCTCTGGGTCTGTAGTTTGTCTTTTCATTCTGTTAACAGTGTGCTTCAAAGAGCAGGAGTTTTTCATTTTGATGAAGTCCAACTGGTGAATTTGTTTTTATGGCTCATGCTTTTGGTGCTGTATCTAAGAAATCTTTGCCGAACCCAAAGTCAGAATACTTTGTTTTCTTCTAGAGGTTTTATAGTTTTTAGATTTTCACATTTAGATCTTTGATCCATTTCTAGTTCATTTCTTATATCTAGAGCTATGTGTAGCTCGAAGTCCCATTTTTTGATGTATGAATATCTTGGGTGTTCTAGTACTATATTGAAAAAACTTTCTTCACTGAATTTCCTTAGCACGTTTGTTACAAATCAGTTGTATATGTATCTGTGGTCTATTTCTGGATTCTCTAGTCTGTTCCATTGATCTGTTTTCCTGTCTTAATGCCAAAGGTGTGCTGCTCTGATAAGCTTTATCGGTAAGTTTGTCATGTCATATCAAGGACTGGTAGTCCTCCAGCTTTGTTTTTTTTTTTTTATTCTCCAATTCTTTTGACTGCTCTAAGTTCTTTGCTGTCTCCTTTGAATTTTGAAATCAGTTTGTAGCTTTCTACAAAAAACACTCAGTATTATTTTGACTGTGATTTCATTGTATCTGCAGATCAATTTGGGAATTGATCAACAGTATTGGGTCTTTTGACCCATGAGTATATTATATCCCTCCCTTTATTTAGGTCTTTCTTCATTCCTCCTAACAAGTTTTTGCATTTTTTTGTCTGATCTGTCATTGAGCATTTCATATTTTTGGTCCTATTCTAGATAGTATCATTTTATTTTAATTTTTTAAATTAGATATTGCCAGTAATTGAAATACAGATGACTTTTCAATATTGATCTTGTATCCTGCAGTGCTGCTAAACTTACTACTTGTGGTACTATTTTGTAGATTGTTTTTGCATAAACAATATTGTTGTGTAAAAATACATTTTCCTTTCTAAGCAGATTTTAAACCATTTCCCTTTTTCCTTATTGTACTACTAAAACCTCCAATACAGTGTTTGAAAAGATGTAGTGAAGATGGGCATCCTTGTCTTGTTCTCAATCTTTTGGGAAAAGCATCCAGTCTTTTTCAACATTAAGTATAATATTAGCTGTATAAGGTTTTTTGAAGATCCCCTGCATCAAGTTGATAAAGTTCCTTCTGCTAATTTTTATTTATTTGGGCTGTGATATTTACTATTTTTTGTGGTATCTTGGGTTTAATTTACAATACTTTTTCTGTTTCTTAAAGGTGGAAGCCATTGATTTGAGGAAAATCAATTTTTTTCTAAACTAGGTATTTGGTGCTATAAATACCCGTTTGCTAGTCATTGTGTTAGTGGCATCCCACAAATTTTTATCTTTGTTTTCATTTTCACCCTTTTGAAAATACTAAGTTTTATTTTTATTTTTTTTCCTTGGCCTTAGGTTATTAAGCATGTGTTATTTAGTTTCCACATATTTTAGAGTTTTTCAGAGTTCTGTTATTAACTTCTAATTGAAGTCTGTTATGATTAGAGAATATACTTAGAGAACTTTGATCCTTTTAAAATTTACTGAGGCTTAGTTTATCACCGACAATATGGTCCATCTGGTGAATGTTCCACATGCATTTATAAAGACTATTACTCCATTGTTTAATAGGTGTTTCAGAAAAGTCAAAAAGTTTAAATTATTATTCAGATCTTACATATCTTTATTGGTTATCTATTTTTTAAATCAATTTCTGATAAATTGGTATTAATCTCTGGGTGTAATTTTGGATTTGCTCTATCATTTTTTTGCTTTTTGTATCTTTTTTTTTAAGATTTTATTTTTTTATTTGAGAGATCACAAGTAGGCAGAGAGGCAGGCAGAGAGAGGAGGAAGCAGGCTCCCCGCTGAGCAGAGAGCCCGATGTGGGGCTCAATCCCAGGACTCTGAGATCATGACCCGAGCTGAAGGCAGTGGCTTAACCCACTGAGCCACCCAGGCACCCCTTGCTTTTTGTATCTTGAAAATCTGTTGCTAGGTGCCTAAATATTAATGATCTCCATATCCTTTTTACTGATTGACTGCTTTGTCATTATGAAATGACTTTCCTTATCCCTTGTAATATACTTTGGTTTAAAATCTATTTTAGCCATCCCTGGGGCGCCTGGGTGGCTCAGTGGGTTAACACCTCTGCCTTTGGCTCAGGTCATGATCCCAGGGTCCTGGGATTGAGTCCCGCATGGGGCTCTCTGCTCAGCAGAGAGCCTGTTTCCCCTCCCCCTTCTGCCTGCCTCTCTGTCTACTTGTGATTTCTGTCAAATAAACAAATAAACTCTTTAAAAAAAATAAAATACAATCTATTTTAGCCATCCCAGATTTTTTTAAACAAGTGTTAGCATATTATCTTTTTCCATCCTTTAATCTATTTCTTTACTTTTAAAATATGTTTATTTAAGCAGCATATAATTGGGTTTCTATTTCTTATTCAATCTGGCAATCTTTTAATCATTATTATGATTTTTTGATATAGTTAAGTTTAAATCTGTCATTTAGCTATTTGTTCTCTTTCCTGTCCTTTATTCCCCCCCCTTTTTTTTCTTTAGACTAATTGAACATTTTTATGGTTCTATTTTTTTCTTGACTTACTATCAATAACTTGACTTATTACCAATAACTTACTCTAGGTGTTGCTTTAACTCATCACAGCCTAACTTCAAGCAATATTATAAGGCTCTGTTAGTGTAAAAAACTTACAATGATGTATTTCCATTTCCTGTTGAAGGTGAGGCCTAGGACATAGTATCCTTTCACCAACATCTAATTGTTTCTGACCTACAATACATGTCCAGTTAATGTTGGGAAGATGAATGAACACATGAATCTCTTGAACTTTGCCTGATTCAGTTTCATTTCTCCTGAGCAAAACTGGAGTAGACAGTAGCATAACTCCCTTTGTTTGAATGCCTGAGCTTCCTTACCCAGTGATAAACTGAAACAGTTGAAGGATAATATCTGGTTTAGATCCTACAGCCAGAGTGAGATTCTAATAGGTTCAGCCCTTCTCTTTTAATACATGGAGGAAGCAGGTTAGAACTTTCTCAAGTCCATTAAGAACCTCCTCTTCTAGTTGCTGCATTAAGAAAAGAAGTTTCTGTGCACCTTGGAGCTCTTCAAAGCCACTTAAGAACATTCACCTTCATGGTCTTTAGCGCTCCTACACAAAAGCTAAGTACTTCTATTTCCTACTATTTATTACCTGTAGAGTTTGAGTAAAAAAACAAATTGTTTTAAGTAAAAGGTATAAGATTCAGATGGTTGAGCATCAGAAGCTCAGAAGTTTAAAACCTGCTTCCAGAAGAACTTGATTCTGGTATTGGCTCTGTTAAAAGAGCCATGAGGACAAATGGAGAAGTCACGTAACTCCTCAGTCTCTGCCCTGACCTTTGTTCCCTACCACCCTCTGCCTTACCTTACCGTATATTAAATTATGCATCAAATATATTTAAGGATGCAACTGGAGTTACTGAAGTTTAGACATAGTCTGTAACTTCTCCTTCTCATCTTTCCATTGTATGTGCTGGACTAACAGGAATAAAATTGAGTTGGCTCTAAAAATTCTTACAGTACTTAAATCAATAGGTAGATAAATACATACATATGTATTCTTACAGAATTTAATAGCCCAAGCAAGGACAAAGCTACATTAGTCATTATAATGTTTGTAAAATAATTAAGGGAATAATTTGTTGGATTGAAGAAGGGGGATATAGCATTGGAAGTGTCTGTTGTCATCCTGAAATAATTTTCCTTAGTTATTCATTTAACTTCAGTGTCAAGTTACTTACATAACAACAGTAATGCCTATCTTTTAAGGGTGATGTGAGAATTAATTTAAATTTCACAAAGCACTTTGAGGCATTCAGTTGAAAGATTCTTTATAAATGCCAGGCATTATTATAACCAGGCTAGTAAAAAGAAATGCAATAAAGCTACTCATGCGGTATCCTCTAATAGAAACTGTATTGGTAAGGAAATACAAAGGTTACTGCTATTCATAATTTATGGTGGAGGGGAATAGATCAAGAATAATAATTATGCTTTTCTGTCTAGATAAGTCTTAAAAAACACAGATGAGCTGTGATGGAATATATTGCTCCATCCAAGGAGAGGTAGGAAATCGACACCTTACAAGCAATAAAAGTGATGTATGAAGATAAATAAAGGCCACTATCTTTAATTGAGCCATAAAAAATATAGTGACAGCCTTGACTATGTCTTTCAAAATCTTCAAGAAAGACTTTGTAATAAAAGAAATAATCGTTGATCATTTGGGTATAAGAAACTTTAGATTTGTTGGAAATACATGCATGGTGATTTTCATTCCAGAAACCAAAATAATTAGCCTCATTATTAATCATTTAAAAATTTATAGGATAAGGAAAGTTAAAACTTCAGCAAAATAAAAATTCAAAAGATTTCATCTAGCAGAATATTTCTGGGATGTGAGAGAAATAATCACACACAAAAACTTCTTGTTAATCAGACAAAGCTACTGATAGAAGTCTGTATTTAAAAATATCTTTGAGGCACACCTGGGTGGCTCAGTTGGTTAAGCACTTGCCTTCGGCTCAGGTCATGATCCCAGCGTCCTGGGATCGAGTCCCACATCGGGCTCCTTGCTCGGCAGGGAGCCTGCTTCTCCCTCTGCCTCTGCTGCCACTCTGTCTGCCTGTACTCGCTCGCTCTCTCTCCCTCCTCTCTGACAAATAAATAAATTTTTAAAAAATAAAATAAAATAAAAATATCTTTGAATCACATACTTGGCAGAAGAAATTTAAAAGGTAAATTTAGGGTTTGTTTTTTTTTAATCAAATCTCCACATTTCATGTTCTTTTATGATCAAATCTCAGCCTTTATTTTCTGTATTTGTTTCCTATTGTGACTTTGACAAATTACCAAAAACAACACAAATTTATTGTCTTACATTTGTGGAGGTCAGAAGTCCAAAAGGAATCTCAGTAAGCTGAAATCAAGATGTTGGCAGAGTGGAGCTTCTTTCCAGAGGATCTAAGGGAGAATGAAATTTATTTTTACCTTTTTAGCTTTTAGAGACTCCTTGTATTCCTTGGCTCATGGCCCCTTTCCATGTCCAAAGCCATCACTGGCCAACTGAGTGTTTCTCACAACTCATGGCTCCCACACCCACTCTTCTACCTTCCTCCTCCCTAATAACTCTGGTCATTGTATTGGGTCCACCTGGATATCCTAGGGTTATCTTCCTATTTTAAGGTTGGCTAATTAGTGATCTGAATTCCACCAGCTACCTCAATTTTCTTTTGCCATTTTAGGTAATTTATTCATAGTTTCCGGAGATTAGGAAATGTAGAGACATCTTTGGGAAACTTAGACTACCTATCACAGGAATTTTTGGAAAGATGGGAGTTTCATGAATTTTTATAGACTGGCCACATGTAATTGGCATACAAAATCTGGCCTACAAAATTATTACTACCATCATTTTCTGTTATCGAATTTGGCAAGCCTTTTTCTCTTTTCACCTCAGTGAAATATCAATTTTAGGTTTGCATTTTTATTTCTAATTTCTCTGAGCATCTATCTATCCAGTCAGCCAACCAACAAATACTTGATAAGTGTCTACTCTAGGATATGAAGAGGAGTCATAGTGAAAAGGGCTTAATTGAAGATACCGGCTTACATTAACCTAGGACCCACAAATGAGATACTCGAAGACAGAATAGCTCCTGGCTTCAGGGAGCATAGTCTCCTAAATGCATTCTAAGAGCCCCATCATAAAATGGTTCATTATGAAGTAGAGATGTCAGCAAAGTTTTAGGAATAATTTATACACTTTGGTTTTTCTTTTCCGTACGCTCTCCTGAGCCACAATCATGCAAATAACAAGATTTTTAATCTCTATCTTTTAACAAGTTAATGTCAGGAGAAAGTACTGAATCTAGATAATATTTTTTCTTTTACTGTTTTATTTGAAAAGGGCCTTATTTTTAAAAAAAAGTACTACGTAGAAGGAAAGAGTTGAATGGTTCTCTGTCAAGCCAACTACACATTTGGTAAGAAGTTGGGAGTTTGATCAGTTCCATATTATAAATTCCAGGATTCTTTCCAACTTTGAAAATAAAGGGAACTGGGTTTAGCCTATGGACAATGAAGTTGACGGAAGACTTAATGCTAATCCTTTGGTACACAAAAGAGCATTGTGTTAGTGAGAGTGAGCAGGTGTTCTTTGTTTCAACTAAGTAGGACAGGAAGCCGTGATATTAAATCGAAGGGAAAATAATTTAGACAAAGCAGCCTCAGGTGTATTAAAACACTGGAAAATGTTACTAAGGATGTAGATTTCTCTCAGTAAAATCTTTTGATTTATCTTCTCTACACACTGAAAATACAGATGCTCTGATATTGGGGAAAATATATCCTAGTTATTAATATGTGCTAAATACAAATTTATTGAAATCAAGTAAATTCAGTTTGTCTCTCAAGGTCACAGCTCTCAGGAAGGTACTTGGTACTTGAAAAGTTCACGTTGTAAATCCTAGCTAAAGTATAAAATCTTAGTCAATGCGAATCTTAGCTAAAGTGTAAAATCTCCAGCATTTGAAGGAAGAAGTTAAAAAAAAAGTCAGCTGAACCCAGAAAGTCAAGGTCTGAACCCAGAAAGTCAAGGTCTGTCATAGAGATAGCTCTACTTATCTGAGATGTTCCCTTACATGCACCCTTAAAGAACTCTGTGTCTCAAGGACATCTGACTGTCAGCAAAAAGGATTTTAATCACAAATTGAAACATGATTCTAGCTAATAGCATTTTTACTCTCTGTTTTAAGGATGTGTTTTTAAGTCCAGTTCATCTCTCAGTTGGATGTTAAGACACCTCCTCACACCTCTGCTCTGGGATGTATACAGCCGGGTGACACGGGATTATTCTCTACTCAGGGGTATAAAAATTTGATTGTCATTCCCTGGCTGAAAAGCATCTTTTAATCGCATGTTATGGGATAACCTATAAACTCCTTAGCAAAACATGTTCCTTCACAGCCTATCCCTGGTCTTCCTTTCTGCTGTCACCTCTCAGTACCACTCCCATCTCCTTACCCTCTGCACCCTCCCTGGCTTTCTTGCCCCTACCTTTGCAAACAGTGCTCTTCTAGCCAAAGTGATCTTGACCAGCTTTCCCTATCTTGATCACCTAAGAGTTAAAGGAAGTACTTTCCTCTTCCTCAGATAGATTTTTGTTCTTGTAACTGTCACAGTCTGGCCTCACATAACTTGCTGAGATCTTGAGTGGTTTCTCTGTTAAATCAAGCAATACCCTTTCCATGTATACTGTGCTTACTTTCTCATTTGCCATTTGGTACTGTTGGCCTTTTCCTACTCCCTGAAACACTGTCCACCTTGAATACAGCACATAACATTCTGCTTTTTCTGCCTCTTTGGCCTCTAGTCTCAATTATAAAGTTCTCTTCCTAATTCTCAAAAGTTAGTGTTTCATTTTCTTTTTCGAAAAGTATTGTTGACTCTATTCCCTAGGCTGTACTTTTTATCTCTGTCACTTATTTTATAACTGGAGGTTTGTACCTCTTAATCCCCATCACTTTTTTGGCCCATATCCCTATCCACCACCCCTTGGCAACCACCAGTTCTCTGTTTTTGAGAGTCTGGGTTTTTTCTGTTCTTTGTTCACTTATTTTTTAGATTCCACATATAAATGAAGTCGTAGGGAATTTATCTTTCTCTAACTTATTTCATTAAACATAATTGCTTTTAGGTCCACCCATGTTGTTTGAATGGCAAGCTGTTGTTCTTTTTTATGGCTGAGTAATATTCCATTATGTATTTATATTACATCTTCCTCTGTCATCTGTTGATGGACACTGGGGTTGCTTTCATAACCTGGCTATTGTAAATAATTCAGTGAGAAATACAGGGATATGTATATCTTCTTGATTTAGTGTTTTTGTTTTCTTTGGATAAATACCCAGTAGTGGAATTAGCTAATCCTTTGGTACACAAAAGATATGATAGTCCTATTTTCTTTTTTTGAAGAACTGCCAGTCTTCTTTTCCATGGTGTTTACATTCACAATGCATGAAGGTTCCCTTTTCTCCACCTCCTTACCAACACTTACTTTGTATCTTTTTGAGCTTAGTTATTCTGGCAGGTGTGAGGTGATATCTCATTGTGGTTTTGATTTGCATTTCCCTCATAATTAGTGATGTTGAGGATCTTCTCATCTGTCTATTGGTGTTCTCATATGTTGATGAGATAGAGAATTGATGTGGCAGAAGATCTGATGAGCGTTTGTATTGATTGAAGTCCTTATAGGGGGCAAGCAATAGTAGCTGACTGGGGGTAGGTTCAGGGAACAAAAAAAGATCAGGCCAATTAAGCTTGGGGAAGGGCTTGAGAACTAAAGATAGTAGTTAAGAATATTAGCATAGGTTTGTGTGCCTTTTTCTAGAGGGCCACTCTTAAGGTGACTCAGTGCCAACAGCCTCATTTCTATGCCTGTTTCTTCCCCATGTCTTGCCTTGTCATTTTTATGTGTTCTTTGAGACTCCCAAATGGAAATAATTTCCCTATGCATTTTGTCTTGATTTGTTCAAGAATTGGTGGTTGTACCCATCTTTGAGCTAGAATTGTATCAAGTATGTATCTCTGTCTTAAGACTAAAATGCAAGTATTGTGGTCACATACATTTTTTTCTTCCTCTAGGCTAACAGGTATTTATAGAAAAGGGCAATGAATTGCTTACCTAGCCCCAGGGCCTATCTAGCTCCCCTAGTTCTAGATTTTTCCTCCCTTAGTTTTTACATTTTTCAACCTTTATTGAAATCACTTAGAAATTTAGAAGGCCATAAATGTATAGGTCACAAAGTTAAAATAATGTGAAATGTGCACAAATGCACATGGCTTGGCTTTAATATTTTAATAGGAGAACAGTATAGGGGTGTCAGCTTGTGTTCAGATCCCATGAACCTCATATCATTCTAAACATGTATGTATGTGTGTGTATGTATATAATATATAATACATGTAGTATATAATACACACACACACACACACACACACATATATATATATTACACTTCATTCTTTTTTTTTAAGATTTTTTAAGATTTTATTTATTTATTTGACAGAGATTACAAGTAGGCAAGAGAGGCAGGCAGGAAGAGAGAGGAGCAGAGAGCCCGATGTGGGGCTCGATCCCAGGACCCTGGGATCATGACCTGAGCCGAAAGCAGAGGCTTTAGCCCACTGAGCCACCCAGGTGCTCCTACACTTCATTCTTAAGGGTTTTTGTTTTTTTTTTTGTATATTAAATTTGACAGAATTTTAAACAAACCCTAAAAAAAAGTTGTGTTTTTCATTACACCTCAGCAAAGATGGCAAGTAATGTTGACGTTTTATTATGAAGAAGATAGGTTGGTTTTATATCTAAGATAAAAAATAGATAAAGAATCATAAAATGTGTCCTGCTAAGTGACAAGACATTTAAAATGTTAGTGACAAAAATAAACTAGAAGAAGCAGAAATATGTATAGAAAGTTCAGAGAAATGAATAGCAAAGAATAGGTAACTTTGCTAAATAATAGAAGAAGCTAAATATTTTGCACAGAGCTATAATTAATTTAGATGTAAACCTGGAACGTAGCAGAATCATTAGTTAATTTTTATATCTGTTAAATATTTTAATTCCTATGCCAAAATTCTATTCAAGTACAGCTGCCTATCTTAAAATTTTTAAGCACTTAGCTGTGAAAGAAGACCTATGATGCCAAAATTTGTTAATATACTACTTAGGATACTACTAAATGCTGCAACAAACATTTCGCGAGTTCAAAAGAGTAACACCTGCCTAACAGTTCCCATTGGGTGTTCCTGATAGATGGGGTCGATTTCCTCTATTTGGTGATTCAGGGCTGTAGTTTCTTCCATTTTATTTTATGGCTCTCATTTCCTAGAGCGTCGGAGTTCTCTGCATTTGGCTAGCAGATGAGCAAAAAGGGATGAAGAAGGCATACCTATATCTTCATTATTTTTGCCCAAAGTGACACTAACCACTTCTCTTCATGTTCCATTAGCTAAAACTGTCATGTATCCCCACTTAGATGTAAGAGGAGCTAGAAAACACAATCTCTGCCTTACACTGATTCCAGCAACAGCTCTATGCTAATGAAAGCACGAATCCCAGTAAACAGATGACCAGCTCTCGTTTGCCCCTGTAGCCAAATATGAGAATAGTTGTGTTACCCTTCCTCCTACACATAGAACACAATCACCTCAACTCAAGGGAATCCACCAGAAGTCTCCTCCAGGCCAGAATCCAGCATCTCCCATAGGTCCAACCCTGGCTCTTTGTACAGCCTGGTGACCTATGAACTAAAATTCACGTTAACTACCCACTACTCCACCTCCCCTCCCCACCCTGCCCTAGCAGCAATCCAGTCTACAGCAGTAGAACAGTCACAGGAGAGCTACAACCAAGTAGCACATTTGGGGAAAAGGAAAGAAAAAAAAAAAAAGGTAAAATGGAAAATTTTAGGAATATTTGTCCAGGGACAAGACTGAAATCCTGTCCTGGCAGTGTTCAGGATCTCTTGATTAGACCCTCGTTCTACTTCTGAAAAAGAACTCCTTTGTCCTTTATTTCTTCGGGCCCTTTGGCCTCTACTCATTGGGATCTGCGGCTTATCTGTTACCGTCTGTGGCACCGTCATGTAGATGACCATGACCACTTCATGGATGTGCAGTTTGGGGACCTGGAACCTTGTTTACAGTCATTGTTAAGACTAAGTTCAGGGTTTATCCATCCGTACAGTTCTTTTAGAAACAGTGTATTTAATATGTATGGGCCTCCATTTGTTACATGTGTCAGTGTTCCTCAGGAGAAACAGACAATTCTAATTCTAGGTCTTTCAAAAGGAAGAAATGTAACACAGGGTATCAGCTTCACATGTGATAGAACAGAGCCAGTAAAGAAATGACAGTACAGGGGCGCCTGGGTGGCTCAGTGGGTTAAGCCTCTGCCTTCGGCTCAGGTCATGATCCTGGGCTCCTGGGATCGAGCCCCATGTCCGGCTCTCTGCTCAGCGGAGAGCCTGCTTCCCTTCCTCTCTCTCTGCCTGCCTCTCTGCCTACCTGTGATCTTTGTCTGTCAAATAAATAAATAAAATCTTAAAGAAAAAAAAGAAATGACAGTGCAGAAACCCAGAGACTGACAGAATCAAAAACCTTGGCCCATCATAGGGATAGAAGGGCAGCAAGAGGAAGTAAGATCATCAGAGTATCTGAGCTTTTAGCTCTGCTAAGAAGAAACTCTTGAGCTCCCTGAGGGATCTGAGCCATCCATAGTTTTCACCTTGGAGTGTCCCCACATAATGGGCCCTCAAAGGTTTAAATGAACAGAGATAAGCAATAAATCCTTCCACTGACTTCACTTAGAAGTACCCATTAGGAAACTAAAATGTGGCAGGAATGATGATATTCAATAGTGAGATGATCCTTACTGTGGATCAGATACTATTAGTTGTTTTGGGACCTTATTCAGTAACCTGTCATCAGCATTTAAAGAATGAGAAAATTGTCCAATGTCTTCATTTAAATATTCTCATCTGTATAAGACTTTTGGAGTTTGGAACAGTACCAATTTTGTGTAAACATAGAAGAAAGAATTAAAAAAGGATAAAGCCTGTAGGTGGCTCATGCCAGATTAAATTTGGAGGGGGGAGGGGAAGGATGTGGTAGGGAGAACAAGAAAAAGCTTCTCAGAATTGCTAGGAAAATGGCAGCTCTAGCTTCAGAGGGTGGATATACAGCTCTTCGCCTTTGTTTTTTGGTTATTTTATTTTATTTTGGTTTTGTTTTTGTTTTGGGTTTTTTTTTTTTTTTTGGCATCCTCCTCTAAGTTGATAATGACATTGTTTTGTCTACTAGTGTGAGCCAAAAATTATCACTTGTTTTTAACTGTCATTTAAGAAAGAATCTATAAAATATTTCATTGGCTATTTTAGCTGTCACAAGGGATTAATTCTATAATAACACTTTTTAAAATATCACAAATGCCATTTTATCTGTTACTGGATGTGCCTTTATATGCTTAAGTGTATAGACATGCTGGATTCGACTCAGCTGTGGCTTTTGGGATAGGCTTGAGGAAAGGCTCAAAATAGCAGTTGCATTTAGCAAGTTGGAAGTTGGGAATAGTTTAAGAAGCTTCTATGACTGCTGTCTTTCCTAGAGAGAAAAAGAGCTTTGCTTCAAAATTTCTCTGTGAATAGTTCCACTTATACATGGAAATGAAGACTTTTGGTTTTTTGGCAGAGCATGCCAAATTCAGTTGCCGTGTTTTGTTTTTCAGAACATTTTAGCATACCTGAGCATGTTTATAATTCTTCTATTTACACAGAAATTTCAAGTTTGTTTACTTTTCACACTGGTATAAAATAAGAGCAGCTTAAAATACACACTGCCTTTCATATCTTTATCCTTCAGAATATAGTCCTCCCACTTAAAAATATCAAGGCTTGGATACAGGCCATGTCTAAGTAATGTTATGACTGACTAAAGAGGGGAAAATACATCATTTTATGTACAGACAAACCTCAGGGATGCTGTGAGTTGAGTTCCAGAGTTCTGCAATAAAATGGATATCCTGAAAAAGTGAGTCAAATGATTTTTTTTGGTTTCTCAGTGCATATAAAATTTATATTTACACTATACTGTAATCTTCCATGTGTGTGATAACATTGTCTTTAAAAAGTACATAACCTTAATTAAAAAATACTTTCTACTCAAAAATGCTAACCAACATCTGAGCTTTCAGGAAATTGTCATCTTTTCGCTGGTGGAGGATCTTGCCTTGATGCCAATGATCACTGACTGATCAGGGTGGCGGTTCCTGAAGGTTAGGTCGGCCAGGGTAACTTCTTAAATTAAGACTGCACAAAGTTTGCTGTCATCAATCGACTATTCCTTTAACAAATGATTTCTCTAGCATGCGATGCTGTCATTTGCTAGCATTTTACAAACAGTAGAACTTCCTTCAGAATTAGAATCAGTCCTCTCAAACCCTGCCACTACTTTACCAACTAAGTCTGTGTAATAGTCTAAATCCTTGTTGTGAATTCAATCTCCACAGCATCTTCAGCAGGAGGAATTTCCATCTCAAACCACTTCCGTTACTCGCCCACAAGAAGTACCTCCTTACCTGCTAACATGTTACCAGGAGACTGCAGCCATTTGTTGTGTCACTTGAACACAACAAGTAAAAACAAAGACGAAGAGCTGTATATCCACCCCTGAAGCTAGAGCTGCCATTTCCCTAGCAATTCTGGGAAGCTTTTCCTCGTTCTCCCTACCACATCCTTTTTCCCTCCAAATTTATTTTGGCATGAGCCACCTACAGACTTTATCCCTTTTTAACTCTTCCTTCTATGTTTATACAAAAATTGGTACTATTCCAAACTCCAAAAGTCTTACACAGATGAGATTATTTAAATGAAGACATTGGACAATTTTCTCATTCTTTAAATGCTGATGACAGGTTACTGAGTAAGGTCCCAAAACAACTAATAGCATCTGATCCACAAACTAAGGATCATTTCACTAGTGAATATCATCATTCCTGCCACATATTAGTTTCCTAATGGGTACTTCTAAGTGAAGTCAGTGGAAGGATTTACCATGGCAGGGTAATTAATTGGCCTAAGTCCAATGTTGTATTCAAGGAACAATTGTTCAGTCACATCTTTAGGTTCTGCGTCTGGTTCTCTTGCTGTTTGCGCCACATCTGCAGTACTTCCTCCACTGAAGTCTTGAAAACTCCCAACATCATCCAGGAGAATTGGAATCAGCTGCTTCCAAATTCCTGCTACTGTGGATACTTTGACTTCCCATGAATCATAAATGTTCTTAATGGCATCTAGAATGGTGAATCCTTTCCAAAAGGTTTTCTCTTTGCTTTGCCCGGATCCCTCCGAGTCATCATTCTCTATGTCAGCTTTAGCCTCACAAAGTGTGTTTCCTACATAAGACTTCAAAGTGAAAATCACTCCTTGATCCATGGGCTGCAGGATGGTTGCTGTGTTAGCAAGCATGGAAAGGACACTAATCTCACTGTCCATCTCCATCAGAGCTCTTGGGTGACCAGGTGCATGGCCACTAAGCAGTAAACATTCCAAAAGGAATCTTTTTTCTGAGCAGTAGGTCTCAACAGTGGACTTAAAATAGCCAGTAAACCATGTTGTAAATAGATGTGCTGTTATTAAGGCTTTGTTATTCCAGGTGTAGAGCTCAAGTGGAGCAGATTTAGTATCATTCTTGGAATTTTGGGAATGGTAGGGATTTTTGGAAGGGTAAGGCAAATGAGCTTTAGCTTCAATTTAAAGTCACCAGCTACATCAGCCCCTAATAAGAGGGAGTCCACCTGTCCCTTTGATGCTTTAAAGCCAGTAATTGACTTCTCCTCTCTAGCTATGAAAGCCCAAGATGACCTCTTCTTCCAACATAAGACTGTTTTGTGTGCATAGAAAATGTGTTGTTTAGTGTTGTCACTTCTATTACTCAGATCTTCAGATAACTTGCTGGGGCTTCTACATCAGCACTAACTGCTTCACCTTCTACTTCTATGTTATGGAGACGGCTTCTTTCCTTAAGCCCCGTGAAACAACCTCTGCTAGCTTCAGACTTTCCTTCTGTAGCTTCTTTGCCTCTCTTAGCTGTCAGAGAATTGAAGAAAATTAGGGTCTTGCTCTAGATTAGGCTCTGGCTTTGGGGAATGTTATGGCTTATTTGATCTTCTTTCCCAACCAGTAAAACTTTATATTAGCAATAAAGCTGTTTTGCTTTTTATCACTTATGCATGCACTAGAGTACACTTTTAATTTCCTTCAAGAACTTTTCCTTGATGATGACAACTTGCCCCAAGAGACTTCAGCCTTCAGCCTGTCTTGGCTTCTGACATGCCTTCCTCACTAAGCCTAGTGATTTCTAGTTTTTTATTTAAAGTGAGACGTGTGACTCCTCCTTTAACTTGAACACTCAGGGACACGTGGGTGGCTCAGTTGGTTAAGCGGCTGCCTTCGGCTCGGGTCATGATCCCAGCGTCATTGGATTGAGTCCCACATCGGGCTTCTTGCTTGGCAGGGAGCCTGCTTCTCCCTCTGCCTCTGCCTGCCACTCTGCCTGCCTGTGCTTGCTCTCTCTCTCTCCCTCTCTCTCTGACAAATAAATAAATTAAAAAAAAAAAAACTTGAACACTCAGAGGCTATTGTAAGGTTATTACCTTAATTTCAATATTGTTGTGTCTCAGGGAACAGGGAGACCTAAGAAGAGGGAGAGATACAGCGTAATAATCAATTGGTAAAGCAGTCAGAAAACACATTTATAAACACACATTTAAGGTTGCTGTCCTACCTGAACATTGTTAGTGAAGCCCCAAAACAATTACAGTAGTAACATCATAGTTTTTCACTGATCACAGATCACTGTAACAAATTGAATAATAATGTTAAAATTTGGGTCACCTGGGTGGCTCAGAGGGTTAAGCCTCTGCCTTCAGCTCAGGTCATAGTCCCAGGGTCCTGGGATCGAACCCCACATTGGGCTCTCTGCTCAGCTGGGAGCCTGCTTCCCTGCCTCCCACCTGCATCTCTGCCTGCTTGTGACCTCTCTCTCTCTCTCTCTCTCTCTCTGTCAAATAAATAAATAAAATCTTTAAAAAAATAAAAATTTGAAACATTTTGAGAATTACCAAAAGGTGATAGAGATGAAAGGTAAGCAGATGCTGTTGGCGAAATGGCACCAGGAGGCCTACTTAGGCAGGGTCGCCTGAACAATGAAGCAAAATGTAATAAGCTGAGGTATGCTTGTATATGGCATGTAATATCTGAAGAGAAAGCTTTTCTTCTGTGTTGGCTTTGTGAAGCCGTAGAGTTATGAAATAATCATTTGGTAATTTAGAAGTTTTGCTAAAAATAATTACTTTGTTTCAGTCCTAATATCATCTTCATGGTTTTGAAAACGTCATCAGGGGAAAAAAAGTCCTTTGGTATTGATCTAAGGCAGAAAATGTGCTAGGATATCAGTCTTCTCCATCACTAATTGAGTTGATTTCCTTTCATACTGTTTTACAATGAAAATATCAAAACATGAGTTATATTTTTGCTGCCTAAAATAATTGGTTTCACTTTTTTAAACATGCTATCTATACTTTCAGAAAATATTTCTTTCTGAACTTTTGTCCCGAGGAGTTTAAAATAGCTTGAAATTATAGGTGTCTAACAAGTATTTTGCAGCTGTCAATTCAACTGTAGCCTCTGTGCTCTTACCTCATTATGAAGTGACACAGGAAGAAAATTCATTACGTGATAATATGAAAACACGTAGTTGTCAAAAAGATAAATGAGTCTGTATTGAAAACCCATCTGTCGTGGTGGGAGTCAAATGGTGTAGACACATTTGGGCATGATACCTTCTTTTTAAACAGGAAAACAGAAAAGATTTCCGTTCCTATCATTAGACACTATATTGTGCACTTAATTTTTTTTTTTTTTTGGTCTCTTACAGGTGATATTATACCCAACTTCTAATAGCTCCAAGTCAGCTGAGTTTCACCGAATGATAGTTCCAAAAAATAGCCAGGACTCTGACTTAAAAATCAAATTAGCAGTGCGAATGGATAAACCACCACATATGAAACATAGCGGGTGAGTGTGTACTTGACATCTTTTTCTCCTGAATTACTGAATTTAATTTCAATGTATCCCTTTTGTCCATTTACTGACAGAGTCCAGTATATCATGGAATTTTCCCCCAAAAGGACATTTATGGGACAACTTACTATTTTAAACTCCCAGACATCTTTAGATTTAAACACAGGGGTATTTAGTTAAAATAACTGTGTCCATGCTAACATAATGTTGGTAATCGATCCCAGTTGTATTCTACCCCATTTATATCGATGGAGAGTAGTGATAGCTGGAAAGCTCTAAAAGATATTTTCCAAAATATAATGATGGTTGAAACAAGCATAGCATTCAGGTCTCCAGAAATGGTTACACTTACATAAAACATATTAAAGCTAAAATGTCATTCAGATCTAACTCAGGAGGCTCTGAAAAGTTTTGTCAAGGAGGATTGTGAGTGTCCATCCAGTGGGTGAGCGGAAAACCACATCGACAATGGAGGAGCCGACGCTGGTGGGGAAGCTGGACCACAAGGCCTTTCGGCAGGGAACTACTGTGAGACGGGGTCAGCCCTCATCTCAGCCAGGGTTCTTGTTCCCTTATAGTTGGTGAGATAACAGACAATAAAATGAGTTTGGTTTTTTGTTTTGTTTTTTTAAAAAAAAACCCTGGGTCTTTCTCAGATTAACACTGTAGGACTCACTGCAGTCAAATCCCAGCACAGGGCTGTGAGTTATTTGGAAGGAACGTGACCTTTTTTCACAGTGGAGAGAAGCGGTTGCTGAAGTGGCTCCCTCTGAGATTAGCAGCCAACAGGAGAGCCTAAGAAAGTCCATTCCCTTACGGAGAGGTGTCGTCTGCCGGCTTCAGAGCCCAGTCACCAGCACTGTGGCAGAGTGAATGGATGAATCAATAAGATAAGGCTTTTTTGTATGACTAGCGGGGCCTAATGACCACATTGCTTCCTCGGTTTGTATGGGCAATGTAAGCCGAGTCAGAACGAGGGGAAGAACTGACAGGGAGAACTGCTCAGAGGTGGACTGTTTGAAAGGAAACCCTAATTTGGGCAGCCCACATCATGGCGTCTTTGGTGTAGTAATGTAGACTAAAGGCTAACATGACTCAGCTCACAATGTAGATGGAGTTCTGGGATTTAATATTTAGAGTTCTTCTCATTACTCCATCTACCTGCTCACCACGAATTTATTTAGCAGGCACGGATTGAGCACTTACTGTGTTCTTCCCAGAACAAACCTCAGTGGTATACCGTCTCAGGCCTAAAGGAAGCGGCTAGTCAGGGATTCAGGCTTGTATACAAATAATTATGATAGTGAGCGATAAGTGCTGTAAGAGAGGAATGGGAGCTGGTGGAAAGAACACCTGACTTTAGCTGCAGTTAGTCATGAAAATCTCACAAGACACCTGACTTTTGAGATAAAACTTGAAGTATGAATTCGACTGGGCAAGGAAGAAGAAGGGCACCCCAGTCACGTGACATAGCATATTCACAGGCAAGAAAGAGTTCTGGAAAGACTTTTCAGGCCAATGAAGACAAGTTGGGTGCAGCTGGCATAGAGAGGTTTGAGAATAGACAGTTAGAATACTACTACTCTAAAGTGCTTAGAAACTAGTAGAGTCTAGAATTGGGCATAAAGGAACATAAATTCCAGGCACTCAGTTATTTCGCTACTATTTTTATATCCATCTCTTTTGATGAAGGGCACCTTAAGACATTGGAACCTGTGTATTATAATTCCAACACAGTCCTTATTTTTGCAAATGGCCAGTACCCTGGTGAATACCCCTGGAGCTTTCAAAGTATCCCAAGAACCAAGATTAAACATGAGGTTGGGCCCATGACAAGTTCTACAGCCTTTCACTTCTGTGGAAAAATCCCTTTTCTCCTCTGTGGCAACTCCTTCCTTTAGAATGTTCCAGGGCAGGTGGGTCCATCCAACCCCCTGCTAAGACTTGCTTTTTGGGTGGTTTTTCCCTTTTAAAAAAAAATTATTAATCCTTTGCACTGAAGGAGATCTGGTTTATATCTTATCTCTAAGCCCTTGACTAAGTCAGTGACCCACTCAAGTGGGTCTGCAGTTAACTTCTGTCTAAGACTACCAGTGAAGGGGATCACTAAAGAGAATATATCATAGCCTCTCAATTTAATATGGAAAGCCCGAGAACTCACCTTGGATTCAGATCAGGAATGCTTTAGATCCAGCCACATGAATTAATATCTGCCATTCCTAAAAGATGCCAACAGGCAATTCTAGACCTTTGGGTCTCTCTTTAGTTTATAGTATGTAAAAGGAAGGAATTCTAGAACTGAAAATGCCTGTCATGCTATTCTGCTAGTTGGTGTGTTATGTGGCGTAATTAAGAATGTCATATTCCATAATAGTGATTCCGTAAAAACTAATTTAATGTCTGTTTTGGACATATAATAATGACGATGATCAACCAGAATTAAAGGTTTCCAAACTGTGATGGCGATGTTTCCCTATGGCAGGTACAGGTGCTTTAGCACAAGCAGCTGTTTGGGTTCCTTAGAGCTTGTGGAAACACAGAAATATTTTAAATACCACCCCTGTGTGTATGGGCAAACATGATTTGACCTCCATCTTAACTGTATCCATCTTTTTTCTGCAGTGTTTCATAAATGGATTTTACTGAATTTAATTACATTTAAGAAGAGAAAGTCCACTAACCTTTTTCTTCCAAGTACTCTATCATATGCCAAAGCGATAATAGGATATGAGTAGTAGATTAATAGTGTTTAGTTTGGGGGCTGGATTGTGTTCTGTCAATAATTCATCCTATAATGAATAATTAACAGATGAGTAATGAATAATTGAAAAAGAGGCAAGTCAAGTTAAAAAAAGATCAATTTATCTTTAAAATATGGCAAACCCCTCTTTTAGATAGACTTGCCAAGTGGATTAAACAATAAATTGGGAGGGTTATGGATTTTTATCTTCAAAGCACTTTTGGGAACCAGACTTTTAAATCCTCTGGGTCTTTAGTTTAAAAAGCCTGTTGGGGCACCTGGATGGCTCAGTGGGTTAAAGCCTCTGCCTTCAGCTCAGGTCATGGTCCCAAAGTCCTGGGATCAAGTCCCACATCGGGCTCTCTGCTCCGAGGGGAGCCTGCTTTCTCCTCTCTCTCTGCCTGCCTCTCTGTGATCTTGTGATCTCTGTCAAATAAATAAATAAAATCTTAAAAAAAAAAAAGCCTGTTGGATGTTCTAGGAATATGGCATCTCTTATGTGAACTATTATAACGTGTAAATGAATATTTATCACATATATATAGCAACTGTGTGGGCCCTCAATATATATTTTTTAAGATTTTATTTATTTATTTGACAGAGACGTTGCAAGTGGGTAGAGAGGCAGGCAGAGAGAGAGAAGGGGGTGAAGCAGGCTCCCCGCTGAGCAGAGAGCCAGATACGGGACTCGATCCCAGGACCCCAAGATCGTGACCTGAGCTGAAGGCAGATGCTTAACCCACAGAGCCACCCAGGCACCCCACCCTCAATGTATTTTATCAGTGTTTATTTTTTGTGCCCCCGACTGCCCTGTGAGTTTTTTAGACTTATTTAAATCCCAGTGCCCTGAGCAGTATGCAGTTAAGGATAGGTATTAATATAATAATGATGATGAAAATAGTAGTACGCTCTTTAGAGTTTTAAGGAAAAAATGTCAGTAAGTTGCTCTGTGAGTTTTTTAATGTCAGTAAGTTGCATTCCTAAGTTGAAATGCAAAGGGTTCTAAACACAAGTTAGAGAATAGAGTATAAATTTAATGTGAAAAATATCTAAAATAAATGTGTTTGGTTCTCTTGCATTTTTTAATAACCTTTTTATAAGCAGAATAATATATCTGATAAAAAGCTCATGTTTCTGATAACTAATCAGCCCATGACTAGACATTATAGTTTTTTAAAAATAGGATTGACTACATGTAAATGAAAATACATTTAGTTTGGATAAAATAAACATAAAGATGATTTCATTCTTTTAAAACCAAACTGTATATTACCACATGACATAGATTTCATTTTTTTAAAAAGGGCTTACTTATTCATTTGGAATATGTCTTATAAACTAATTATATAAATTCACATACATCTATTAAATGGCTTACCAGCTAGGTAGCTAGGTAGGTTAAATAATTCATACTCAGTTTTTTAATTTATTTTCCTCCTTTTTTGGATACCTGGAAGACAGAACTGTTCTTGAACAAAGGACTGTCCTTTAGCATAGCCTAGTGGCTGAGGAACAGTATTAACTTAAATCTCAGAATACTATTCCTGTTTTTATTAAATAACATTTTCCTAATTCAAATAATTTTTCAGTCAAAAGAAAAGTAAAATACAATGAAACTAAATAAAACAAATGACTCTTAGGACAGTTCTACAATGGTAAAGGAGAGAAAAGAAAATTAAATGGTAGCAAATACATAGAGGGAGATGGAGTGGACCTAGCCGAGGTCTTCATGCAACTAATTATTTTATAGGGAAAAAATGAATGTGTAACTGTGTGAGGGTTTTGTCACCGTTAAGAACTGGTAAGATAAAATGTTGGCCAAAGTACTGTCCCATAAATCTCCTGTTTCTCTCTGCAGAGTCCTGTTTGGCTGTTTAAACATTTGTTGATTAAACAGAGGTACTGAAGTATTTCGTAATTGTCATTGACAAAAGTCTCTCTTTATTTATACCATAAGGGTTTAAAAGGCACTAGGCCTGTTTCTTGCTGCAGGGGAGAGACAGGAGTTCAGCTTCCAGCAGGAGGAAGGGCATGAACACCACGCCGGCTGCATTATCGTTGTCCCGTGTTTCCCAGAGAGCTGACCAGCCGTGCGTTCAGGGGCTGGGGTGTCAGGCTGTCAAACGTGGCATTTGCTCATAAAATGAAATGACTGCACTCTTAATGAAACTGCATTGTTGATGATTTTAAGGTTTATGATCTTCAACTAGGTTAGGGGATAGTCTCATGATCAGAGGGAGGAAAATCTTAACTTTTGTCAAGGTGGCATTTGCTTAGAGGTTCCAGGCCTTACAGAAAGGATGGGTCTGTTGTTGTTGTTGTTGTTTTTTTTTTCCTGGAAAAAAATTGATTCCCAATTTAAACTGACCTTTTAGAATGATTTTCCTACATGTCCTTGTCTAAAATAACCATGTTTTGACATTTGAACCTACATGTAGATCTGTTTGCCTTCCCAATATGAATTTACCTTATTCTAACTTACTCTAATTTTGTAGAAATCCCACTTCTTACTGCCTTGCCAAAACTTCTGACCAAGTATTTGCTAGGTTCTTAATAAATCTTTTTTTCCCACACCCGGCTTTCAGCTTTCAGAAGAGAAGTCTGTCTGTGATACTTTATAAACCTCAGTTTATAAATGCCTTACATTTGTGCCCCTTGCTGTATGCTGATTTACATTTACATCATTTCTTTTTACTAGGGACTAATTATGTAATAATGGTAGAAACATTTTCAGGCATGGGGCTTTAATGATCACTAAACTAGATGTTTTAATTTATACTCCCTTCGTAAAACTTCTCTGCTTTCTCCTGTAATAAGTTAGTTTGCCCTTAACCTTAACCTTAAATGTGACTTTCTGCTCAACACCCTTTTATTCTTGAGATTTTTTTCCAGGGTTAATATTTTAACATACATTACTTTCTTCTCTTTCATACATCCACTAACTATGCTCTTTTGCTTTTTAAATACCCTTCGGTGTCCTGTCTGGAAATCAGGCCAAATAATTAAAAGTGGAATATGAGGTCTTTTAAAATTTTCTTTCACGGGGCGCCTGGGTGGCTCAGTGGGCTAAAGCCTCTGCTTTCGGCTCAGGTCATGATCCCAGAGTCCTGGGATCGAGCCCCACATCGGGCTCTCTGCTCCACGGAGAGCCTGCTTCCTCCTCTCTCTCCCTGCCTGCCTCTCTTGCCTACTTGTGGTCTCTGTCAAATAAATGGATAAAATCTTTAAAAAAAAAACCCACAAATTTTCTTTCAGGAGCCACAGACCATATTCATAGGTTATCCTAATTATTTGGGGGCATTTAAAAAAATTATAGTGAAAACTATTTAGGAATACTACATAATTTTATAAACAGTTAAAATACAGAATTATAATAGGTCTGTTCCATCTCAATTAATGCCTTACCATAAAATTTTTGTACTGTGGACTGACGAAGTAGTACTTTTTGTTTCTTTGCATGCATCCAGAAGTTTTAAAATATTAACACTGAATTTATAAAGCCAAAATATTGGGCTTGTAAAGTGAGCATTGTTGGAAGGTCAGTAAAAATTTGGACTTCATAGGGCTACTTGCTTCTCATTACTTCCTCTGATATGTGTAGCTGAATGGTAGGGCGGGTGGAGGACAGTGATGCTTGCGTAGAACGAGTACCAGTGTTTGAGCCAAGACACCTGTGCGTATGGTCTCCGTTCCGTCACTAACTTGGGTGAGTTATCACACCTGTCCTCGCCTGCTTTCATCAGTTGCTAAAGGGGACATCCGGCTAGGGAATTTGAATGGCCCCTTGAGCCCCCAGAACTTTATGACTTATCAGATCATTTCCTCCCTCGCCCCTCCAGGAGCCTAGTCCACCCATCCCATGGTGTGCCTGCACAGGGAGGGTGTGCAGAGCTTAGGGTGATAGAGGTGGTAGAAGGAAGGACACCTGGGAAGATAAGACATTTGGGGTTTATTTGAATCTTCTCAAGACAAGAAAAGGAAGTGTGAAGACTGAAACATTAGGTTGCTTTTATGTAAATTTAATTTGAAAAATACAGTATACTTATAGAATTCCTTCTAATCTGATTATAGTAGTGGTACTAAAAAAAAAAAGAAAGAAAGAAAGAAACAGATGGATATAGAGGCCCCTGGATGGCTTAGTTAAGTGTCTGACTCTTGATTTTGACTCAGGTCATGATCTCAGGATGGTGAGATCAAGCCTTGAGTAAGGCCCGGCACTTGGCGTGGAGCCTGCTTTAGTTTCTCCCTCTCCTTTACCCTCTGACCCTGCCCCCTCCCTCTCTTTAAAAAAAAAAAAAAAATGAAACAGGTATGTATAAAACTTCAGAAATGAAATATACTAAATATACTAAATAGAATAATGCAACCATGGGTGAAATTTTATTTTCCAGATTTTACTGTTATGATGAAAGAATGCAGTTATCAAACTAAAGATCAAATAGTTTCTCCTAATTAAAAATAGGTAAATTTGTTGTACCAAATATCTGATTATTGGGGAAATCATTTCAGAGGATTCCTTAAGGTGAGCTTTGAAGGACTCCTGTCCATCCGATATTTAAAGAGTCAGCATGGCTTGGGAACATGAACTCTGGAGCCAGACCACCTGCCTTCACATCCTGGCTCTACCAGCTGATCGCTGTGGGATCTTGGGAAAGTTATGAAACCTCTGTGTGCCTCGGTCTCCTCACCTATAGAATGAAAATGTTAGTAGAGCCTACCTCATAGAATTTTTTAGAGGATGAGTATTTTTTTTATTGCAATATAATTAGCATACAATAGTCCATTGGTTTCGAGTATACATCATAGCTTCCAGAATTCTATACATTACTCCAATCATCATGAGCATGGAGTAATATATAAATCAATACATCATGATAAATGTAGTAATTTGGCCCCATACAATGTTATTACAATATTGTGCAATGCTGTACTCTTCATCTCTGTGACTTATTTATTTTATAACTGGCAGTTTGTACCTCTTAATCCTCTTTATTTCACTCATCTTCTCTGGGAGCCACCGACTTGTGCTCTGTATTTTAGAATCTGGGTTTTTTTCTGTTTCTTTTTATTTTTTTAGATTCCACGTGTAAGTGAAATCGTATGGTGGTTGACCGTCTCTGATTTATTTCACTTGGCAGCATAATACCCTCTAGATCCATTCATGTTGTTGTAAATGGCAAGATCTCATTCTTTATAGCTGAATAATATTCTCTTGTATATAGATACCACATTTTCTTTATCCAGCACTTGGGTCACTTCCATCTCTTGACTATTATAAGCAATACTGCAATGAACATAGACTACATAAATCTTTTCAAAGTACTATTTTCATTTTCTTTGGGTAAGTACCCAGTACTGAAATTACTGGGTTGTATGGTATTTCTATTTTTAATTTTTTGAGGAACCTCCATGCTGTTTTCCACAGTGGCTACGCCAATTTATATCCCTATCCACAGTGTGTGCAGCTTCCTTTTCCCCATCCTCACCAACACTTGTTGCTCCTTTTTCATACTAGCCATTCCGGGGGGTGAGGTCATATCTCACTGTGGTTTTGATTTGTGTTTCCCTGATGATGAGTGACGTTGAGCATCTTTTCATATCTTTAGAAAATGTCTGTTCAGGTCCATTTTAAAATCAGATTATTGTGGTTCCATACAAATTTTAGTATTCTAGTTCTATGAAAAATACTGTTGGTATTTTAATAGGGATTTCATTGAAACTGTAGATTTTTTGTAGTATGGTTAGTTCAACAATATTCTAATTCATCAGCATGGAATATCTTTGCGTTTGTCTTTGTCATCTTCAATTTCTTTCATGGTTGTTTGATAGTTTTCAGAGTACCAATGTTCCACCTCCTTGGTTGTCTATTTTTAGGTATTTTTTTAAAGATTTTTTTATTAGAGAGATAGCTCAAGCAGGGGGAGTGGCAGGCAGAAGGGAAAGGGAGAAGCAGGTTCCCTGCTGAGCAGGGAGCCCGATGTGGGACTTGATCCCAGGATCCTGGGATCATGACCTGAGCCGAAGACAGTCACTTAACCCACTGAGCCACCCAGGCACCCCTATTTTTAGGTATTTCTGATGCAATTGTAAATGGAATTGTTTTCTTGATTTCTGTTTATACTACTTGGTTTTTGTGTAGAAGTGCAGCAGATTTCTGTATATTTTGTATCTTGTAACTTTACTAAGTTCATTTATCAGTTCTGATAGTTTTTTGGTTGAGTCTCCAGGTTTTTCCTCAATGTAGTATCATATCATCTGCAAATAGTGACAATTTTCCTTCTTCCTTACCAGTTTGGATCCTGTTTATTTCTTGTCTAACCACTGTGGCTAGGACTTCCAGTATTATGTTGAGTAAAAGTGGTGAGCATACACATCCTTGTCTTGTTCCTGATCTTAGAGGAAAAGCTTCCTGTTTTCACCATCGAGCATGGTGTTTGCTGTGGGTTTTCATATTTGGAGAAGTAGTATCTTAATGTGTACAGCGTGCTGGCAGGAGTAGCTGGCCATCTCACAGCAATAATGTGTTTTAACTATTGATAAAACCCTAAAGAAAGTATATGTTTGAGTTGAGACACTTCTTAAAAAAGGAAAAATAAACATTAAATAATTAAAAGATGAAACAAAACAGGGGTGCCTGGGTGGCTCAGTCTTTAGGTGTCTGCCTTTGGCTCGGGTCATGATCCCAGGGTCTGGGATCGAGCCCCGCATTGGGCTCCCTGCTCAGTGGGAGGCCTGCTTCTCCCTCTCCCACTCCCTCTGTTTGTGTTCCCTCTCTTCCTGTGTCTCTCTCTATTAAATAAATAAATAAAATCTTAAAAGAAAAAGAGAGCGACCAAAAGGCCATGATCACCAATGCCAGTATGTCAGAGGAGACAGGACAGGACTGTGTGGAGTGTGCTGCTCAGGCATTAGAGGAACAGGACGCAGAGAAGACGCCTGCAGACCATACTAAGGAGTACAACCCCACCTGGCCCTGCATGGGGAGGAGGGAGGAACTTCGGTAGTTGGGTGACACACGAAACCAAACACTTCGTCTGCTTCTGTCTGGGCCAACTGGCCACTCTGCTATTTCAGTCTGGTTAAAAGCATGGCCTGTGTCACATACCTGTGATCCAGCCAAAAACAAGGATTGCCACCCAAATTCCAAATAACCAGAGACTGAAATCTTTAGCCTTGTCTCAGGGAACCCCTCAATCTTTGAACGTTTATTGTGTTTCGTACGGATCAGTATCTGGACGAATTAGTTGTGGCAATAAAACAATTGGTAAAACACCTTCCATTTGCATTTTCTGTTCTGTACCTATATCTGCCCCATAGTTTATCTTCTCAAAATCCATTCCTTTAAAAAAGAAAAAAAAAAAACTATCGGAGACATAGGCATTACCTACAATTTGTTCAAATCTAGAATTGAAGATGACCTGGCCCTTGATCTTGGCTAGGGGAGAGGGGGTCAGTCCTTCAGTCTTTGAAGTTTCTGTGGGATATGATAGACTAGCCTTTTCACTATTCGAGCACTTCTCACCCATCGTGCAACCATTGCACTTGGAAGAATATCATTCAGATGTGCATGTCAGGAAATGGATGGCAGAGAAACTAAGCTTCCTCTGGCTGTGAAATAAGTTGATAATAAGTTGAGCTGATGAGAAATTTGCTGGGCTTCAGGTTATTCCTCTTCTCCGTTTCTTCCTGCCTTATCCCAAAAGGATGCTCTAAAGATTAAAGGTAGTCCCCCCCTTTTTTTAAGATTTTATTTATTTATTTGACAAAGAGACAGCAGGAGAGGGAACACAGGGCGAGTGGGAGAGGCAGAGCCTGCTGCTGGGTTCGATCTCAGGAGCCTGGGTTCATGAGCTGAAGTCAGACGCTTAATGACTGAGCTACCCAGGTGCCCCCAGATTAAAGGTGGTCATAAAAGGGAAAATGAGTCTTTTTGAGCAGCAGCCCTCCGTGCGATTCTAATAAAGTCTTTCTGGGAATTTAAACACTAAGCCTGTTGCACTGTGATTTAACTAGCTGTGTAAGAAACCCCGTTAACAATTAAATAAACAAAGAAAAAAATAAGGCACTATTTCCAACTCACCCCCGACCTTTGACACCTTTCTTTTGCTCCTTCTCAGGCACCCATGAGGACTGCTAACTAGCAGCAGGGGGGACCTAGACTGGGCGACGTAGGCTCTAGCCAGCTCTTCCTGCAGGTTGCCCTGGGTCTTCTTGGTTTCATCTTGAAAACAGCATATTGAGCTCATTAAAAATTTTTTTAGTTTTCTTCCAGCTCTGAAATTTCTTTCAAATTTATTTTAAACCTAAAATTTAATGTCCTAAGGAAAGTAAGATAGAATTAGTTCACATTCTTCAGATAGGATGGAAACAGGTAAATGATTTGCAAGCCACCTCATTCTCTTTAAGGACATCTCCATAAACAGGCACAGGGTACAGAGTGGTTAAGAACACAGGCTTTGGAGTTGGACCTGGCTTCAAACTTGAGCCCTGTCATTTTTAGGCAAACGTAGTCAAGTTTCTTAACTTCTCATAGCCTTACTTTTCTGAACTCTAAAGTTGAATTGTCCCGAGCAAGAAATGAGATGTACTCCTAAAGCGTGTAGCACAGTGCCTGTTCCGTGCAAATGCTCCATGAACTAGTAACAGTTTTTATCAGAATGAAGGTTATTTTAAGAAATTACAGTCCCATGAACTGTAATAAAACCTTCTAGTTTTAAACACATTGTTAGATTTTATTTGGAAGAAAATTCTCAAAGACAGATGGGGAAATGGTGTGCGAATCCTGATACCTTCAGAATATAAAAATTATGTCTCCCACTAGGGCCCAATGCTTTAATTGTTAGGCTTTAATGTGTTTTTATTGGACAGCTACTATGGATGTAGTTGGTGGTGGTGATGGTAGTGGTTTGTGTGTGTATTTTTTGCTGCTAAATTTATTTTGCCTTCTCTATGTCCAAAGGGAGAAAAAAGGAAAATACTATATATGAGCACTAAGATAAGCACAATTTCTTAAAAAAAGAAAGAAAGAAAGAAAGAACACCTGGAGATTATTTCATAGCAAGTGAGAAGAGTAAGCTATTACGGCTACACTGGGCTAAAATAAAGGGGAAAGTTCTAAACTTATTTTTTAAAGGGCAAAAGCTTTCAAAGCCTGTTATTTTAAATAACTAGTGACTTCTTACCTGTTTTTAGGACAGCGGCTAATTTTACTTTTAATTTTCTTGTTTAAATCATTAGACAAGCACGGATCCTTTATAGGTCTAAGCAGTCTGTCAGGTTTTGCTAGTTGTGGTATTAAAATCTGTCCACTCTTCAATAAGTTGTTGATCTCTGTTTTTTAACATGCCAAGTAAGTTTTAAGTTGTGTGTTTTAAGTTGGTTTTATATGTGCTTCATTTAAGGAGGGATTGAAAAGTTGACTCAACACTTACTGATTCAGAACCTTGCACTCTCTAGTTACCATAGCACCCACGACATTCATGTCGTTGAATAATTCCTCTAATTAAATATGCTGGTGTTTTATGAAAATAATCTCTGGGAGAGGTTGGCGTCATTGAGATGGGGGTTCTGAAGATGCTGCTTGAGTATTCTCAGCTGGTTCCTGGTACAGGCCCTTCCCAGTGGTGGGCACTGACAGAACTCTGCCCCCACACCTGTTGGTTCTCTGAGCTTGCGGGCGGGGGTGCCCGTTCTCCCTACCCTCCACAGAGGAGTGCCTTTCTCTTCTCGCTGCTGGGTTTCTCTTCCGAGACGGGCTTCGTTCTTTAAGCTCTTCTCATGACCTGATGTTATATTTACTGGCTGTTGTTTATCACTAGAGCAGTATCTCCATTTGGGTGATTTGCTGTTGACTGGTGCCCTCCCCCCCAACCAAATCTAATTTCCAGAGGAAAATTTACATTGTCTTATTGCTATCTTTAAACCTAGTTGTTTAGAAAATTGCCTACTGATTAGTAGAAGCTAAATAAATACTAGAGTGTTCTTTCCAAAGAAAGAACAGAATGCAGAATTTATGTTCACTGTTGTTCTGTATTTGAAAGAAGTATTGGATTGATTGGATATAAACTTAAAATCATGCCATTATCTAATTGGTACTATTCTTTGTTGGAATTTGGTTCAAGATATTTCTCCAGAGGAATTACAATAGGTTTTAGTAGTCCAAAGCCTTAAATAGGACTAGAAATCTAGAGACTTATGAAAAAAATGTATTCTTGTCCAAAAAACTTGAAATTCAAAGTCCTTATTCTCTACAGTGAGACTTCCTTTAATAACTTTTTGCCTAACTATGATGGAGAAAGTAGATTTTTAATATCTATTACCTGCCAATGTTTTATTTTTAGTCCATTTCTGGGATAGGTGTTGGAACTGTAGGATAATGTTAATACACAAGAATGATATATAACCACTACTTATTAAAGGCAAAAAAGAAAACTGGATTTGAGCTTTGTTTACACTGTCTTTGTGGAATCAATAAAAGTCTTTTGCTTTTTTCTTTCTACAGTAATTCCTAATTTAAAAGTCATATTTATTTCAGAATTTATTCTGTCAGTTCTGTGTCATGAACACTTTAACTCCATTTACATTGGCCCCCAAAAAACTTAATGAAAATACTCTCCCCAACAACTGACAAAGAAGAACAAAGAGAAAGACCAGGGCCTTGATCATCAGAGACAGGAAGCCTCAAGGGTCCATCAGAGGGGAAGGAGTGGCCAAGCCAAGCCAAGAACCTGTGAGTGCGGTCAGCTTGTGTAAAGACTGCAAAGAGGTCAGAGCCTAGTGTGGGTCCAAAATAGGAAGAAATTTAGGAGCCTGAAGAGTGCATGAACTAGAAAAGAGGATGAAGCCAGGCAGTATGAAGGACCATGTCAGCAAAAAAACTAAGTCAATATTCATTGCTGCAAAGCTGGCCTCATTTGGACAAAAGAACACAGTAGGTTTGGTGGGGGGGGGGGGTGCTGTTAATGACCGAACCAAAGTGAAGAAAATGGGTGTTGGTGGAAAATGGTGATGGGTAGAACAGCACCTGGGAATACAGAAACGATTAAATGAAATCTCTTCTAAAGTAATCCTAACTCCTCTCCGAGTATATTTAGTCCTGGCATTCTTTTCACAAAGAACATCCAGTCCTAAGAAGTATTGCTAATCCTCTCTGTATGATCATACTAGAGTTTAGCAAAACGGGGCATTGGTAATGGGACATAAAATCACATCACAGCCATAGTTTCTTATCAAGACTCTATTTGAAATGTCTGAAAATCATTCAGTTGGTAATGAGGAAGATAGCAAATGAATTTGTTTCAGCTCGATGGATGGATGGATGTTCTGATTATAAAAAGAATCATCACAACTTTAATACCAGTGTTAATGGCATGAAGAGAGAGAGCACAGAGTTCCCAAGTATTAAAATGTCTAATCACTCACCCTGGGATCCTTCATATCCTTAAGGATAGTACGTTGGTATCCACAATAGAAGAAAATTTTATTTTCATGATTTAGAAAATCAGTGTTGCCACCCAGGTGCCCCCTCACCCCCGCCATGTAATCTTTTTCAAACTTTTCTCCTTCGGCTACTCAGTGCAAACCCCTAACTTGAGCAAAATCAATCTGTTCATATGCCCATCCATGCTTTTACTAACTCAACCTTATTTCTTCAACTCTTACTTAACTAGTTTGGGTCTAGTACTAGGTTACATGTTTTCTTGCACTAGTACAGTGTGCCAAGAAAAGCATTTTGTTTTTTTCTGTAAACTTTCTCAGGAGCAGACTGTCCACTGACTGCCAAATAACTTTGTCCCCACACCTCTGGTTTTGAGGGAACTGGTCATCTCACGGGTCGTCTTGTACCAGAAAAATGGGCTTTCCTTCCTTCTATCTGCCTAGAACCTTCCTTACATAAAACTCTTTAGTCAGCCAGAATGGCCTTTGCTGTATTGAAAGAAGGTACAGGTTTATTTAGAGAATTCATTCTTTGTACACATGGTTGGTTGATTATGTAAATGGATCCAATAAATGGACTCCCTCAACTTCATCTTTTGCCTTATATGTTCCTTCCAACATTGGCCTCAGCCACGTGACTTTCTTTGGACCCTGGAACAGTAGCAAACTTGGCACAGGCAGAGGCTTCAGAAAGAACTCGGTGAATTTTCACTTCCTGTCATGCTCTCTGCTTTCATCATGAGGACACGTATGGGCTAGATCACTACAGGAGCAGAAATGAATAAACCCAGTTGTTCTGGCCAAGGTCTCAGACATGAGTGGGCTCCAATGAAATGGACAAAGCCAGCTAACCAACTTAGGACTGACCCATAGATTGATGAGTGGGTCATGTAGAGCCTTGATCAGATCCATAATAATGCTCAGCAAATAATAGGTTTATGAGAAATAATAAATGATTGATGTTTTAAGGTACTAAGTTTTAGGGTGATATGTCACATAACAAAGGCTGATACTGTGCACTCTTATCTTGCTGCCAAAGCCTATTCACTTTCTTCCTCTCTTCTACACATCAGATGCACAGAATTGGATTAGTCCTAATCCTTGGCCATTGCTATAGTCTATAATAGTTATCTACACATGTAATTATGTAGTGATCTTTCCTGTATATTATGCCTTCTATAAATATGTGATAATTTATCCATTTTATCAAAGTGGGCATTTTAGTGATTTCCAGATTTTCCAGATTTTGGCTACTTGAGACAGTGCTACTAAAAGTATCTTGTATAGCTCTCCTGGTACATATATGCTGTTTCTTTTGAGAGTTTACCTAAGAGTAAAAATGCTGAATTGATGACAATGTAAATGTTACCTTTACAAGATAATGCTACCCTTTCTCAAGTTTCACCAACAGTTGCAGCAACATGCATTGCCTTCAGCTGTAAGATTCTTTTGTCATCTTTGGCTTTTACCACATACTATCTTCTTTTGATAGACTTTCCAAAATCTTATTTTCTTTGTATACTTGTATATTCTTCTGAAGACAGGGAAGGAATCCTGACTTTCACTGTTACTTTGCATCTAGGCTTCAGAACATTGGCGGACACAAATTAAATAATGACGGTTGATTTTTCTGTACTTTCAAATTAAGAGGCAGTTATAAAAATTACTTGATACTCCTCCTATTTCCACTTCAGGCTGACTTAGATATCCTGACCCTGCGTGCATAGATGCCCTGAACGTCCTCTATCATAGAATTAGAATCATTCACACTGTGTCCAGTTATGATTAGCTTCTTGTAGACTGGAATGTATTAGTCACCATTGTTTGATCAGGTGTGGTTTTACCAAATGAGTCATTCCACATCATTTATTGATAACCGTGTGCCAGACTCTTTGAGAGAAAGAATGGATGGGTGAAACCTGCTGTTAGAATAGTGATATTTGGGCTGCGTGGCCGGCTCAGTTGGCAGAGCACACACCTCTTGTCAGTGTTATGAGTTCAAGCTCCATGTTGGACATAGAGTTTATTTTTTTTAAGTGATATTTAACATTAATCATCAGGAGAAATACATTGGAGCTCATCACTTCCTCCATTGAAATAGAACAGCTGTTAACCTAATAGCATAGGCTTAGAAAATGAAGAGAACGGTAAAATGGGGAACAAGCTGGCAAAATAGAGCATACTCGTATAGAGAGAATGCAATGGTCTAACAGGTGATGCTTCTTCAATGACTTTGATATCCTGGTAGAAAAGAGATCCTAAATAAGTGGTTCACAAAATCTATTTTAATTGGTGGTTTGAAGCTGTTTCCAAAAGCCCTTATACCAGAATTCAAAAATAAACAATCTTTGCTTTTTAACTCTTTGTGGGTATTTAATAGACGTACAGAAGGGTTGCTCAGGTCAGTTGAGTATAATTTTCATTGGTCAGTGAAAGAACAAGAATATGATTATTTGAGATCAGTACCTGTTTACTGAAAAATATTATCCCAATAGGTAGTGATTGTGAGAATTGTGTTTTATGAATACTGAATGAAACAAATAGGGCACAGATTTAAGAAGGATGAGAGGGCTCAACTCCGCTCATGAAATGTGAAAAGCTACAGGAGGAAAGCTGATCAAACTTGATTATCTAGATCTCTAGGCTGATATAGACTATGATGACCAAGGCAGAAAAGTTGACTGAGTGAAGGGAATCAAAAAGTAGAAACTTCTAGTTATAAGTCATGGGAATGTAATATACAGCATGGTGACTGTAGTTAATAATACTGTGTTGCATATTTGGACATTGCTAAGGGGAGTAGGTCTTAAAAGCTCTCATCACAAGAAAAAAATGCATGACTGGGAGGTGATGGATGTTAACCAGACTTCCTGTGATCGTTTCCCAACATATACAAGTATTGCATCATTATATTGTACACCTGAAACCAATATTGTCTGTCCTTCATACCTGAATTTCAAAAATGAATAAGGAGTGGACCTGAAATGAATAAACTAGTGTAAAATGAGCATGATAGCTACAAGAGAACAGGAAGGTAATGTTTCAGGCTGGAAATACTGCAGAGAGTATGGATAAGCTTATTAGAATAAATTATGAAACAATGTTTCATCAAAAAGAGAATGTCAATAAGGAAAGAAATTATTTTAAAAATCTGGAATTTAAAAATTAATAATGCTTTGCCATTACCACTTTAGCTTTAGACACAAATACACCTTTTTATTCAAAGGAGGGCATGTTTCCTCTAAGTTTAGCCTTTGCCTTGACCTTGTGACACAAGTCTAGCCTTGCCTTGTGACCTTAAGACACAGTTGTAGACTTTTGATAGGTTCTGTTTACAGTTTCCAAAACTTGCACTTAATTATAGACATCTCTGTTGTTCAGAGGTTTGACCATTAGACTTTTTAAGTAGATCTGAGAGAATGAAGTGTTAGGTACCATGTTTTAATTTTATGGCATAGAATTATATAGTCTGTGTAACTTTGAGATGTTTTCATATTATAGTAGTAACAGGCATTATAAAAAATGAGTTGTAAGGGAATCATCAAAGAGGGCATAAAAATCTACCTCATACTCTTAAAAATTTAGGTATTTAAAAGTTAGAAATGAAAGTCCTTCTTTAATCTCTGATCCTATCAGCAATATTAACAATTTTATGCATATATCTTCATTATATTAATATATTTGATTTAGAGTAGTTTTAGAGGTCTCATTTTTAGCTCTGATATTTTTGCTCCCATCAACCACGTTAATGTTCTGACCATTAAAGTCATATCATGAATAAATGGGTTAAAAATTATTTCTTAATTAAAATTATTCCTGCAACTTGCATTTCTATAAAATCAATTGGTTGTAATTATATAAAATGACAAATTGAACTTTATGATACAGGGCACAAATTGCATTAATGATTGATAGGTAATATGCATGAAATGAAAAATTACGAAGCAGAGAGGAGTGTTTATCCTGCTACCAAATATTCAGTGAATGGATTATAGCTGTGATCATCCCTCTAATGTTTCTCATAGTAATTGTCAGGAAGAGGTATGAAGAATCATGGGACCTTAATAATATGTCTTGCCATTTTAATTACTGAGACAAGAGAATCTTAATTGCCAGGAGACGCATTACTAATTAAAGTGTCATTCTACATTCATTCTGAAATAATTAGTTTGACTATTTGTAAAGAGCTGAGATATAAATTTAGTTCCAAACTCAACAGCATACCCACAACAGACTTGGTTAAAATGATTATGGTTAAGAAAGGTTAACAATCATAAAATTTTTAATGTTTCTTTAATTTGGTACAATTTAATTTTTATTGGATTATTGAACTTGAAAGAATGGAGTTCGTAGAATCATAAACTTTAGTATGATTTTTATATTGCTGTAACACTAAGTTGAATTCCTAAATTCCTTTCAGATTTTGGGGATATTGATATTTTGTTTTGGCATTTATCACAATTCAGGAAAAACCTTTAATGAATAAATGATGTCAACACAAAGTTACATGATAATGTATGAATTATAAGGTCTGTTAACACTACATGGCAACTTATAAATGTAGTTATGATTCAGTGGACTTTAAAATTCAAGAATAAAATATTTAAATTTGAGATTGTGTACATTGTTACATATTATTCTAGGTCATTTCTTCTTACTATATAACATTCCATAGTTTTTATCACATTTATCTGTGAAGTCATCTAATGATGAACACCTGAATTGTCTCCAGTCTATCATAATAAGTAGTACTCCCAATTGTCTCCCTTTGTGTCTATTTGTAGGCCTATGTAAAAATTTCTCCAGCACATGTAGCCAAGAATCAGACATACACATACTTAATGAAGTATTCCAGGATTGCTTTCCAGATTATCTGTACCTATTACAATCCTACTTCCCTGTATCATTACCCAAAATTAGTACATGTACATTTCTAGTTTTTGCTTTTTCTGATGAGTGGGAAATAATGTTTTATTATGTTTCCTAAGTTTGAATGTCTATTCCTATGCCTTTCTATTACTCAGGCTTCTTCTTTTGTGATTCATGTGTTCATTCTTCCCTGCCAATTCACTTTCTGTTTTAAATTCTTTTCATTGTTTTGTGAATGTTCTTTCTCTGCATCAACACTGTCTAGTAGAACTTCAGTGATGGGAATAGGTACCTGGACCATCCAGTAGTTTGAACTGCTGTGATGCTAAGTTGAATTCCCAGTTTCTTTCAGCTCTATGGGGTATTGATATTTTTTTCATTATTTTATTTATCACAGTGTGGAGACTATGTGTGGCTTTGAATACTTAAAATGTGGCTAGCATGACTGAGGAGCCAACATTTTTATTCTACTTAATTCTGTCTAAATTTAAAAAGGGCGTCTGGGTGGCTTAGTTAAGCGTCCTACTCTTGATTTCAGCTTAAGTCTTGATCTCAGGGTCTTGAGTTCAAGCCTAGTGTGGCTATTGTTTTATCATAATATAATCTCCATAGAATAAGGCAGAAGACACAGGACAATATTAGACAACATTTAAATGTTTTCCAAAGCTAAAAACCTATAGAAAAAATTATGAAACAATGTCTCATCAAAAAGAGAATGTCAGTAAGGAAAGAAATTTTTTTTTTTAAATATGGCATTTAAAAATAAAAAAATAGGGTCACCTGGGTGGCTCAGTGGGTTAAAGCCTCTGCCTTCAGCTCAGGTCATGATCCCAGGATCCTGGGATCCAGCCCCACATCGGGCTTTCTGCTCAGCAGGGAGCCTGCTTCCTCCTCTCTCTCCCTGCCTGTCTCTCTGCCTACTTGTGGTCTCTGTCTGTCAAATAAATAGATTTTTTTAAAAAAATTAAAAAATGGATATTAAAAATTCACTAGAAGGACTCAAAAGGAAATTGGATATAAATATAAATGATAATGAGCAATTGAGGTTATCCAGTCCAAGGAACAGAAATAAAGGAGGGGAAGAAAAAAGGAACAATGATTGTCCAGTCATGGCTGGAAATCCGTGTAGCGCCACCAACAGACACCTAATGGAAGTCTCAGAAGAAAAGCCAGAAAAATAATTTGAAAATAATGGCCAACAACTTCCCAAATTTGATGAGAAATGGTTTTTTGTTAGTTTTGAAAGATTTATTTAAGAGAGCGAGAGACAACATGAGCTATGGGAAGGGGCGGAAGGGAGAGGGAATAGCAGACTCCTTGTCAAGCAGGGAGCCAGTTTCAGGGCTTGATCCCAGGATGGGATCATGACCTGAGCCGAAGGCAGATGCTTAACCCACTAAGCCACCCAGGGGTCCTGAGGAGTATTAGTTTTTACATCAAAGAAGTTCAGTGAACTCCAAGGAGAATAACTACAAAGAAGTCTGACAGATTCACAATTCCAAAAAAAATTTGTGGCCAAAAATCAAAACTAATGGCATAAATATTTAATATTTTACCCGTGAAAAATAATTTTGACTAGATATGAAAGAATTAGATTCTAACATGACATGTGTACTATGTTGCATCAAAAAATAGTATCTATTGGAATTTTAAAACAAATACTTCCTTTCTTGTCTCACTCAGCTGTAAGATATATATCATTTTTGAAGCATACTACAGTTGTTAAAGTCATTCAGTATCTATGTGTGAATGTTATGAATCATCATCAATTTACAGATAATGAATTTGGTGATCTGTGTTCTTTGCCAATGCTGATAATATTTATATTTATATTTTATATTTAAAATTTATATTTAAAATAACTTAATAAAACATTGTTTTCTGTAAATGTAAGGATGTTTAACATCAGAAAACCCACTAATGTAAATCACCATACTGATGGTTAAAGGAGAAAAAAGTACTACTAATTTCATACGAGAAAGTATTTGCATTTGGTAAGGTTTAGCCATTTTCTTGAGTTTTGGAAAATATTTAAATGTTGTCTAATATTGTCTTGTGTCTTCTGGCTTGTTCTATGGAGATTATATTATAAAATTTGGGTTTGGAGAAACCCAATTACAAACATGATTTCTATGAGGATGCTTGCCCTGTTACAGATTTTTTTCCCTTTCCCTAATACTGAGAGGTGGTCTAGGGTTTCTTCTTCTAAGGTCTTATCCCCTCATCCTCTAGTCTGGTTGGAAATTAAGAGTAAGACTTATGGTGAAGTTCTTTGAAAAAGTTCTAAAAAGCTCCAAATAACATGAGAGTCATTTTTGGTGGTGATAGTTTCAATATTGCATCCCATCAACCTGCAATCTCACCATTACCTTTTATTTATTTTTTTTAAGATTTTATTTAAAATCTTTGTGATTTTAATCTTGGTGACAGAGATCACAAGTAGGCAGAGAGGCAGGTGGGGTTGGTGGGGAGCAGGCTCCCTGCTGAGCAGAGAGCCCAATGCGGGACTTGATCCCAGGACCCTGGGATCAGGACCTGAGCCAAAGGCAGAGGCTTAACCCACTGAGCCACCCAGGTGCCCCACACCATTACCCTTTAAAACAAGGTCTATTTGCCGTGGAATTCTTGTCAACGTTTCATCAGTGATGCAGCGATCTTCTTCATTAGTTCTGAAAGGAATATATGGTCAATAGAAGTAATAGCTTGTGCCCCTTCTGTACAAGTCAAGTCATGTGAGCATACTGGAAAGAGTCCTTGACCGCAGCAAGCAGCAGGTGAAGTAGGACATGTATCCATAATCTGGTAGGATAGTACCATATTGCACTTTTAGAGTTCACATCTGTTACACTACTAATTAGCAAGATGATAAAGCATATGATTTCTTATACCCATGACGTCAAAATAAAGCAAAGTAATTGCTTTAAATATATTTAAATATATTTAAAGGAGCTAGGCCTTTTATATATAATCATATTTAGTTCTTACAGCTTGATGTGAGATTATATACGATATAACTTATATGACTTATATCACTTACATGATATTGAAGTTACTTTTACATCAATTTACAGAGAGATTCCTGAGGCAAAGGAACTTCAGGAATTTGATGAAAGTCCTATAACTGGTTAGTAACTGTGGTTTAAACCCATTTGTCTGATTCCAGAGCTTGTTCCCTAAACCATTAGACAACACTGCCTAATAACACACAGTACTTTTCTCAAGTGATTACAGTAGGAGTTCACAAGAGTCAAATGCTGCCAAAGGCCAGGCCAATCAAGTAAGTGCATGAAGCCATTAAGAATACGGTCATGGAGGGGCACCTGGGTGGCTCGGTGGGTTAAAGCCTCTGCCTTCAGCTCAGGTCATGATCCCAGGGTCCTGAGATCAAGCCCCGCATCAGGCTCTCTGCAGGGAGCCTGCTTCCCCCTCTCTCTCTATCTGCTTCTCTGCCTACTTGTAATCTCCGTCTGTCAAATAAATAAAAATCTTTAAAAAAAAAAAAAAAAAATATGGTCATGAAGAGTGGAACAGTCTGGATTATGAGAATCAAGAGAACATGAAAAACAGTTCAAGCCATTTATTTTTAATGCTGTGCTTTCAAAGCACATCTGCAGGCCAGATTTGTCCCATAAGGTCACCATTTTGCATCTCTTGGTTTATGGAAATGATCTGTGTTCTTTGAAAAATTTTTAAGGCTTTGCTGATTGCCTCAGACTCAGAAATAGCATTTTTTTTTAATGAGTAAGGGACCTTAAGGATTTACATATTTTTTCATTGATTTCATTGAGGTAAGAGAATGAAAGGAATTTTATAATATTTTTGAAACCTTCATATTAAAATAATGAAGTCCTCATTGATGAACACCCCTTTACTCTGCCATCTAATCAATTATCTTTTCCATTGTTTCTGTTGTGGTTATCTGATATTAAGGTTTTAGAGACTTGGCCCTAGTGATTACTGAATAACTAATTGGAAAATCCCAAATATTAGGGTCTTTTTTTATAAGATTTTATTTATTTATTTGACAGAGAGAGACACAGTGGGAGAGGGAGAAGCAGGCTTCCTGCCCAGCAGGGAGCTGGATGTGGGGCTCCATCCCAGGACCCCAGGATCATGACCTCAGCGAAAGGCAGACACTTAACGACTGAGCCACTCAGGTGCCCCAATATTAGGGTCTTGATTTAGGACATAATCCAACATCGGTCTAATATAATATTTACTCATCTTCTCAGAATTGTGTCCATCCATAGGCTTGGAATGATAAATATCTTAATTCATAAGTATGTCTTACCTGTGTCGTGGTCGTAAATACAAAAAGCAAATCTGCATAACCTTTTAGCCAAGTGAATACACTTGATCCCCTCTTTGTAGTTATTTTGCTAACATAACATTTAGATACTCTGGGAAGGGCTTTGTGGAAATAGGCTTTACATGTTATAAGCTTAGAGTATTCCTAGTTAAAGGAATTTACCTTAGTACAAAGCAAATGGTTTAGATTGTTTAAATATAACATTAGGTAACAAAAGTCCTCCCGTTAAATGCTCTAGAGTTTAGATAAAAATCAAAATCATCCCTTTAAAAGAGTTCAATAAATAGAATTTCTTGCCACTCCTAAATCAACGGCAAATTAGGTAATCCACGGGGCTGGAGATGTGAATATTATATAATGAGGATAATAAAGGAGTTGAATGTGCTCTGCCTCGGGTGCATGTTAGTAGCTAATTCCAATAAGAATGCTTTGCAATCATTTGCCGGTTGAGATGCGTGTGTTCAGCTAAATTGAAATCTTGGACGTTCTCTCATACACCCCATTATTTGTAATTGAACACCTGATTTCTATCATGCAACAAATTAACATCTGCACTGGATCTGTCTTTTATGCATATGGATACAGTGATTAGGATTTTGCCGATAGGCAGATACTTGAAAACAAAAAGACAACATTGTGAAACACTTCCAGCCATAATTTTTGATTACATATTGAGAATCGTTTAATTATCTTACTCCATTTAATTAGCCCCTCTGCTTAGGTCAATTGCTTTTTTTATTAGCATGACGTGTTGGCAATTTGTTAATTGGCATGAAATAACATGAGACTTTACTGGGTATTATGTAGTGTGTTAAGGAAGTTAAGGGAAATGCAGGGAGGCAGAGGTATTCACTAGTCCCCTCACAGCATTTGCCGGTGTCACCGTGTGGTGCCACCGAAACCCATATTTCTGCCCTTTGAATTAAAGTTCTTCTAGTATGTCGAATGAGTTTGTTAGTTTGAGTGGTAACAAAATTTGTAGACCCTGGGTCTACATTTGAAATAGAAGGTTCTTTTCTGAAATTAAGAGAATAATAAAAAGTGAAGAAGAGGGCTGCCTGGGTGGCTCAGTCCGTTAAGCATCTGCCTTCAGCTCAGGTCGTGATCCCAGGGTCCTTGCTCAGTAGGGAGCCTGCTTTTACCTCTTCCTCTGCTTTCACCCTGCTTGTGCTCTTTTCTCTCTTTCTCTCAAATAAATTCTTTTAAAAAAGTGAAGAACAGATGGGAGGTGTAGCAGCTGAGAGGGATATAGGCAGAGAGATACATACATGCATGTAAGAAAGTTCTTAGGATTTAGTCAGTATCAAGCCTTTCGGCTCCAGTCCTCTTTGCCAGTGTTTTCTGTTTTAAATAATTTTGGCATATCAGCAGTTTCCTTTTGTAGCTCAAGCCCCCCAGTTTAGTGATTCCATATATATTCATTGAAGTAAAAAAAAAAAAAAAAGAAGCTGCTCAGGCATTTTTAAATGAATTACAGAATATAATCCACAAATATCTATGGCGTGTATGTAAAGATATTATAACACCTAAGAAGAAAAGTTTTTTCCTTCCAAAGACTTCCTCTAGGATAAGGCACAGACAGCCATCAGTCTCCTGCGCTGGGGAGGCCGGTGTGGGGCCACAGCCCATTGCACCACTAACTCCTAACTAACTATTGCATTATATTCAATCATTTAAGTACAAATCGCTTTTTTTCCCTAAACCCTAAATTATTATCACAATTTTGAGGAAATAATGTGATGGTGAGAATGGAGAGCACAGAATAAAGTTAGTTTTTCTGTTAGTCATTTCTTTATATTCTACTTTTTTCTAAATAGGATTTGTGGTTACATCATACCATCATAAATTTAAAGAGCTAAAAGAGATTTAGGGATTACTTGGCCTGACATTAATGTTGTCTAAGGAAAACCCAGAGGGAAAGAGGGGTAGGTCTCACTACAGTAGGCTCCAGTGTTTACTACAGAGCTGACGCGTGCTGAGGGTATGCTGGGCAGAGCACCAGGGTGGACATTCTGGCAAATACAAAGATAAATTTACTTAAACTCCATCCCAGGGAGAACCTTTGTTTTTCTTTCTTGTCAGTAATTTCTTCATCCACTTGGGGGCACTGTGATCAAATTTTAGAAGAACAGAAAAGTTACTTTGATTTCTGTCACTTAGAAAAGGAAATCTTAACTGGTTGTAGACTTTTAGGTAAAAATATGTTTTAAGATAAACAGGTGTAGCTGTGGTTTTTGTTTTGTTGAAGTTTCACAACAGGCATAGAGGAATAAGTGTGTTAAGGTTTGGTCTCTGGCCCAGGAGCACCAGCCCCAGATTCTCAGGCCTGATCTAGTGTGGGCCCGGCAGTCTGTATTCTCACAAGCTCTCTGTGTAAGATTTCATCGTTTGTTCGAGAACCACTGAATTAGGATAAGTGGGTTTTGATGTGTTTTTGAATTTCTAAGTGTTCAGGTTAAAAATTAGTGTATCAGATATGCCTGAAATATTGTGAAAATATATTTCCAGGAAATATATTTTATAAGTAATACACTATAAGTAAATGAGTCTGAAAAAATAAGCTGGTTTTGGCCCATGATTATATTTGGGTCCATAGGAATCAGAATGGTTAGCTGATACATCACTTTGATCCCTGCCAACAAATTTTTTTAATCAAATGAAAATTTGAAATGCCACTTGCTTTATATAGATTAATCAGTCAGTTAATGGAATTTCTCAAATCTAACTCCTTGTGATGACATCCAGACATGGCCTAGATTTCAACATCATGCTGCTGACAGTATTTCTTTCCAGTTTATAAGTATCTTTACATTTGAAGATCTATTATTGGTTGGGTTATCAGATTCTCCTATGAGGCAATTAAGACACCAATCATTAGAGGCACCTGGCTGGCTCAGTCTGTGGACCCCGTGGACTCTTAATCTCAAGGTCAGAAGATTGAACCCCATGCTGGGCCTAGAATTTACTTTTAAAAAAATATCCAAAAAATAAGAAAAGTTAAAAAAAGGTCATTTAATCTATTTACAGTTAGTAAAAATAGACTTTGCTGAGACCAGTTTTAGAATTCTTATCCATCTAAGTGTAACATTTCATATAGCTATTATACTAATTCTTTTTTTTGGTAAGTAGTTTTGTTCCTCTGTTCCTGAGAGTTCGTGGAAACTACTGGAAGGAAATACTGCTGCACTTAAGAGAAGAACTCCAGACCTCTAATGCTTTAGTCAGGAGGGAAGATCTGGAGATCGGGGTGACCAGATGGCAGGATTGGGACTGTGAGTTTTCCCTTCCTGGAGAGAATCTCTCACATCCTTCAAACTATGCGAGTCCTGTGATATGCCCTGTTTCCGCCTCATTCCTTTTCTCTGCCATTGTAGACATTCCTTCCTTGTTTCTCTTTGTTCAGTTAAGGTAGTGTAGAACTTCTGAAAGTCTTTATGCTGAGAGAGAACAAATGATGAGTCACAAAGAATAGGAGAAGCTGCCCATAAAGCTTGCCATCATTCTCTTGGCTTCTGATAGTTCACCTGCTATCATCTGATAAACGCCCTCTCCCCAAAAGGCTGACCTGACTTAGATGGCACCCTTTGAGGGTCCCCTACTGTTTTGCTTTCTGTCTTTGCTCCAAATGAAGACTCACATCTTAACATCTGCAACTGCGGGATGGCCTCCTGTGTAAGGAAGCACTTTCTTATTCACAACCCAGCCAGCAACCAGGACGGGATGCCTCTCAGCCAATTTGCAAGGGGTGGTCTTGACATTACTGATCTGAGATGAAGACCACATTCTCCAGAGGTAAGAGGTAAAATCTTCCATGAACATCATCATTTTATGGATATAGCAGCTGGGGACCTTTCCTTCACAATGAGCTGTATAATCAAAATGAATCTTGTGGCAAAGTCAGGAAGTATAAATATTCAATGAATATTGCTAGATAATACTTAAAGGTAGTCCTTAATATAGTCTTCATAGTATTAAAAGTATCAAAAGTATTAAAAGTATCAAAAATTATAAACTATGTTTGTTGTAGTTTACAGCAATAACTACGCCTACCTTATAGGATTATTGTATTAACTGAGATAACGTATGTAAAGTACAAAGGACAGTACCAGCAATTCAATAAATCTCAAAAGATAAAATGTAACCTTTTACAAAGAAACAGTGAAATGAATTGACAATAGTGAATTGAATATCTGTATAGAATGTATATTATGACAGAATATATTCTAATATAATATAGTCTGCCATTTTACTCAATTTTTTTTTGTTTTGACTTTTTGTTACTTGCTGATGGAATAGGAAGGGTAATTAACTTGAATGCTAGCAGAGTAAGTCTGACCAGAAACCTTATTTCAGACTCTATTGTTGAAAATTCCCTTAATATTTACTAGAATTTTGTGTTGCTATTTAGAGTTCATAAATATATTTTAACTTTATTTGATGATTGAGGAGCATTTATTCACCTATGATCATCTTTCTGAAAATCTCAGACTTGTGAGAATTCCTATGATAACTTATCTTCACTTTTCATAATATTTTCTACATCATGTTAATGTTTCTGGGGAGCATATCTGGTATCCTGAACTATACAAAGTAAATATTAAATATCACTAAAGAGTACTATTTCCAAGATAGGTCTTATAATCTCTGAAGTAAGTTTGTTTTCTTGTCTATTTCCTTCTGATTGTAGAGCAAAGGCTGGCAGGAAAAGTCCTCTGATAAACTGAAAATTATCTGGAACCTTGTCGATTACAGTTACATTGTAATTCATAACTTTCTAGTTCCTGCATCCTATTGAAAAGCAGATCTGGATGTGCCACCAACTGAGTCAAACCCCAGACCCCAGGATGTAATTATGATAGGGACCTTCAAACAAGCCTCCCATTTAATTTTCCTAAGAAAAAAATATGCCTCCTTAATTGAAAATGAACGAATCTCAAGTTTCTTTGTGGTTCGTCTTCTGCTGTTTAGCTAGTGCCACCATAAAAAGAATTGGGGGAAAAAAGGTACAGGTCAGTGTCTTCTATATACTACTTTTTTTTTTTGCATTATGTTTTATTATTGGGATTTTAACTGTCAAGAAAAATTCAGAGAATGGGGCATCTGGGTGGCTCAGTCTGTCAGTCTCACGGTATCAGTCCCTGCGTGAGCACGAAACCTATTTGAGATTATCTTTCCCTGTGCCCTTCTCCTGCTCGTGCTTTCTCATTGCGTCTCTGAAAAAAAAAATCAGATAGTTTTGGAATGGTTTTATTAGTTTTTCACTGTGAAGTAATCTTGATACTCTACAAATTTATGGAACACAATTCTAATCTTTATCCCTAGCTATATGGCTAAATGGCAGAGGGCTTCTGCTTATATTTGTTTTAAAACTAGATGCTGGTATATTTTTTTAATAAGTAGTAAAATGGTTATTTATATCCTTTGCTCCATATGTATTTTTCTATTTTACATACAGTTCTGCCTATGAATGTATAACTCTCAAATGATTCCATGAAGAAGGGAATATTGAGATATTTGAACTAATGTATATTTGAATACATTTGAAATAATGTACATTAACCCTGTGGGAAACCTTGATTTCCTACACTGATACATGCCTTCAAATGCAAGAAAGAAAAGGACGAGATTTTGTTCCAAAGTTGGATTTTAAAGGAAACTATCTTTCGAAGTGTTAGTTTTTTGTTTGACAGAAGTAGTCCTATTTTTCTCCAGTAGATGGCGCAAGTACTCCCTGAAAACAGAACAATATTTTTGTCCTTTGAGAACTTGTATTAAAGGTGGCACTCTTTAAGGAGTATTAAGCAACCTTAAGGACATTTTCTTTTTTAAAAAAATGTAAGAAGAAAGGTTAGAAGGAGGTGAAGTGGTAGTTCATTTTGGACATATCAAACTAGTCAAGACATTTTATCGAATTAATGTAGAAAAACTTTAATGCTTAGTAGTAGGTGAATAATCAAAGATATCACTAAGGTCAGTCTTAACCAAAAATGCCTGTAACTTGAAATTCTGGATATGTTTTGTAAATGTCAAAGGTTTTTTTATATTAACTATCTTGGTTTCATTTTTCTTTTTATCCTGCATTCATAATGCAAATAAATAAATTAAATTCTTCAGCTTTAAAATTAAGTTGCTCTCTCCGGGCGCCTGGGTGGCTCAGTGGGTCGAGGCCTCTGCCTTCAGCTCAGGTCATGATCCCACAGTCCTGGGATCGAGCCCTGCATCGGGCTCTCTGGTCAGCCGGGAGCCTGCTTCCCCCTGCCCCCCCCCCCTCCCTGCCTCTCTGCCTACTTGTGATCTGTCTGTCAAATAAATAAGTAAAATCTTTAAATAAATAAAATTAAATTAAAGGAGAATGGGAAACATTTTACAAGCCTAGCCCTAGAATCCCAGCGTCATTGTACATGGCCCCCTTGTTACTATTGCCTTTATTTTGTTATTCTCCCCCAATAAATAGATATAGGTGAGAAAAAAAAACCTACATTTTTCCATAGTATTCTAGAATTTGTTTGTTGATAAATAGCAATTTATTCAGAACTTAAGGAATTCAGTAACTGGGAAACATATATGTACTACATAGAAATAGTACTTTTATTTGATGAATGAGAAGAACTAGTTATACTTGATTTTAGAAAAATGGACAAATTTTTGCCCCACTCTTTGAAAGTTTTTTTAATGGATAAAATTGGAAAATTTATTGTCATTCCCCCACACTTTCCAGAAAGTCCTTCAAAAAAGTTAGACTGAAATTTTTTCCGGCATGCTTTACTACTACTGCTGAAATGATGATATCTTGATTGACATTGTGCTTTGGAGTTTTACATACATCACTGCCCTGGTTTTGTAATGACACTGTTGCTGATACTCAGGGCAAGTACTGCTCTTCCTGTTTTAAATGGGAAAAAAGGGAAAGTCATACCAAGCACATAGCAGTTAAAGGGACGTAAAAATAGCATTTGCTTCTGTCTTTCTCTTCTTCCCCTTTCCTTCCCCGTCTCTGTCTCTCTCTGAATATTTTCAGTTTTTCATCTCTGTTTTGAAAAAGTTACTGCACCCCTGATCCTTGCTTCCACAGCGGGGGACATCCATGACGTTCATACTCCTGGCCTCTTTCCACCCTTCTATCAGACTTACCTGATTGCTTAGCTGGAAGGCAGAAACTGGGCATGCATAGACCAGCCCTTTCCACTCTGTCCTTTGAAGGCGACTTGTCCATAGGGAGTCCCCATTCTCTGCTTCTCCCTAAATAATTCTGTCCGTGGCAGGATCTTCACACAGACCGTTCAGCAAGGTCTGTGACTACAGTTCGGAAAGTATGTCTGATGATAGTACTGAATAAGGTGACATTTTTGCCACTTGTTACCTCTGTTCTCTGAAGCCAACTTGTTCAGAACCAAGACAAAGAAAAGAGAAAAATGTTTTATGAAGTATTGGGGCTTCTCAGAGATTCCACCAATGTCCATATATCAGCAAAAAAATTTTAAGAATATTAGTAGAGCTAGAAATCTGGGGGGATTTTGAGATTGTTAGACATAGAATGTATTCTGTTCCATTTTGACTCAAAGGCCCCTGTGATAGTGTGGCCTTAGGACCCTTTCCAGCAGTGGTTCAAACTGTGTCACCTAAAGTATCAGGGTACCTGGCAGGCTCAGCTAGTAGAGCATGGGACTCTTGATCTCAGGGTTGTGAGTTCAAGCCCCATGTTGCGCCTTTAAAAAAAAATAGTTCAGGGGCGCCTGGGTGGCTCAGTGGGTTAGAGCCTCTGCCTTTGGCTCGGGTCATGATCCCAGAGTCCTGGGATCGAGCCCCACATGGGGCTCTCTGCTTGGCAGGGAGCCTGCTTCCTCCTCTCTTTCTCTCTGCCTGCTTGTGATCTCTGTCTGTCAAATAAATACATAAAATCTTAAAAAAAAAAAAAAAAAAAGTTCAGAAGTCCGTTTTTTGGATAACGGCGCGGTGTGTGGCCTGGACTCTTGAAATTCTGCGTCTGCATTTCATAGCAGCTGCTTCCTGCTCCCCTTAGGTTTTGATCTTCCATATTAAGTTAAATATGAGAATAATATTCTGCTAAAACTATTTGAATACTCATGATTAAATAAGTATAAAAATATCCACTTTATAGAATATCCAAAGTCTATCCAAGGCTTTTCCTTTTACCTTGATACATATTATATAAATTTTTGCTGAAGATTTACTTTCTGTTCTTATTGTGATTGTTCCTAGTGACAGACCTAGAAAAGCCATTTAGTCATTCCAAAAATGTTTATGGACTACCTGCAGTGTTTATGGACCACCTGCTATATGAAGGCATGGTGATGGGCTGGAGTGGTAGGGATTGGCTGATATGGCCCTTGCCCTTACAAGGATTTATGGTCTTGTAATTAGAAACGAACTAATTCAATATGACTTGCCATAGGCTGTGGCAGGGCTATGGGAGAAGGGGTCACATCCTGCCTAATACATTTAATAAAGGACTATGACCAGGGCACCTCGGTGGCTCAGTCAAATGGTGTCTGCCTTCGGCTCACGTCATGATCCCCGGGGTCCTAGGATCAAGCCCTACGTGGGGCTGCTGCTCAGTAGGGAGCCTGCTTCTCCCTCTCCCGTTCCCTCTCTCACCGTCTCTCTCTCTCTCTTTCTGTCAAATAAATAAATAAAATCTTTTTTAAAAAATAAAGGAGGGGCGCCTGGGCGGCTCAGTAGGTTAAAGCCTCTGCCTTCGGCTCGGGTCATGATCCCGGGGTCCTGGGATCGAGCCCCAAGTCGGGCTCTCTGCTAAGTGGAGAGTCTGCTTCCCTTCTTCTCTCTCTGCCTGCCTCTCTGTCTACTTGTAATCTCTGTCTGTCAAATAAATAATCTTTAAAAAAATAAAGGAATATGACCTCATCAGGGATATCAGGGAGGGCTTCTCTGAGAAAGGCGATAGTTGATTTGAGGGATGGGAAAAATCTGGAAATGTGAGACTCAACTAAATTAATTTAAATTGTGGGAAATTAATGAAATTGTAAGAAGTGTGGGGCTGACGGGATAAGACCGTGAACACACAACTATTAGAGGAGCAGGGAGAACAGAGTATCTGTGCAGAGGAGGAGTATATGGTGTCAAAAAAGGTATCCGCGGATCTCAGCACAGGCACTGTTTACAGATGTGAGCCATCACCGAGACCTAGGACCAACTCATGGGTCCGGAATTCAAGAGCCACAGTATCAGAGGAAGATGAGCAAGGACAAGAGCAGGGGCGCCTGGGTGGCTCAGTCAGTTAAGCGTCTGCCTTCGGCTTGGGTCATGATCCCAGGGTCTGGGATCCACTCTCACGCTGGGCTCTCTGCTCAGCAGGGAGCCTGCTTCTCCATCTGCCTCCTGCTTGCGCTCTCTCTCTCAAATAAATAAATAAATAAATAATCTTAACAAACAAGAGCAAAGCTGGGTCCTTGGCCTGTGTATCAGGTAGCTTATCCAGACAATAAGGGCAAGGGATGAGACAATGAGGCCAAGGTACAGCATCAGAGCTGGAGGAATAGTCCCTCCAGTTGTAAACCAGAGCTCCACGCGGTCCTCCCGGACTGCAGATAAGACTGGTCACGAGACAGAACGTTGAAGTCCAAGTGACCCAGTGTAGGTGGAACAAGGCTGTTTGGGAAGTGAATCTGTGAAACCTGCTGGATATCAGGAGGAATTCAAATGCCTTTGTAAATGACTCACACAAGGATAAGTTACTTGGAAGACAGATATAGTTTGTTTTCTAAATTTCAGAGTCCTCCAAAACTGTTCTCATTAACCAAGACTGAACATTAGAGAACAAGAGATCTTTCCGAAATCAAATATAATCCATGGACATCATGATCCAAATATTACAGAAAACTTTTTTGCCCCCAAACAAATATTTACAGACTCCCTAGTTAGAATGATGTCAGAAGCAAAGAAGATATTTTAGTTATGATTTTTCATTAATTTTAAACAATGTAAAAATTGAATTGTATAATTTTATTGCTTAAACACTCATTCTCAGTATCCTGGTCTAACTAACTTCCAAAGTGCATGCTGGAGAACATGACTCCTAAGAGATATTCTATGAAGAAGATTCTGTAATTGTGGAGATGTTCCATCTGCTATTCTCCCCTCCTTTCCCCACTTCTTGGTGTGTCTCCCACATCGACTACAAGCTCTTACTCATCCCGTCATCCGGAACGTTTAGCTTATATTGCCCAGCAAATTTGTCCTTTTTCTGTACAATACTGCTTTGTATCTGGATATCCCAAGACACACAGTGGAAACACTGAATGTCAAATTACTTTCTCGATGATTTTCTTTTTAGAATGTATATAGTCTATAAATGGGCATTTTGTGTACACATTTCGTCTCAAATATATCCTAAATATGAAGGAGGTAGAGGAGATAACCCCAGTTACAGACCTTAACTTTTCTGCTAACTCAGGATTAGTTGTATTGTATATAATGTTTAAAAGTGATTATTTTGCTTTGCCTTGGGAATACTGTGCTCCAAAAAGGAAGGTATTTCCAGTAGTCAATAAGATACAGTTTGATACAGGGTACTTGGTGTGGCTCAGATGGTTAAGCATCTGCCTTCAGCTCAGTTCATGATCCTAGGGTCCTGGGATCAAGTCCACATTGGGCTCCTTGCTCAGCGGAGAGCCTGCTTCCCCCTCTCTTTCTCTCTGCCAGCCTCTCTGCCTATTTGTGATCTCTATCAAATAAATAAAATCTTAAAAAAAAAAAACAAAACTCCTCAAACTCAACACACACAAAACAGGTAATTACGTCAAAAAATGGGCAGAAGACATGAACAGACAATTCTCCAAAGAAGACATACAAATGGCTAATAGACACATGAAAAATGTTCATCATCAGGGAGTCTGCTTCTCCCTCTCTCTCTGCGCCTCCCCAAGCTCATGGTCTCTGTCTCTGTCTCTCAAATAAATGAAATCTTTAAAAAAGATACAATTTGATACATGAAAACCTCTTGCTAAAACTTTTCCTTATCACCAAACCATTTACATTTTTAAGATTTTTATTTATTTATTTGACAGACAGAGATCACAAGTAGGCAAGAGAGGCAGGCAGGGAGAGAGAGGAGGAAGCAGGCTCTCCAAGGAGCAGAGAGCCCAATGTGGGGCTTGATCCCAGGACCCCGGGATCATGACCTGAGCCAAAAGCAGAGGCCTTAACCCACTGAGCCACCCAGGCGCCCCCATTTACATTTTTAAAAAAAGAGGAGAGTTTAATGGATTATCTCACAAAAACATCTAGGATTGCCAAAGTGAATTATTCCATTTAATTGGTAGGTGCTCCAGAGCTTCTTCATCAAGGGTGGCGTGCACTTCCTTTTGGAATGTGTCCCTAGCATGACCCCCCAGAGAGTCTCATCTTCCCAGCCTGTACCCTCATCACAGGGGATGGAGGCACAGACTTGCCTCTGTGCGACGCAGCCTGGTCGGAGTGGGTTGCTTTTGCGCCTTGTTTGGACCTATTTTAATCCCCTTCTGAGATATTTTATAATCCACTTAGAAAGCTAATTTTTTTTTTAAGATTTTATTTATTTATTTGTCAGAGAGGGAGAGAGAGCGGGCGAGCACAGGCAGACAGAGTGGCAGGCAGAGGCAGAGGGAGAAGCAGGCTCCCTGCTGAGCAAGGAGCCCGATGTGGGACTCGATCCCAGGACGCTGGGATCATGACCTGAGCCGAAGGCAGCCGCTTAACCAACTGAGCCACCCAGGCGTCCCTAGAAAGCTAATTTTCTTCAACTTCTAACAAAGCAGTAAAGCTTCTGCACATGCAGAAAAGCATTGCTTATCTCGAAGGACATTGAAGCGGGAAAAACATGCAACCACGCCTACAAAATCTACCATCTATTTTAGAGTTTTTGAGAATGACACTCTAACCTATGCGTATAACGTACTGGTGAGACCATGAACCATCTGAAAACGGTTTTAGGGCATGTTTTCTGTTGAGATATAAAAGAATGCTGCTGCTCAGTTATGAAAGAGAAATATAGGAAAAACTGCCTCGCTAACAGATTTCTGTGTACAGTTTGATTTACGTTGTTTGGCTTGTGGGTCCTTGTTTAAAAGTCCTACTCATAGGACAGTACTTCTGTAATCTCCCCGGTTGTGTTGTTTCTAGGTGACAGCGCATTGTCCTTTATTTTGGAACGGCCGCTCCTAGGACTCAGTGTCTTGGCTGAGTCTGGGGCAGGAGTCTTTGCCTCTTGTCCCTGTGCCTCTGTTCACATCCGAGAGTGCGCCGGGGCCAGCCGGCTTTCAGAAGACCTTTGTAGCTGAGACTGTTCTCCTGACTCTGCTAAAGCTGACGTGGCCTGAGATTTACCTCCGATTTAACCGAGTGTGAACTACCAGAAGATGGGCCTTCCGAAGACCAGGAGGGGAGACCCTCTTTATGTTACCAGTTCTGTAAACGGGGATCCAGAAAACGAGTGTAGGGCTCTCCATTTTACTCAGTTGCTTTTGTAAGTCTGTTCGTACAGCCCACGCCTTTCAACTTCTTGTCCAACCGTCAGAGTCTTGGGATTTTCTTCATTCACAATTTTTCTCAAAATGTGAAGTAATTTTGCTTGGTGGGGATCCATTCCTTGTCTCCCCACCTCACGTACTCTTTCCCACAAGAATTCAGGAAGGATAAAAGCCAATTGGGAAGTATTTATTTCTAGGTTTCTTAATGCCCAGGTCACACTGTTGTCTTGAATCCGTTTCTTTCTGTCGTCTTTAGCTGAAAAATAAAACCAAAAAAAAAAAAAAAAGGCTTATCTGGCAGGGTTAAATAAAAGAAAGAACACAGTGAAAGGAAGATTTCTTTTATATACAGGCAGCAGAGAACGTGCAGGATGACTGAAAGTGCCTGAGGGCATTTGGTCCCTATTGGTTTTCACATCAGATGCAATGGTGCCCACAGATAGCCTGTATTGTTGTCAGTTAAATGGGATCATGAGTGTCTGAAAGGTGTTTGAGAATGAACCGAAAATCATTTTCACAAGTGGATGATTACTTCTGCCACATGTTAACCGAACTCTATCAGAATGGCCCAGATTTTTGAGCCTGCATTAATTGCTCCTTCAACCTTGACTGAGGTTTCTCTTTAAGAAAGCCCTTTCCAGGACGAAACGACTCTATGTATTGATTTTTTTTTTCCTTTTTGTATTTTTCCTTGAAAAATGAAGCCTTGTGTAAGGAAGACTTTATCATTCAACATGTAGATGGATTGTTCCATTTCTTTGAATGAAAAGCTAGACTCAAGTGATCTGAGAAAAGGAACGGTCCTTTTTTCCAAGCACTGAGTAATTCCCATATTCTGTATACAATTATGTTTTTCAAATATTCATTAGTGATGATTTTTCATCATAAAGTGAAACCGTGAACTCCCACAGCATGTACTCCCTGCAAATAAATTGTCATAGTCTCCTTTCTATTAGAACTGTATGCCACCACTCTAATTGAAACTTAACTACAATATTTAGTAGTATGTTTGGAGAATTTTTGTATGTTGAAGTATTCTCTGAACAATCTTTAAGTTAGGTTTTATAAAGTGCTTTTAAAGTGTTTGGGCGGTTGTAATTAGTTATTTCATGTTCCCATTTTCCATTTCAAATATGGCCTAGAGAATATTAGCTGTTTATTTGCCAGAATATTGTAGGATATATTGGAGGTCAGACATGCTGTGTTACAAAGTTGAGTTAAATCTCAATTTTGAAAACTAATCGGAAAATTAGTTCTTGAAATTTCATTAACTTTTGTGCTTATATATATTAGCAGAGAATTTATACCATTGACAGAAAATTGGTTTAACTTATTATTAACACTAATTTGAGAGGGTTTTTGGCTTAAAGGGAGACAAATCACAGAATGATATATGTGAATCTACTTTTTAAAAAAATTCAAGGGGGCACTGTGTAAAAACAAGCATTTAAAATAATTTTATTTTACAAGCATTACAGTGTGAAAATGTGATGAAATGTAAATATCTGTCTGAAAATTCAACAAAAATAAGCATAGTCATAGAACTGATTTTTGTTTGCTTGAAGCTCATTTTCACCAAACTCCACTTTTCTCAGTCTGTTGGTGAGACCATTTTATTGATAATAATACACATTGCTAATGAGCCACACTTATCTAAAGAAAAATGTCTGTTCCTGTTGTCACAGATCATTCTGATAGATTTCATGAAGGCTCCGCTTTTGTCCACAAATGAAAACTTTTAGAAGCAACTTGGGTTATTAACACATAACTCTTTTAAGGATCATAGTGATGTCATAAAGATTGTACCATTTTTAGTGTGGAGATTCTCTCCTGACTATAGCCAATAATAGAGAAGATGAAAAATAGTGCTCTATTTGTCTTGTTGAATGTAACCTGAGTTTTGGCCTTACCAAAGTTCTTTAATTTTCTCTCCTTTCTTCTCTTCACTTGACAGTTTTACCTAACAGCATTCACATCCTATTTTAAAGATGCAATCAAAAATCTTAAAATTCAGGGAGGCATATCTTCTATATCTGAGGATAGAGTATGACCCCAAAACAATAACACCAAAAAAAAAAAGTCATAGGCAAATGACACATGAATACACATTTAGTTGGTTTTGTGTCTTGTTTTCTAGCAATGAATGCTCTGTCTCTTTGGAGCAAATAGTACTCCCATTAGGAGCTGCCCTAGAAGAGGGATTAATTCCTTAAGATTATTGCTGTGTTTATACTGATCTATAAAACCAAATGCTTCAAGGCTTTAAGCCTTATGTGTTAAATCCAAGCTTTGTGTCAGTGCTGCTAATTTCTTTGTTACCTAATCCCATGTAAGAAGAGAAGATTTTAAAGTTAAGCAGGCAATTTTTTGTTCAAAGGGAACAACTTCTTAATACCTTAAGTTGGATGTATTGACGAAAGCAAACACTATTAAATAGTATCTGAACAGTTACTTTTAAGTAATCCAAAATACTCTAGTTACATGAGTATTGTGCTGTGTTGAAAATATTTCAGTAGAAAAAAATGTTCTGTATTTAGTACAAATGAGGATTGGAAGTATGTCCTTTTCAAGTATGTTATATACAGTAGATTCTCTCTCTCATTCCCATTCAAGTAATTCTTGGATCAAGTTTAATTTTGATTAGGGATCCCCCCCCCCCGGGGGGCCATACTCTGAGGCCTGGAGAATGTAGTAGGACTATGGAAATTGCTGAAATGTGTTCCTTCATTTTCCATCCATTTGTTACTTAGCTGAGATAATTTAACAAGGATGAGTAAAAACACTTTGTTTAAAACCAAATTCTCTAGGTTGATGAAAATGAATAATGTTGAAAGCTTCGTGTAAAAAAGAAAAACAAAAAAAGCAAAAAACTCACTTTCCTCTTTAAGACCTCTTCAAAATAAGGTGAGAGAAACTAGCAGTATGCCATAGAGAATGTTGCTGTTGGGCTATATGATAAATAGTTATTTTGCTGGATAACATTATAAATTGTCACATAAGGCCCAGTTAACTGTGTGTTCCCAGTTTGACTGGTATTTGGCAGGTCTGATTTACATACCCTAAAAAAAAAAAAAAACCCAAAGCTGTCTTTTTCATTTGAGTTAATCATACAATCAATTGAGAGGAAGCTAACAATGACTCAGCAGGTTACAAAACATTCAGGGAGAATACAGCTGCTCTGCAGACGGAATGGCAGACTAACCAGGTAGTCTCGGTCCAGAATGACGAATACGCTTCCTGGCAGGTCTTCTCTACACCTTTATTGGGTAGAATCAGAGTTTATAAAGCGATAAAAAACCAATTTGTTCAGAAATCAGAAAGGAAAATATTAATAATAGATTTTTTAAACTTTAATAGAATTTTTAAAAATTCTATTTTTATGAAACAGAAATGGATGACAGATAAATAACGTTCAAAGATCTGTTTAATTAATACTATCACTAGATTTAGCCCTATCAACCTTACCTTCTCCTTTACAGAATCTTGCAGTTATAATTGATGTTCATAATAATGACCAAGTTGGCTTATGTATAAAAATTCTTCAAAAATTTGTTATGGATATAGTCTCTATATAGAGGAACTCAATTTTCAGTAATTAAGGATATTCAAATATCGCTATGTAAGTGTAATGAACTGAATCTTACTGCCTAGTAGAGCATATGTGTTAAATCTAACTTTAGTATATTTTTCCGAAATAAAAAAATCTTAGTAGATCTTACTACAGTTTATCCATAAAAGAGAATTTGTAACCTAACACAACATTTTAAAAAAAAAAAGTGTGGAGAGAATGCATTTTGATTTTTTTACACATTTCTAATGGGTTTGTGCTTATGACCACATATTCAAATGATTTCGGCTTTTTCTTTACTCTCTCCACATTTCAACCCTCCTACAGCTAAGACCACCGCACCACAACTTGGAAATCACCCTGAAAACCAGTAAACCATTGAACTGCTAAAGCTTGTAGGATTCTCCACTGCACTCATGACACCTGTAGACTAAAGATAAGGGTATTTGTCGCTGTACTTGACTTTGTCAAACCGAAAATGTGATTTATGGCTCTATAGTGATTAGGTCTCCCAAATCCTTCATAATTTTTTTTTCTGATAATGAAATGATGTCGTCTCAAACATGGCTAGTGGCAATACAAAAATGTCCAGCCACTTTGGAAAACCAGTTTGGCCGTTTCATTTAAAGTTAAGCACACACTTGAAATATAATTCAGTCATCCCACTCCTAGATATTTACCTGAGAGGAGTGAAAACACATGCCCACACAAAGACCTTTACATGCATATTTCTAGCAGTTTTGTTTATGATTGCTAGAAAAGAGAAAACAATCCAAATGCCCAACAACTGGTGAATGGATAAACACATTGAAGTGACTGCATACAATGAAATATAATATTCAGTAACGGAAAGGAATGAACTCCTGATAGAGGCAACAGTGGCGAATCTCAAAAGCCATTTACTAAGTGAAAGAAGCCAAACACAAAAGGGCTCCGTACTCTGTTTTTTCCATTTCTATGGCATTCTGGAAAACAACTGAAAAGTCAGAAATCAGAACAGTTGTTGCAGAGCTGGGGGATGGGAGGAGGAGATTGATCATGAAAGGACCTGAAGGAACTTCTGGGGGTGGGGGCAGATGTTCTGTAGGTCCGCGGTGTTGGTACTTCCATTGTGATGTCAACACTCACCAAATTATATACCTGAAATGGAGCGTTCTTACCTTCTGTAAACCATACCAGTAAACCCTACTTTAAAAAAAAAAAAAAAGGAAGACCTGCTTAGTGTAGAAATTGTGAAAACGTGAAGTCATAAAGAACAACACGAAGGAGCAGCTGGCTGGTTCAGTAGAACGTGCAACTCTTGACCTTGAGGTTGTGAGTTTAAGCCTCGTGTTGGGCATAGAGATTATTTTAAAAAAATATGAAATTCATCTTTAATCTCCACAGCCCAGTATTAAATGCAGGCTTAATATTTTGATGTGTCTTTCTGGATTTTCTCCTCATGCATGTACTGTAAGCTCATGTGACTGCTTTTTTTTTTTTTTTAAACCTAGCATTATAATAATTTTTTCACATCTTTTTTTTTTTTAAGATTTTATTTATTTACTTGACAGAGATCACAAGTAGGCAGAGAAGCAGGCAGAGAGAGAGGAGGAAGCAGGTTTCCTACTGAGCAGAGGGCCCGATGCAGGGCTTAACCCCAGGACCCCGGGACCACGACCTAAGTCGAAGGCAGAGGCTTTATCCCACTGAGTCACCCAAGCGCCCCTCACATCATTCTTTTTGACATCGCTTTTAATAGCAATTTACTCCTTCCTTACCATTTGATTCTTAGGCAGTTTCGAGTTTATTTTAAACAATATTGATGAACATCTTGTTCTCATTCTTCCCTCGGTTTTAAATATCTCTTATGCCCAGAATCTAATTTTATACCAGTGAAAAAGCAGCAAGACAGTGATACTAGATACCTAATGCCGGAAATCATTCTTAGAGTGAAAAAAAATCCTCAAATTTGTTGAAATTAAGTTTAATGTGTTCTTATCCAGGATAGTTAGCTTTTCGGATGTATTCGTGTCCATTTTATTTCATAAAATTTTAGCCTGGTTAATGTGAAAACTGAAGGGCAGAAACTATCCATTCTTGCTACATAACATTTATAATATTTCCTTTATGCAATCGATCTTTTGTTGAATGTAATTTTTTTTTCTTAGGCAGAGAGTAAAACTCTCCCGCCCAGCTACTTCTGAGATACACTTGTTCATTTGTGACTCCCGTGTATGGTTGATTGAATTTCTCCTTAAAGTGTACCCCAGAATACCTCGGGGCCCAACGTTCAAGTGCTTACCTTGGTTCCAGTCTCAAATTGTCTTTTTTCAATTTCTTATATCCTCTCCCAACCTCCAGTAGACACATGCATGTGTCTACCCACGGCTGTGCTGTTTTCAGAGAAATCCGACACTGCCGTTCCCAGTGTGTTGATCCGTGGTTTTGAGTGATGGTTGTAGCAGGTAGTAGTACTCCTTGTGTAGGACCTTCACTCTCAGCAAGACTTACACTTGCTGATGGTGTTGATGGTTTGTGGATCACTATTCACTTTCACTTATGTATGACCCAAGCTGCCCAGCAGCATGCTAAGTGAGACCCTTGAAGGAGCTCAGAAGCAGGCAGTGGTCACCGGCAAAGGTGATGCCCCATTTTCCCTGGCTCTCAGGCAGCCGTTTTGCTAGTGCCCTTTCCTACAGGCCGTGGTCGTATCTCCTGTATCTAGCCCCTCAGGTCATTGCTGTTAACCCTGTGATAGAAGTTCGAGTGTGTGCATTTCAGGAGAGGGAAGTTACCGAGGACAGACGAAAAGAGAGCAACTAAACACCTATCGCCAAAACCACAAAAGAGAAATTAGAGAAGCTGGAGCAAAGGTGGGGCAAAGGGTTTTAAAGGGACCTCAAGAGGAGGTAGTGAACAGGTGAGAACAGGAACTGTGGATGTCTCTGTCAGTCACTAAATGAATTCACATCATATCCAGGAGCGCAGGCCATGTGGTGTCAAGGGTATTGTGCGAGCCAGAGGGAAGTTCATCTAGCTAGCTGATGTGTCTGAAAGAAAGCAAGTAATTTGGGCAGTGTGGATGATGATTTCCAATGTAAAAGCCTAGTTTTTATTTTGACTTTTAGGAACTGCATGTTAGTTTTCTTGATTCTGAAAATTTAGAACCCAAGAAATCAAGCCCATAGATACAGAGAACATATTGGTGGTCGCCATAGGAGGGAAAGCTTAGGGTGGGACAAATGACAGAAGGGGTATTAAAAAAATTTTTTGAAAGCGTACCCATTCGTTTCAACATACCTTAGCCAATATCTTGAATTTCTTTTAAGAGGGGGCAAGAGCGTTTGCTTTGCTTCACAAAAGAAAATTATTTTAATAGTAGATGAAAAATTCAAGTTAAGATTTTAGTTTTAAAAATTGTGGAAGTCTCTGGGGTGCCTGGCTAGCTCAGTTGCTTGAGTGTCTGACTCTTGGTTTAGGCTGAGGTTATGATCTCTGGGTTGTAAGATGGAGCCCCATATGGGCTCTTCCTCTCCCTCTTTCTCTGTGCCTTCCCCATCTCACATGCTCTTTAAATAATAAATATTTAAAAACAAATAAAATAAAAAAATAAACATTGTGAAAGTCTCAAGACTTTAAGCCCCCAAATAAATGAATAACCATTGTACTTTTTTAATACTCAGAACTGTATATAAATTTAGAGTAGTCTTTACAGAGATGAACCTTCACTTCAGAAGAAAAGAACAGTGATAAAATATTTTTAAATCTTTAATTTAAAAATTAGGCCTATATTTGTCACATTTCAAGCATCTAACGATCTTTTCTACTTTTGTAGGAGGTGTGTATAAATTTCTATGGTATAATTTCAAAATAGCTCTCCATGATATGCTTTACTTCATTAATGTTTAATATCTTCCTTTTCCTCCTTGATATATATGTTTACATCTATATATCCAATAAGAAGAAAAGTTTTATTTTCAGATGATTGTCTGCTTTATTCATTTCCTTTCACATTACTATCAGCAATGCGAAGTTAAGCAAAAGCGCTGGTGGTAACTATGTTGAACTAGGCTGTGTCATCTTCACATACATTATTGCCTGAATTCCATAGTTAGGAAAATTTGCAGCAAGATACTTCCATAAGTCAGCTAGGCCACCAAATTCTGAGGCTGGCAGAGACCTTAGAAATCAGCAAACCCAGTCCTGCCATTTATGGTTGAAGAAACAGAAACTGAGATCGGTGCCAACAAAACTTGGGGTCATCCAACTGGACAGTGACCCTTCCCTCTGGGTTCTTGACTCTACAGATGCCTCCCCCTTAGGCCACACTTCTCAGCCATGGTCATCTGAGAGCTGAAACATGAATCCTCTATCCCCAGTTTATAGCCTTTGTCTCTCCTAAGAAGTGTGTTTAAGGATAAAATTCCCACTGGTTCTCTGATTATCCTTTCTAGCTCCAACTTCGTTCAATTTGTAGTAAGAACTGACAAATTGATAAGTCACATAAATCAATTCCCTTTCAAGAACCTAGAATAAGCTCAGTCATTTTGTAACACAGAAGCTGCATGTTGTCTCAGCTTCCAACAAATGAACTAAACTTTGCCTTTAGCAGGCTGGTCTCAAGAATAAATACCTATGGAAGAAATACGATTACACAGAGCCACAACGTTATTCATCTAAAATATTCTTTGCTTGTTTTTCTTGCCAGATATCTGTATGCCCTAGGACAGAAGGTTTGGAAAAGATGGAAAAAACGTTACTTTGTTCTTGTTCAGGTTAGTAAATTATTTTCCTGTTACACAATCAATCTAAGACAGCAGTTCTCAAAGTTCTGTTTAGTGGGTTAAATCTATTGATACTCACTGTGCTAGAAATTAAAACTAAAAAAAAAAAAAAAACCTTAAATACTTTATTTCAAAACAAAAGTAGCAATTTTTTTACATGCTAACACAAGTAACAGTTTTATGTAAAATAAGTATGTTCTGAATCAATTTAGGTAAGTGCGAGGCATTATTTTACACTCTTGTACATCTCTTTAATGTCTAGCTTAATAGAATGCAGCTGTATTTTCATATCGGCTTCCTCATTCAATCTGTTGCAATATCAGATGAAATTTAGCCACTGGAAAATTCCACCATACGCACATGAGAGGATAGCTGTGAAAAAGGCAGATGATGTCTAAATATTATTACAAAAATAGTTTTCACCTCACAGATTCCCTGAAAAGATCTTAAATTCTTCAGGATAACAGAACCATACCTTGGGAAAAACTGCATCATTCTGATATTTTACAGATAAACCATAATACTTAGAAGTTCCCACTTTTATACAGATATTCCATTTTTATCACCTATTCACATAATTACATCGGTAAATTACATGGACTGGTAGATTGGTTTGCAATAGGATTCTGAATATAGACAGGTTACTGGGTTATTTATTCTGATTGACTCTGTTTTGTTTGTTCGTTAATCACAGATAACCTTTGCTCATAGAACATACTCATCAAAATAAATTTACAGTAAGGAATACTTTCTAAGTAGTAGTCATTCCATTCTGATGAATCCAAGCTATTTTATCCCCAATGGATATATATGAAAAGAAAATCATTCTTGGTATTCTTAACATAAAATAGTCTCTAATATCTTGTCAATTCCTACCCATGCATTAAGCAAACTTTAAATGGAGTCAATCAGAATAACATGGTGAAATGCCAAGGAAGGAAAACAGTCATTTGCTGTCTTCAAGCTGTAAGGTAATCTGTCCATTTTTGTGCCACAATGCATGGTAACTTCATGAAAAGTATAAAAATTTCCATCAAAAGTAGTTCTATCTGCATGCCAGCCAGCCAGCCTATATCGTTAAAATGTAGCCTTATGTGATCAGAACCAATATTTGGTCAACTAATTTAACAAAAGATACACGTACTTGTATGCAAGTACTTTGGCGGTCTTGATAGAAAGCCCAAACATTTGCTTCGGGCAAGTGTCTTCCGTTTGGAGTTCTGGGTGATCTGTCCTCCAAAATCCACACCCATAAGACCTCTTTTTTGGTTTCCATATTTAATTTCCTTACACCATTATAAGGACTTAAATGCATTGACTAGGCAGTTTTCATGCAGATCTTTCTGGGCATTTGATTTTATTCCTATTTACAGATGTCTCACATCTAATTTAACAGGTTTGTATTAGCAACTTTATCAAATCTTTCTAAGTCATTCAACTGATATTTCATAGAAACTGCAGTTTCTTTTTCATTGTCCCACTTCATGCATTACAATGCAGACTCTTTTTTAGTTTCATAGTTTTAATAGCCGATGTTATTGGCACAAACAAACCTAGCTGACTCTTAGTAAGCACAGAGTTTTACATACTAGTCATTACTCTTTTTTTATTTTTACTTTCTTAAAGACTTTATTTTTCCATACACCCTCTACCCCCTACACATGCCGTGGTCTCTCCATCACCAACATCACTTGATACATCTGTTACCAAGAATGAACCAACACTGGTACATCATAGTCATCCAATGTGCATAGTGTTGTATATTAAATGTTTGAACAAATGTGTAAAGGCATACATCCAATGCTGAAATGTCACACAGAGTGTTTTCACTGCCCTGAAAATCCTGTTCCAAGCCAATTTGGCCCTTCTCTTCTCTGTGGCAACCACTGATCTTTTTGCTGTTTCCATAGCTTCACCTTTTTCAGGATGGAAATCATACAGCACATAGCCTTTTCAGATTGGTTTCTTCCACTTAGTAATATGCTTGTAAGTTTCCTCCATGTCTTTTCATAGCTTGATAGCTCCTTTCTTTTCATTACTGAATAATATTCCATATTCCATTGTCTGGGTGAATCAGTTTATCCATTCACTTACTGAAGGGCATCTTGGTGGCTTCTGAGTTTTGGCAATTGTGTAAAAAGTGCTATAAACATTCTTGGGCAAGTTTTTATGTAGATTTTCACTTTCAACTCCTTTGGGTTAATACCAAAGAGTATATATTTATTACTTGTATGTGGATCATATTTATTAGGTTTTAAAGAATGAATCAGAGTTTTCATTAGTCTGGAGATCTGGTTAAGTGACAGGCTGAGAGAGTTTCAACTGTGTTGACTGTATGTGTGAAAATTGGCTTTATTAGGTCAGTCTTGAGAGATCAGAGGATCACCTCATGGTTTTAGCCAGGTGAGATTTGAGGTAATCCTTTGCTCCTTACCTAAGTAAGGAGTAAACTAACTAAAAGTTACAGAACAACAGGTGTACTTTGATGGTCACCCTATAAAAGAGTTTAGGAATGAAAGAAAATTAGAGTTCTTTAAGATCATTAATTGGTTATGTCTTTGAGGAACATTAACCATGTCTTTGGGAAGCTGGGAAGTTCTCTCAGTAACAAAAATAAGTTTAACAGTTTTTTTTAAGATTTTTATTTGAGAGAGAGACTGTGTGAACCGAGTGGGGAAGGTGCAGAGGAAGATAATCTCAAGCAGTCTCCCCTCTGAACACAGACCTCGCCTCAGGGCTTGATCTCATGACTCTAAGATCATGACCCAAGCTGAAACCAAGAGTCAGATGCTTAACCAACTGAGCCACCCAGACATCCTAAGTGTAACATTTTAAAGGGCAAAATTTAATTTAAACCCATAATTAAAATGTAAATGTAAACCTATATACCCCATAATTGAAATTTAGAAAAAACACTACCAGACTATAATGAATGCATATTTATTCTACCTGAGGTATCATCTTAAAATCTGAAGTCCTATTTAAGCATTATAATTTTGCACAAATATATGTACATCCATGCCCTCCTACAGAGAATCCCACGCCAAATGTAGTGAAATAAACATGCCAGTACTCTGGCAACTTTTTGAAGTTTTAAATACAGTTGAATCTTCCTTTCAATTCCAAGTGTCATGGGAAGACAAATTGAATGCACACACTTCAAAATCAAGATGGATGCGTATGGAGATTCAATGAGAGGACCCATTGGGAAGAACTGGGAAGTTTTTACTAGTATTTTTAAAGAGAGCTCTCATTCTATTGGCACGCAGCTTGTAGGTTCCTACCTGCAGGCTGCATTACTGAAAGGTGAAGGAGTCATTTTTCGAGGGAGGACACGCTACCCCTGCTGTGTCTGCTGCTGCTGTGGGCAGAATGGTGCTCTGGCGATAATGGGAATCTCATCACCACTTGTGAGTGTGTATTATACGAGTGATATAGCAGGACATGTAGCCCTCAGCTCAAGAATTTGTCCTCATAAAAATTGATTGAGAGTCCGGTTTGGCCAGCTGCAAAGTCATTGTTCAAAGTGAACACTCGAAGAGCTGCTGAGGTGAAAAGACTTTCATATAAACATTTAAAGCAGAGTTCAAAATAGGACAATAAATTCTTTATTAACGTGGGGTGCTTATTGAGCTTCCAAGTAAGATTGTAAGTAAGATTAGGTTTGGTCCCCATTTAGATTCTGAAGTCAGTATAGTTACTGTATTGAATAGATTTCCATGTTTTTTTAAGAGGCTGGTTTTTGTTTTTGTTTTTGTTTTTTAATGAAGGTGGTAAATGTGGGTCCAAGCCAAATGGAAAGAGCGATTGATTTTGAAGAATATGTTTGAAATCTTATCAAAGTTAAACTTAAGTGTTTCTTACTCATTTTTCTTGTGCTTATTCCGGTTCTAGCATTAGTTTTGGAGGATATCATTGTTGTAAAGTACCTAGGACAATAATACATTTTTGTTCACTAGAGTACAAGCATTTAATAGCTTTAAAATTCTCTGATTTAATCAAACTGAATTATTTCTTAAATCTGTAATCTGCTAATGCCTATTCGAATAACTGTACATCCCCACATACTGCATATTTTGTGATAAATCCAGTAGTTTGAAACACTCACCTACTACATTTACTGCTATATTTATTAAGCGGTGGTAGCAGGTATTTATATGAAGCACTTTTTTTTTTTTTTTTAAGATTTTATTTATTGGGACGCCTGGGTGGCTCAGTTGGTTAAGCGGCTGCCTTCGGCTCAGGTCATGATCCTAGCGTCCTGGGATCGAGTCCCACGTCGGGCTCCCTGCTGAGCAGAGAGCCTGATGTGGGGCTTGATCCCAGGACCCTGAGATCATGACCCGAGCCAAAGGCAGGGGTTAAACCTACTGAGCCACCCAGTGCCCCTATGTGAAGCACTTTTAACACATCATCTTGTTTAATCCTCAGAAGAAGGTATGTTTGAAGGATAGGTAATAAATATGATCCCTGTTGTATGAAGGAGCTATATCATTTACCTGGAATTTTAAAGTTAGTATGTGGTAGAGTCAAGCATTCAAATCCAAATTCAGTCTACAGAGTAAACTTTTATGTTCCCTGTCTTAAGGGATTCAGTTGATGCACACAAATAGTGTTGGTCTAAAGACAGATAGCTATAGGAATAGTCACTGCAGATCACTAATTTCATGAGGTAAAAGACAGTTTGACTAGACCTGGCCAGTAAGTGAAAAAGCACGGAGAGTCTCATGCTCGTGAAGGCTACTTACTGTGTGACATCATTGGCAACTGAAGCAGACATGCGTGTTGTGTTGGCCCTGTCTCAAAGTGTTCACTGCTTGTTGTCGACATGTCAGAATCATGACTTGAAGTTGCTGCAAACAACAGCAGGCCATCAAGACATAATGTTAATTACACATCAGCTGAGTTGGCACAGGATGTAAACAGTGAGCCGTGTCACTGAGGGATCTGTACATGCTGCACACGTAGGAGAAGCACCTCGTTAGTGAGAAGCCATCAGAAATCTGCTTGAGACTTAAAAGAAGTGGCTGCCCCCGCCTGTTGCTAGTAGGTACACAGGGAGACCCACTGTGGCACGCTGCTCTCATGTGTTTGAAAATACCACTACGACATGAAATTATATGATTTAGATCCTATAGATCTTCGGACATCAGCTGTTGGCTGAGAGCAATGGGAAGTGAAGAAGTATATTGTTTGTCAGATCAAGAAAGTCATGGGATCGTGGCTGTCTTTGATTTGAAATTTGCAAACCTAGGGCATATTCAATGTAGGAAGAAATGAAATCATGCAGAATTATTTATGGAGAAAATGAAAGGCCCTCATCAACAATACCCCTGCCAGCATTGCCACCTTATTCCATTCTTGTTTTCAAAGGACCATTGCCACATAACCATTGCCACTAGAATGGCTTTCTGAAATTCTATCTGTGTGTGTGTGTGTGTGTGTGTGTGTGCGCGTGCGTGCGCGTGTATGCACACACACACATGCACATTTTTCCTTATTGGTGTTTGTTTATTTTCTTAATGGAATCATTCCATATATATATTCTGTGTATTGCTTTGATCCCCTTTTAAAATATTGTAGATGAGGTGCCATGTCAGTATATAAAAATCCACTTTATTCTTTTGACTGGATGATTGGATCCCATAGTATGGATTAACATAATTTATGTAACAGTTCCCCCTTTTTGGACATTTAAGTTTTTCCTTTTTTTAAAATAAGCAATGGTGGGACACCTGGGTGGTTCAGTCCCTGAAGCATATGACTCTTGATTTCAGCTCAGGTCATGATCTCAGGGTCATGAGATCAAGCACTTTAGGTGGGCTTTGCAGTGAGTGTAGAGCCTGCATAAGATTCTCTCTTCTTCTCTCCATCTCCCCCTTCCTCTGTGTTCCCTCCCTCACCCTCTCTCCCTAAAAAAAAAAGCAGTGATACAACCTGTGTGTGTGTGTGTGTGTCTGTGTATATACATGTAAACATATGTATGTGCATAAGCGTGTGTGTGTGTATGTATCTCCCCTATATGTTAAGCTTTGTGTGTATGTGGGAATATTCTTATAGAAATGGAGAAACTGGGCTAAAGGGCATGGATACCTATGATATGTAAGATTATAAAGCTTTAGATGACTCAGGAATACTCAAATAGTCACCAGAACTTTGGCTTGTTTTTTCATTTGTCATTTTTTATAATTAAGAGTCATTATGTGTCAGCAAAATTATTTTATCTTTCAAGATGCACACCTGCAATATGAAAGAAAATTGAAAGTTCTCTGGGTTGTGGGGCTTATTTGGAACAAAATATTAGCAGACAAGAATTTTTTTTTTAGAATTTATTTTTTTAAGATAACTCTTGCTTTGTGACCAATGAATTTTCCATAGTAAAGAAAACAATGGTCATATTAATTTATACAGTTTACCCCTGGACATTAACAATACATATACTTTTCAAAATAGTTATAAAAGATGAGCTATTACATGATCCCTTACCTGTATCTCCGGAGCTAAAATTATAAAAGGTGAAGTGAACTGGGGCTGGATTTCGTAAGGATAATCTGGTATGGACCCAGTGGCTATCCCAACGCAAAATACCTCTTTCATTCATTGCATTCGGGAATGCCCGGTATTCCCTGAAAACTTGCTGTTATCTTCATGTTTTGACTCCAGGGAAATGTCTGATTCCTCTTATTGTAGAGCTTGTACAAAAATAGCGCAAAGGACCTATGAATGAGAATTGTGCAATATTGTGAAGTCAGAATGAGACAGTGGTGGCTTAGGGTTTGTTTTGTTTTGTTTTGTTTTTTGAAAATTGCTTTACAAATCTCAATTTCTAAATTTGTGTATGTGTAGCCTATGTGTATGTATGTATTTATATTCAATGTAGATCTTTCTACGTACCTACATGTATGCCTGCCACATAGTACAGACTCATAAATATTTAAGGAAGTCCTATCTGTCCCTTAATTTGGATTCCTTTTCACACCTCTATATGGAACATAAAACAGACTTCTGTTTGGGCATACATGACCAAGCCTCAGTGTCCTGTTGGAACTACAGCCAGAACAGCATCCCACTTAGATGCACCTTTTCCAGTTTCTCTGCCTCTGCCCCTGTGCTAGCTGAAACTATTCTTATCATCACACTGCTCTCATATACAGTGTCATCTAACGACTTCTGATTCCTACCATTCTCCTTATAAACTCTTGTTTGCATGGCCAAAATAGTCTACTTGAGGCGGACCTCTGATTTTGCCACTTGCTCCTTAAATCATTCTATGACTTCCCATTACGCGTAGAATTACCCCGACCGTGACCCGGAGAAGATCTTACATGTTCTGGCCCCTGGCTTCCTCTTTGGCGAGTCATCTGTCCCACTGAGCAGCACTTGAACTTGCATGTTCTGCCGCAGATTAGTTACAGGGCCAACAACTGGAGTTCAGTACCTCGGAGTCACAAGCCTCCCTCTCCAAATGTGCCTCAAGTAAATACTTAATATGGGCTTATTTTTTAGTGGGTGATTTCTATGTGAATATGCCTTTGAATTAAGTCCCCTGCCTTTCTTTCATCTAGTGCTTGTTCAGCTATTCTTAAATGCATCTGTAAGAATTCTGAAGATTCTATTGCTTTCATTTCCCCAGGACTGGCTCATTCTACTGACCCATTGGAGTATCAGGTCAAATGTCACCTTAAATGGGCCTTTTCTGCCCACCCAATCCAAAGTATCCCTCAACTCACTCCCTGTCCCAGTTTTATATTTTTCAGGGCATTTATTTCTAATCAAAATGATCTTTTTTTATTTATATATTTTCCTATTATTTCTTTACCCCTTCTAGAATTTATGTTCCATGGAAACAAGGACCTAGTCTTTCTTATAATCTAGTGTGAGTAGAAACTATTTGTTAAATAATTTGATACATGTGCATCACCCTGATCATTGTTTTTAAAAGACTGCCTTTCCCCTCTTTAATTTATACACCAATTGCTAAGTCTTTTTTATGCCATTTGGTCAAGATAATAAATATATATTTCCCTCAAATCCATCATGATCTTGAAGATATATTCCTTTTCCTTGATTAAATTAAGCTGTGGGGATTTTTTTTTTTTTTTAAATAATTCTAGCAGCACCTTTGCCCTCTACCAAGAGCGTTTCCAGCTAAGGATTTTTTTAAGCCTTAATCTTTACTGAAATTAGATGTTGGTAGTTGCTAAGCTGCCAGCTGTGAACATGATCTCTGCAGTAGGAATACAACATGAAGCGCGGATGCTGTTCACTGTTAAATGTGGTCTCTAAAAACTCGTAGTTAGTGCTCGCACGCGTGGACGCAGACAGGTGTTGAATAGGCTGGCAATTGAAAACGACATGGGCAGATTCCCAGATGCAGAGACCTCATGGGACCTGAGCAACGTAAGTGAAGGTGCCCTGTCAAAGGTAGTGATGCCAAAACCTGATTTAATGCTGTCCTCAGATTAAAGTCTATTTCTGTCCCCCAGTTCTCAATAAATCCATTCTTTACGGAGTTAAGAGTGGATTGCGTTAAGTGTACTAAATGTTTATTATTGCTGTATCTTTCCACGGGAAGGATTTTCAATTGCAATACAGTACATTATATCAGCTTTATTCGGTAATGTACAAGGAGGCTTATAAGTGAAAACAAATACTAGGTCAGACCACCTGTTTCTGTGTAATTCCCTGTCATGTGGTGATGAGGCAGAGTAGAGACCGCAGAATCCCCCCCCCCTTGGGAGCCCAGGGAGCAGGGTAACACACACACACACACACACACACACACCCCAATCCCATAGCTTCTCTTTCAGTGACGTATTTTAACTTAGTGCCAACTGATGGTGACACTTTTTTCGGACTCTGGCTTCTCCCGATTACCCTCAGTTTGGATATTGGCTAGCGAACCAGTAGGTGTTAACACATTCAGAAGCATCCACTAGAATGTATCCTGAAGGTTCACTGTAGACTTTACCTCAGGAATGTGCTTTCACATGACCTTGCAAAAGAGATGGGGAACGTGAAAGCTCCTGGGGATACTAAAGAACTCCAGGGAAGTGTAAAATGCAGCATCGTTTTATGGAACTAGAACCAGGAGGCAGGGAGTTAAAAGGATGGTATTCGTAGTCCGTTCTTTCTGGAACCAGTGTATTCAAAAGCCAATCTGTACTTTTTTTCTGTTGTCTCCTGGGTTGGGTTTCCTAATTCTTAGTGATAGCTTTGTTAGTCATTGGTGTTGTGTTACTCTTCCATCTGTACTCTTTGTTAAAACCCACTGCCCAGTAATCCATGACAGATTCTGAGTCTGGTGAGTGACTCTTGAGATAGTAAAGCATTAAGTAAAATATTAAAAGACGTACAAAGTAAAACACGTGTTTAATACTTTATCATTTAAATTACCATGGCTTTAGAAAGTAGGTGATTCCTTTGAGGGTGAAGGGTTTTTTGTTTGTTGTTTGTAGGTGTTGTGCTTTTTTATTATTTCTAAAGATCTTGAATTTGGTACTTAAAATTTTATGGATCTATCATGTTAAATAATTATTTAAAGTGAGCTAGAAATATAAGTGCTTAAAGCATAAAACAGCAACTGGACCTGTATCAAGTTATATTAAAGAAAGAAACAACACTTATGTTAAGCGTTTTACATTGCGTGTGAAAAAACAAGCCTTTTGACAGGTAATTTTGAAAAACCAGATCTTAAACGGCAAACAAATTTTTAGCATTTTAGGTGGGTTACACATATCATGTCTGGGTTCTGTAGTGCATGACCACATGAACATAATTAATATAGAGATCTTTAGAGATGAATGCTTTTAAAAAGAGTAACCATTTCAAAAACCTAAAATGAAATGTATAATCATATCCATTAGCAATAAAGGGGATCATATCTAAAACTACATTCAGAGGCATCTCCACGTTCTCTTTCTCAGGTCCTTGTTCATTTACGTATTCATTCGACAAGTCTGTGATCTTGATGGGAAAGAAACAACCTAGGGAAGGGGTGGGGTGTGGGGAGAACCAAGGGAGGTTGGGACCTGGAAGCCAAGAGAGGAAAGCCAAAGCCCTCAAGTCATTCACAGCAGAGAAGCATATGGTCCCCCAAATCAAAATCGGCCAGGCGTCTTCACTCTGTTACAGCAATAAGGCCCATCTTCAACCCCAATGAAATGATTCTTGGAAGTCGCAAAGGAGGAGAGAGAGGAAGGTGGTCTTCTGACGGCGGGGTGGGGTTCGTTGGGGACTCCTGTGCCACAGGCAAGCAGGGGCCAGGAGCCCTACATTTGTTGTCTCTGATTCTCTCAGAGCTCTGAAGGGCCATCATCCTTGTCTCCTTTGACAGGAAATCGACTGAGGTATGTAAGAGTTAAGGTGACTTCCCCAAGGTCATATCCGAGATGAGTGGGAAAGAGTAAGTGAGGGCAAATGAGAGTGGGACTTCTGTTTCACAATGGCAGACTCCTATTAAACCTGGCTTTATCCCCCTTTCCTGCTGTTTGAAATACCTTGATATGATTATCTTCAGAGAGCCTTTTTCTGGCCCAATTATCAAAAATATACCCCCTTCAATATCATTCTCTTTACGGTTTTATTTTTCTTCAAAAATTATTCACACTCAAAGTTGTTTACGATACTTCTTTATTTGTGGAGTCTTCTCCATTCTCTTTGAGATTGATTTTATTTTTCTAATTATTTTTTTCTGATTCTGATGCTGAAGACATTGTTATAATGCTCCCGACCTAGAAATACTCATTGTGGATATTTGTTGAGTGAATGAATGGAGGGGGAAATACCACAAGAATAGGAAAATATATCAAAATTATAAATGCACGTGTAACTAAAGGCAGTTATTTACCGTTCTGACTAGTAAGCCAAGAAAGACTAATTCCCAGATCTGTGCAAGGTATCAAAGAATGACCAAATATATCTTTCTAAAAGACCAGATTACATTCATGCTACTCTTCAAACTCTTTTGCCAGTAAATAATTTTGTACAACTTGTAGGTCATTGTAAACTTTTTTTTTTTTTTTAAGAGAGAGCAGGGGGCAGAGCAGGGGAGTAGGGAAGACAAAGGGAGAGGGAGGATTTTTTTTTTTAAGATTTTATTTATTTATTTGACTGAGACAGCACACAAGCAGGGGGAGCAGGAGGCAGAGGGAGAAGCAGACTGCCCACTGAGCAGGGAGCCCAATGTGGAGCTCAGTCCCAGGACCCTGGGACCATGACCTGAGCCGAAGGCAGACACTTAACCAACTGAGCCTCCCAGGCACCCCAGGAGGAGAGCTTCTTAAGCAGGTCTGTGCCTAGCACAAAGCCCTATGTAGGGCTTGATCTCACGACCCTGAGATCATGACCTGAGCGAAAATCAGGAGCCAGTTGCTTTAACTGAGCCAACCAGGTGCCCCAGGTCACTGTAAACTTTTCATCATAAATTTAAATAGCTGCAGTGGATGCAGTTTCTAAAATAAAACCATTAATCAATTGTAAGCACGCCAAAGAGGATCTAAGTGCCACTGTGATTCTATGGCTACCTGTAACCATTGAAAATTGTGTTTTATTAGCTTTTTCTCCTTGAATTCTTATTTCCCTGGGTCTTCCCCAAAAGAATTTTACTCTTAGGAAATAAGTATTATGTGTCAGAATCCTCTTTCATCACCCTATCATGCTACTCTGAAAGTAAAAAGAAGTGTACAAAGTTGGAATTAAAAAAATTCCCATGAAGTCCTAACATTCCTTAGAATGTGACCTTAGTTGGAAAAATTATCCTAATTAGGATATGGTCTTACTGGAAAAAGGTGGGCCCCTAATTCGGCATGTCCGCTGTCCTTCTAAAGAGAAGGTTTTGGGAGTAGTCAGGCACCCAGGGAGAACGCCATGGGAGGGTGAAGGCAGAAATGGAGATGATGCTTCTACAAACCATGACATGCCAAACATTGACAGACGTGATGGGAGAGACCAGGGATCGAGTCCCCGTCACAGCCCTCAGAAGGAACCAACCTCGATTATAAACTTCAAGCCTCCAAACCAGGGCGACAGTAATGTTCTGTTTATACCACATAAATAAGCAGACTTAAGCAGAGAACAGACCTAACAGACATAAAAAATTACATAGAAAAGACAGAAAGCCCCTTTCCCTAAAAAGAGCTTCCTCATTACTTCTTCTTTTGCTAGATACCTAGATTAATTTCCCCTTCTTCTTCTGTTTGAAGAAACCAAGTTAAACTACCTCACTGGAATAAGACTGTGAAAAGGAGAAAACTCTTATAAACAAAGGCTTTAAGTATTAAAAATTATTTTATATTGATGCACGTTTGCAATCATAACTAGCAGACAACTAATAAAAGTAGATACGTGACAAAACTTGAAGAACCATTATTAAACAAAGAAGTGAAATTTTATTGGAAATGCCCATCTTCATGGACTGGTGGTTTCCCTGCCCAATCTTCCTGTAAATGAGCAATTTTTCTAAAATGAGAAAGAGTTTCAGATTGATTCCTTGTGTACAGCATTATTTAGAGATGTAAGCATGGAGAACCCTGGCCCACCTAAGCAGGTCGGTGGGAACAGTTTTGTCACAGAAGCACTAATTTTCTCTATTGGTTTTCGGTTGTATGTTTAAGTTCCTGAGTTAGATGCCCCAAACACATAGCATTGGAGCATTTAAAATATTTTTACTATTCTATCATCTTATAACTAAATTACTTCCTTCTGTAATTTGGCCAAAAGCAAATAAAATGTAAAAACCACCTAATATTCAAATACTTTGTTCTGCCTCTGAATGTAGAGAACCATACTGTTGCCACTGGAAGAATTCCTACCCAAACCTCACTACATAAATGCCTGCTAGAAAATTGAAGCTGGGTTGGAGAGAGCTATTCATTTCGACTTTCTCTCCAGCCTGAGACTGAGGGGGTAAATCCTGTCAAGTTCTCTAGTGGGAGATGAAGGGGAAGCAATGAGAATTTCCTGTCATTCAGCAAAATCAGACCTGGAAAGATCCCTGTTATTCCAGGATAGAGAAGAGGTGAGGTGGTATGGGGAGGGAGGGAGTAATGGAGACCTATGAAGGGATTCTGTAATATTAATACTGATTTTGCTTAATGTGTAAGAAACATGGACTCTATTGAAAAGTGTGTGGAAACGAAAGCTGGCTGAAATTAATAGAAGAGAGCTGACAGAATAAGGAAGTAAAACAAAAAAAATTGATGTCCACATTTTAGGCAATAATGTGCAGACTGAACACTACACAGAATGAAGTAAGTCACATAGAAGACTTCGAGAAGCTCTAAGTCTGAAAACTCTCCCCACAGTGGCAAATATTAAAGAAAGAAAATACCCAATATGATAAAAAAAAATCGGCTTATCGAAGTGGGAAGAGAATACAAATAAAACAGAAGTAGTAATAAAAGCAACAGTGAAAATAAAAACATTTTCTGGTATTTAGAAGAGTCTGCAGATAAACCTCCACATTTCAGAAAATTTAGTGAGAAGATACCTTCAAACATTTCTTGTAAAATATTTTTTCAATTAAAAATATGTGCTTTGGGGTGTATGGGTAGTTTAGTGCGTTAGGGGTCTGCCTTTGGCTCAGGTCCTGATCCCAGGGTCTTGGGATGGAGCCCTACATAGAGCTCCCTGCTCAGCCGGGAGTCTGCTTCTCCCTCTCCCTCACCCCCCACACCACCCCCCCACCATGCTCTCTCTCTCCAATAAAATCTTTTTTAAAAAATGTGTTGCTTCCTACATCTTAACACTCAACTACAGAAGTCAGTAGAGTTACATCTATAGAGAATTGATGGGAAATTGTGTGGGACTTGAGAATCGAGTAACATCTGTGTTCCGTAAGTCACCTTCCTGAAAATATTTAAAGCAAAACTCCTGGTATTTGAGGTGAATGAGTATGGTTTCTCAGAAATACGAAAATTAAAACATAAAAGAATTAAAGAGTAATGATAATAGAGCTAAATCTCTATTAACGGTTATAAAATATCTTGAGTCAAACATAAACATGAAGCATGACACCTGAACAAGTTATGGACATGTGAAGTAATTTTTTAAAAATCTTATTTAATTTAGAGAGCGTTGGGGGTTGGGGGTGCAGGTATCAGAGGGAGAGAGAGAAAATCCCAAACAGAGTCCCCGCTGAGCACAAAGCCCAATGCAGGGCTCAATCTTAGGACCCTCAGATCATGACCTGAGCTGAAATCAAGAGTCAGATGCTCAACTGATTGAGCCACCCAGGCACCCGATGAAGAACTTTAACAAAATGTGAAACTAAATTCCAGGTTTTTGTCAAAGTTAATGAATGGAGTGATTAAAAACGGGCTCCTCAGGTTATATAAGAAACAGTCAAAAATGATTTTTTAAAATAGAGATAATAGGAGGTTAGCTCTGTCCTTGAAAAATTTTAAAGTAACTGGCAGAGAATAAAAATGGGATGTTGAGGAAACTTTAGTAAACCCAAAACTTTTTTGAACACTACATCAAAAACTAATGATGTACTCTATGGTGGCTAACTGAATATAATAAATTTTTTTTTAAAAAACCTAAAGCAGAAGACACCTATTCTTACTATACATGTATTAAATGTACACATTAAGAGTCCAATTCTCAAATGGGGTTAAACAACAAAATCCATTTGTTTGGTGATCTTAAGAGCTACACCACAAATGGCAAGAATATGGAGAGAAAGTAGCATGACAGTACTCAGACCAAGGAAAATTTAAGACCAGTATTAAACACATCAAAGGATGATAATTTTACATTCATTGAAAATGTAATCAATAATTATGATAAAACATGATGGTGATTTATTGAATATGTATCTGAGAGAAGAAAATAAAGGGATCATGCCTCAAATTACTTGCTGTTCAATTCACTTTCCTTTCTCTCCCATACCCATAGTAGTCTTAATAGTCTTTGATTATAGTTTCTTACAGATAACTATATATCTTACAGCTATCTTAAATAATAACTTTGCCAGAAAATAAGAGGTAATTGGCTTATTTGGAAAAGCAATATAAGTTTCGGAATGTGAATTATAAAATAATATGGTATATTAGAAGGAATACATCTAACTAGATTTGTGGACACTTGTGTTTCTAGCCTTAAGATAATGATTTCCTCCTAGGTGACCTTGGGAAAGTCAGTTTCCTCATCTGTGAACTCTGGAGTTGAGATTATGATCTCAAGGGCCCAGAACCCTGATCTCTTAATACCACTGTGTTCTAGAGAATAATCTCTTCTTTTCATTGAAGCTTAGCTCTGGGTTTAACTATTTGTGATTTAGTGAAACTTGAGTCTCCTAGATATCGTAGTCTCCAGTTTCCAAATGGGTTTTCTTAAGATCCTTACCACACAAAATCTATAATTCTATCAAATGTAACAATATTTCATTTGTTAATTTTTACTGATTAAATAAATACCTTGTAGAGTGTTAAGATAGTACTATCAGAAAGTAAACCCATACTGTAGTGGAATCCAGTCCCATCTCTACGATTACGTAATATGTATCGTGTGTGTGTGTATGTTTGTGTGTGTGTGTAAACATATATATACATATATATATCATATAATTTCATTCATGTACATGAATTCATGTACATGAATGAAATTATATCATTAAGTTCCATTACAATTCCAAAGTTGCTTATTATTTTTCCTGTTCAGTTTTCAATTTGCAATTCTTTCTAATATTTTGGCTTTACCTTTCTCTCAAAATGAAAACATATAAAATACAACAAGAGCTCGCTTAAGTGAATTAGATGTTTTTGAGAAAGTAGGACTTTATTTTTAATATAATCACTCCATAATCACTTTTTTGATTTGTTATTTTTTGAATTGTTCTTTCATCTTTTGATTTGTTAATTTCATTTTTTTAAAAATATCTTAGCATTTTAATGGGTTTCTTATGACTGTGATCGCATCACAGCTACCAATATACCTGAAGGAATAAGACCTGGTTCCTCCATGGCTCTTAAATCCAGGTCCACCACACAAAAGATGCTTAAGACAACCTAGTTAGATAAAGGAATGAATTTGGCCTCATGCTTATCGTTTCTTGAACATTTTAATTGATGTGTTTGACATTTTTTTAAAAAATCAATTATTATTTGTAAGTGGAGGAAGTTTCATTAAAGAATACAAGTTGGGTAATTTGGACTGCTGGACTCAGTATTTTTTTTAAACAACGTAAGTATGTGATCTGTACTGTCAAATAGATTTTCGAATGTGGCTGAATATTTTATTGAATTGAAATAAGTTTAATTTCATGGAGGAATTAAAAGGCAGGGGCTATATGCCAGACACTGTGGGAGCCGGTGAGTCAAAAACAAAGAACACACACTAGTAAATGCAGTTAGAAATGGTGTAAAGGGGACATGTTTGTAAGGGTCCTGGAAGGAGGACTGACTGACTTACTCCTAGAAGGAGGCTTACTAGATTAGGAAATATGAATCATGCCATTTTAAAGGTGAAGGTGATATATTCCTGCTTGGGAGTTCAGGTAGAAAAATGAATAAAAATGGGCAAGTCTTGTTGGAGAACCTGTCTGGAGTACCAAACACAGAGGTAGCTATAAATTCCAACTACTGTTTGCGGGAGATTTTTGCAAGCCATGCAGGGAAGGCAGACCTTTCTGTGTTAGTCATCTCTCTCCCAGCAGATTCCAGATTGTTTGTGTGGTGACGGAGACTTTCTTTCAACCAGGTTTTTAAGATTCTTCCAAAAGAAAGAACAGAACAGGAAACTTATGGATTACTGGCTCGTATATTTATCTCTTTTGTTAATAATTGGTCACAAAAGTATTACTTGCTAATCTCCTGAAGTCTAATAATTATATTTTAACTATAAGACAAATCTGAACATATTTTGGTTTCATATACTCACCCCATGATAGATTTTTTTTTCCTGAAATGTAGTGAAATGTGGTGACAATGGGTAGTTTTTCTCATACATATGAAAGTTAGACCTGTTACTAAGAATCTCCATAAAGAAGGAAAAAGAAAATGAAAAGATAAGCCAAAGGATTTGAATTGGTGATCTTGGCTAGTCCTAAGTTAATGCTAAGAATTCGCTTGTGGAAAACACCTAGAAATGCTGGGTCTGGTACGATACACATCTTTTTATTTTTGGTAAAGATTTTATCCATTTATTTATTTATTTATTTATCTATCTATCTATCTATCTATCTATCCATTTATTTGACAGAGGTCACAAGTAGGCAGAGAGGCAGCCGGAGGGGGGAGGCGCAGCAGACATGGGGGTGGGGGTAGGCAGGCTCCCCGCTGAGTGGAGAGCGGGGAGCCAAAGGCAGAGGCTGACCCCACTGAGCCACCCAGGCGCCCTGATACACATCTTTTTAAATGCATAGCTGTACTTCAGGGAGTAAAACCTTAGGGACCAAATAGTGAAGCTTGTGCATTGAGACTGTAGCTGTATTCCAGCTGAAGTATGGGGACAAGGTGTTGATGTTGCTGTGTAGGGAGTTTATTGTTCACTCAGAGAAGGAAAACATACCCAGAGGCATTCTCAAAGTGGGGATTTGGATAAGAGATCTTCTCATAAAGGACTTAGAAGAGCTAGATCTCTGTGAAATGTGGACTAAAAGAAAACCTGCCTCCAGGCTGGTAAATCTATATTTGGCCTTAGGCTCTGAATATGGAGTAAAAATGACTCCTGAGAGTTTGTAACTATTAACTTATACTCAGAGAATGTTGAAGTTCTAGTTTATTTTATACGAATATAAGGGGAACACCCAAGTTAAGAAAGTAACATAAAAAGTACTTCTGGATTGATGATTATCTGAGGCATCTGGCATTTAAAAAAAAAATTGTTTTTGGAGATATGAACTTTAAACATGGGTTTTGTAAAATATCCACAGATGTACCAGTGCTGGATATGCGCTCATATTAAAAATTACAAAACAAAGAATTATTTGCACACCCAAGAATTTCAGTAATAATTGTCATATATATAAACTATAAAATGATTTTATTTACAGTGATGAAATTTATAAATTGATTCAAAAGTACAAGAAAAGAACATAACACTATGAAAAATGAACAAGCCGATTTGGAATGGCGCTATGTAGAGCTACTAGTAAAGATTTAAAACAGTCATTGAAGTTACACCCTTATTGGACAGGTTAGATAATAGTTTAGACACATTTAAAGAGAAAATTAGTGATGTAATTAATGATGGAATATTATAATTTTGAGAAATTATTCCATAATCTGCATAGAGAAATAAGCATAAAATAGGCAAAGAGCTTAAAAAATCGGGAGGAATAGATCAGAAGTTTCAAGATACTTCTGATAGAATTTGAAGAAAGGATAAAGGGATAGAAGGTAGAGGCAACATTGGGAAAGATAATGAACAAGATTATTAAACTGATAAAAGTCATGAATTCTCAGATACAAGAAATACTACAACTATCAATCAGGATAAACATTAAAACTCCCCCAAATGTCAGAGTAAAGCTACAGGATAACAGAGGTGCCTGATTGCCTTAGTGGGACATGTGATTCTTGATCTTAGAGTTGAAAGTTTGATCCCCACATTGCAGGTAGAGTTTACTTAATTTTTTTAAATTAAAAATTAAAACACAGGATAGCAAAGATAAAGAGAACACTTAAGAAAAACCAGAGAGAGAAGGCAAATTAACTACAAGGGGACCACAGTTGGACTTTCATCAAAATTTTAAATATGGATATATAAGCTTGCTGACAATAGATAAAATCTTCAAAATGCTGAAGGATTACCAGCCTAGAATACTATATAACCAACCAGTCATTCATAAGGAAGAATTAGATTTACTTTAAAATAAACACTGACTCAAAAAGGTTTTACTAAAGAAGGAAATTGAACTCAGTGATGGGAGTGTGAATCAATAGACAGTAGTGGCCAAAAAAAAATGGATAAAGACAAGGGCCACTATAAATATTGACTGTATCAGACAACATATTTTAATATTTCCTTTTACTAAATGTTAACACACTAAGTATTACTATAACAAGGTAAAACTAACACAATGAGACCTGGTTTTATTGTAAGAGGGGAGGTAAGGATAATAGAGCACTCAAAGTTCCCTGTATTCAGGAGGGATGAGTTAAAAACACAATATGAGGGACGCCTGGGTGGCTCAGTTGGTTAAGCAGCTCAGGTCATGATCCCAGCGTCCTTGGATCCAGTCCCGCATCGGGCTCCTTGCTCAGCAGGGAGCCTGCTTCTCCCTCTGCCTCTGCCTGCCTCTCTGTCTGCCTGTGCTCACTCACTCTCTCTCCCTCTCTCTCTGACAAATAAATAAAATCTTAAAAAAACAAACAAACTGTGATTTGAGAGAACAATCACCAAAAAAAAGACAGAATGTGTAGTTTCCTCACTATCAGAGGAAAGAGATTTTGTTAATGTTTAATAGAGACAGGGAATAAGAGAAAAGTAAACATGTTAATGAGCACAGTTAGGTAACAAATCCAAATATATTACAGAATATAACAAATATAAATGATCTTGACTTGCCTATTAAGAGATTAGATTTTTGGAGATTTAAAAAATCTGACTGTATATTGTTAATAGAAATTTAAAATAGAACACAGTGTAAATGAGAATAAAAAGATGAAAACATTTGCAGGCACATACTAACCAAAAGAAATGTTGTATAGCTTTGTGAATATCCAACAAATAAACTTCAAAGCAAAAAAATCTTTTAGAGATTTAAAAAAAACTACACAAGTATAAATGAAGCTATTTACCAGCAATAGGGAACAGACATAGAAGGTATAACAAAGGCATATAGTGTAAGATTGTGTCTTCGAAAAATATAAAGCAACATTCAAGGGAATCATATGAAGAATTCACAGACAGCACTGATAGAAAATTTTAACATACCTCTCAATAATTGGCACATTGGAAGAAATATTGGAAAACTGTAGAATGTTTTTCTACGCATTTAGTAAATTTGATGTAATGGACATAATCGCTGAAAAATTATTGTAAAAAAATGCATTCTTTTTAAGCATTCTTTTAACAACTGGCCATGCCCTAGGCAACAGAACAGGTCTCAAAAAAGACCAAAATTCTGAATCATTCTGGTCACAGTCCAATTACTTAAAACTCAGTAAGAAAAATGTAACTGTAGATCCAAATTTAAAAGCGCACTTATGTGCTCATGTGTAGAAAAGAACTAATGAACATGAGAAATATCTAGAATCTAATTAATGAAAATGCTACATATAACTTGTGAGATGAAACAAGGGTAAATTTAGAATAAACCTAAATATACAGGCATTTAGGTTTATTGAACTTATATAATGAATAACAACTGAAAATGAATAAGCTAAGTAGATGAATTTAAATATTCATGAAAGAATAAAGTTAGCCACCCCCCAAAAACAAGAGAGAAATAAAAAAGATTGCAGAAAATAAGAAATAGAAAGCAGAATAACAAAATGCAAAGATACACTTTGCAAG
>PISX010001713.1:0-51706 GCA_004024625.1 Mellivora capensis | reverse complement strand
AAGCTAGTTTTGCAATACCTGGTGAGGATGAAGATACACACACCCTAGGACCTAGCAGTGCCACTCCCTGGTGTAGCCCTTCACGTAGTTCAGTAGTTCTCACATGTGTGCAAGAATGACCATTGGACATTATTTTTAATGGCAACAAGTCTAAGAAACTGAAGTCCATCACTAGAACATTGGGTAAACTAACAATTCACTTCCCAGTGTTATGTATCAAAATGGTTAAGGGGCGCCTGGGTGGCTCAGTCTCTTAAATGTCTGTCTTTGGCTCAGGTCATGATCCCAGGGTCCTGGGATTGAGTCCCCCCCCACCATTGGGCTCCCTGCTCAGAGGGGAGCCTGCTTCTTCTGCCTGCTGCTCCCCCTCCTGTGCTCACTCACTCTCTCACTATCGCTCTCTGACAAATAAAATCTTAAAACAACAACAACAACAAAAAAAAACCATGGTTAAATATGTTGAACTTTGGAGGGGAAAAAGTTGTGGAAGAAATATGTTTGATTCATTCATACGAAGTTCTAAAATGTGTGAAGAAACACTTTATCAAATTACATGGTAATTGTGATTTATAATATATATATTTGGTCTTTATCCCCTTCTAACACAGAACCCTGTACTTTCCCAGGGAGTGATGAAGGTGTCTTTTGTTATGTTAATGTTACTTGTAGAACCCACCCAAGGATGGGCAGGGCTTGCCTATAGGACAGTGTGACTAGAGAGTTGGAACTTTCACTCCCACCTACCCCACACCCTCTAGTCCTAGGGGAGGGAAGAGGGGAGGGACATCGAATAAATCTCTAAGGGCCAATGATTTAATCAGTCATGCCACTATAATGAAGCCTGTATAAAAACCCAAAGGAAGGGGATTGGGAGAGTTTCCAGGTTGGTGAGCAGATGATTTAGGGAGGAGGTTGTGAGAACTCATCACCTGTAGCCCGTCAGAAATACAGGTAATAATTCGGACTAGCATCTGAAGTACAAGGAAAGGGTGGAGAGGAACCTCCAATCTATAGATTAGAGGCAGGGCTTATGACTGACATCTGAAGGGGGGTTGGGAGGGGGCAATCTTGTAGGACTGAACCCTTAACCTATGGAATTCTAATTGTGCGCTCTCTTGGTATAGAGTTAGAACTGAGTGTATTGTGGATACCCAGCAGGTATCCAGAGCATTGTTTGTTACCCTGCCTACATACCCGACAGGTTAGAATTGGGACTAGGAACCTAAAATATTATATGTAATAAAACTTTTAAGACATGCATGGGAATAATAAGCACAGAATTCAGCATGATAATTACCTCTGTGAAGAGAGAAAAGAAAATGTGTTTGAGTAGATAAAACTATACCAAAAAATCCTAAAGCATATATACCCAAGAAGTTAGGGTTCAGGGGCACCTGGATGGTTCAGTTGGTTAAGCATCCAACTCTTGGTTTCAGCTCAGGTCATGATCTTAGAGCCATGAGATCAAGTCCTGGGTCAGGCTCCACACTGTGTGGAGTTTGCTTAAGATTCTCTGCCTCTGCCCCTTCTCCACACACACGCATTCTCTCTCTCCAATCTTTAAAAAAGAAAAAAGCCATGATTAAACAAAGCTGGATGATGAGTATAGACATGTTAGTTTATCGTTGTACTTTGGTTCATGCTTGAAATATTTTACATTTTTAAGATAGCACTACATTAAATCACGTTTTGGAAGAATGGTGGAACTTGGGACTAAGTTACTGCCCTTAAGAGAATGAGCTTCTTTTTAGAACGAATAATGGAAGTATGTCATTGTTTACCATCCACCACCACACCACTACCAATCTCCCCAGATCCCCCACAATCATACTTTCTTGCACAAGGAAACTGAAGCCACCTTTAGTAACAGACCCCTATAAGAGCCGCCACCAGGTTTCGTCTGTAAGCCTTGGTCATAGGTAGGTGAGAAAGTAAATTCATCAACAGTCTATGAGGGGAAGGAAAGGAGAACTCCAGAGTACAAGAACCACAGGTGTTTCGGGGGTTTTGCCTCACTATTCCCAAACAAGATTTTATGTATTTTTTTTTCAAAATGGAAATAGCTGTACTCCTTTTTCCTCATTAAGATATAACTCAGGGGCAGCTGGCTGGCTCAGTCAGTTGAGCATGTGACTCTTAATGTTGGAGTTGTGAGCTTGAGCCCCATATTCAATGTAGAGATTAATCTACTCTGTAGAGAAACTCAAACACTAAAAAAAAAATTAAATCACCCACAGTGGCACCCTCTCATAAATACTATAGATATTTTAGTCTGTATCCTATTCATACGTCTAGTGTTTACCCAGAAGAGCACACGCTACATTTTTGTTTTTCGCCTACTTTTTATGTTGTGATGTAATCTTAGAAATAGTTCCGTGTCTGGTGGAAAAAAAAATCTGTCATACGTATTTTGATGGCTGGATAGCATTTGACTGTGTGGTCATGCCACAATGTATTTAACCAAGCCACTGTTGGTTTTTCCAGTTTTTGCTTATATTCAGTACTGCAGTGGACACACTATACATGCATCTTTGAATCCTTGTTTATTTGGAATAAGTTCTTAGAAGGACATATGCTGGATCAGAGGAATTGCATAATACACAGTGAGGCTTACAAATTGTAAGTTTCCAGCAGTCTGGGGACTCAGGCAGGAGTTGGTGGTGGAGTCCGAAAGCAGAATCGCCCCCTCTCTAGGTAACCTCATTTGCTGCTCTTACCTGTCCCCTCCATACCGATAGATACTACTTATGTGTTGAATAGATACTTTGCCTACATTTTCTCTTAGCTTCTGGCTTTGCCTTTTTACTTTCTTCATGGTATCTTTTAATGAGAATTTCTTAATTTTACCGTAGTCCATGTAATTGCTTTCTTTCATAATTAGCTCCCTTTTGAGTCCTCTTTAATCTTTGTCTCTTAAAAGCTATTTTTTAAAAGATTTTTTATTTATTTATTTGACAGAGATTACAAGTAGGCAGAGAGGCAGGCAGAGAGAAAGAGGAGGAAGCAGGCTCCCCGCAGAGCAGAGATCCCAATGTGGGGCTCGATCCCAGGACCCTGGGATCATGACTTGAGCTGAAGGCAGAGGCTTTGACCCACTGAGCCACCCAGGTGCCCCTTAAAAGCTATTTTTTATGTTTCCTTAGTTTCATCTGTACTTAAAAGTGGAAAGGGGGCGTAGTTCACATTCCCCGGAACTATTTTCCATGGACCCTATGTTGTAAGGTATTTTGCAGTTTAGGTATTAACCCACCAAACATTCTTATCTCCTACTGGGAACAGCAGCTCCTCTCCCTATTTTGGGGGAACTTCTCAGAGCCCATCTGTTGTAGCATGTCACATTCTTGGTCACAGATGTAAGCTCTTGACCCAAACTGGGCTAATGTTACTTTTAGCCCTTCACCACAGTGATTGGTGCAAATAGGCCTTAGGACTCCAGGTGGGACAGTCAGGGAGGTGACGGATTGCTGTTTGCAACTGTGGTTCTAGGTCAGTCAGACTGCAGCCTGTGAAAATGAAACCAGTTCCAAAAGAGAAGTAGAATGGAGAGGCAGCAGATCTTGGCAATGTTATGTCACGGGCTGCCTAAAACTCACTCCACCTTGGACTTTCCTGTGGCTGTGGTTACGTGGGTCAGGAAATGCTCAACTTTTATTAAAACTGGTTTGTTTTGGTTTTTGTTTTTTGCTTTAGTTAAAGGCTTAAAATAAGCCTGCTTTAAAATGTAGTCCCATGGGGCACCTGGGTGGCTCAGTCGGTTAGGGGTTGGACTGTTGATTTCAGCTCAGGTCATGATCTCAGGGTCTTGAGATGGAGCCCCACATGGGCTCTGCACTGAGCCTGGAGCCTGCTTGAGATTCTCTCTCTCCCTCTGCCCCCCCCCCACCTTTCTATCTTGTGTGCACACGCTCTCTCTCTCTAAAAAAAAAAAAAAAAAAAAAAAAAAAATGTAGTTCCATGACCATATAAGTTTGAGAATGCTCCTCTTGTGTCTTATTTTAGAGATTCACGAAGTATGTCAGCCTACTAAAGGTCATAAGAAAACATGCAGTAGAAGAAGCTGTTTATCTTTATTTAACTCAGTAATTCTCAAACTTATTTTTTTAAAGATTTTATTTATTTATTTGACAGAGATTACAAGTAGGCAAGAGAGGCAGGCAGGGAGAGAGAGGAGGAAGCAGGCTCTCCGTGGAGCAGAGAGCCCGATGTGGGGCTCGATCCCAGGACCCTGGGATCATGACCTGAGCCAAAAGCAGAGGCTTTAACCCACTGAGCCACCCAGGCGCCCCTCAAACTTATTTTTAACATGAATGCTTTCTTTTTTTTTTATTTATTTATTTGTCAGAGAGAGCGAGAATAGGCAGATAGAGTGGCAGGCAGAGGCAGAGGGAGAAGCAGGCTCCCTGCTGAGCAAGGAGCCCGATGTGGGACTCGATTCCAGGACGCTGGGATCATGACCTGAGCCAAAGGCAGCCGCTTAACCACCCAGACGTCCCAACATGAATGCTTTCTTATGGTGCTTCTATTAATAACTCACAAACTCTAGGCCAGCAGGTCATTGGTGTGGGAAATGCTGGATCATAGGTGCGGAAGGCTTCACGGCAAGCTGACAGATGAAAGGTGCTTTTATCTCTGAGCTAGGTTTTGAAAAATGCTGACATTTAATTTATGAGCAATGCATGTTGCTTTCAAATTTGGCAAAGAGTCTTATAAAAAATTTAACACAAGCAATCTGCAAACTTTTTCTTGTGCAGGTTAGTCAATACACATTTGCTATGTGCAGTTATAGAGAGAAAAAGTCTGAACCACAAGAACTAATGCAGCTGGAAGGATACACTGTGGACTACACAGACCCCCACCCAGGTAATCCTAAACTGTGTCACTTTCTCCGCCATTCATGTATTGATGAAATTCTCGTAAATATCTACTCTCTGTTCTAGGTTTCAAACTCTGTTGAATGAATAGGGGTCGTATTTCACTTACGTACCTGGAGAAAACTTCATGAGATTCAAACTATATTTTCCTGAGGGCTACTTAGCTTTAGCATTACTCATCATTTCTGCTCTCTCTAGGACAAGGGTGCAATATGTGAAAGTTACTATAATATTAAAATTATATAAGAAACATCGGCAATGCTTATATGAACTTTTGTACTAGAAGCCAAAAGGTACAAGAGACAGAAATAGGGAAAGAAGTGGCAAATGAATTTTTGCATTTTCTACCAATTTTCTTCCTAATACCACATTTTTAAATTCTCTCCTTACTTCCATATTAATATAGGTATGTACTAGATGCTTGGTATATACCATTGGTGAGGGAATGAATTAATGCCTATGTGGAGATTAATGAAATTAATAAAGCAATATTAAGAAATATAGAGATTTAATAAATACAGAGACTAAGAATTTATTTTTTAGAGTTTTTTTTTATTTTATTTATTTATTTGACAGATTACAAGTAGGCAGGGAGACAAACAGAGAGAGGAGGAAGCAGGCTCCCCGCTGAGCAGAGAGCCTGATGTGGGGCTTGATCCCAGGACCCTGAGATCATGACCTGAGCCGAAGGCAGAGGCCTTAACCCACTGAGTGGGTTACACTGAGCCACCCAGGCGCCCCAAGATTAAGAATTTAATATGGAGAGATTAAAAGTAGGAATCTGTGTTCACATTCACTAATTGGTCACAGAAAAATGCAAAATATCTTCTTTATGAAAGAATTCTCCGAAGGTTAAAATACCATACAGATACAAGTATCACTTTTGCCCTACCTATCTTTTGTTTCTGCTAAAATCACCATGTATTTCTCCTGCACGTAGAACGAGAAATGTGCCAAAAGATAAGACTTTCTTCTCTGACATGAGTTTGCAGACCGTGCTATATATTTCTGTGGAGGTTTGTACAGCTTGCAGAATGTTACTACTATGTCATGAACTGTTCATTTCCTTAAGCTGTTTTTAATTTTTAAAGTGACATGGAAGTTTAAACCTTTCTCTTATTAATAGCATTGAGCTACTAATGTCAAACTGATTCTCTTCCATCTGACTGTTTAGTGAATGAGCTCGAAATCTGCCAAGGGTATAAGTTTTTAATGACATCTTTCTTCCTCCACAGGCCTTCAAGGTGGTCAGATGTTCTTTAATGCAGTTAAAGAAGGAGACACTGTGATATTTGCCAGTGATGATGAGCAAGATAGAATATTATGGGTTCAGGCCATGTATAGGGCCACAGGTCAGTCCTATAAACCCATTCCTGCAATTCAAACCCAGAAGCTGAATCCTAAAGGAGGGACTCTCCATGCAGATGCTCAGCTTTGTAAGTTGTGTTGAAAAATAATTGGATTATCAATTAATAACCTTAATAAGATATAAAATTGAGACACATTTGTTCAATATCATAGTTTACATCATTAATGAATTCCTAATTGAATAAAAATCATTTGTATTAGTAGCCATAGAATCAGCGCTCTAATTTTTTCACACAGTTCTGGAATAAATATTGCCTGGGTTTTTCAGTCATGAATTTGTCAAGCATTGGGGTATCTGGGAATCTCAAGACCATGTAAGAAAACTCTCCAAAACTTCTCCAATACTGTTTTAATAATATTTTTATTATTATTATTTTTATTATATATATTATATAATATTTTTATTATTATTTTTATTATATATATTATATATTTATATACATATAAATAATATTTATATTTTTATTATATATAATTATATATAATTATATATAATAATATATATAATATATATTATATATATTATATTATATTATTTATTATAATAATAAACATGGTATTATTTAATATTTAACATTTATTTCATTTTAATAAAATATAGTAATATATATTATATAATATAATTGTATGATAAGTTTAATAATATCTTAACTAAAAATTAACAAAATACTATTTTACTTTATGTGTTCTATAAAAATGGGAAAAGTGTTGTGAAAACAAATAGGCCTTGACAGGACTCCAGAACACCAAAGTGATGAACCATCCCTTCCTAGGTTTGTTCTTAATACTCCAGAAGGATAATAGGGCTTTGTTCTGTTGTAGATTGATTTTAAAAAAGGGTAAGTCATCAAGCCAACTTTCTTTATCTAAATACCTTAGTATTCCTGTCATCCTTTGTATGCTAATTTAAATCACTTAAAAATTTTTATTTTTCCTTTAAATCTATAAGTGACTAATAACAAATGATGTAATAATTATAGAAACATATTCAAACACAGCTTTAATAATCATTAAGCCAAATATTCTAACTCCTTACACTCCTTTGCAAAGCTTCCCTGGTCTCCTCTATAGTAAGTCAGTTTTTTTCTATGACCTTAAATTCAATTTTTGACCTTCTGGTCCAAAGGTTCTACTATTAAGGTTCTTCTACAGGGGAGTAACATCTTGACATGCATTATTTTGTCCTTGTACTTTTCTTGTATCAGATAACTGCTCTCTTTTCACTGTCACAGCTGGGCATCTTAATGGCATATTAAGCTGAACAATTAATGATGGAAGATAAGCTCAAGTCTGGCTACCTTTGTGTTACAGGGTCAAAAGTACCCATCTTAAAACTTACCCCAGTCCATCTTCATAGCCCTTCATCAATGGTGTTTGAACCTGAAAATAGTATACTTCCAGTTCTCCCCTTCTAGCCTCTAGACTTTTCTTGTCCTACATTTTACTTCTACACATGTTATAAATCCCACAATGCCTTGCTATTATAATTATTGCCTTAACAGTCAGTTACCTTTTAGGGAAATTTAAATAATATGAGAAAACGTTTGTTATATACTTACCCAGGTAGTTATCAGTTCCAGTGTTCTCCATTGTCTTGTAGAAATCTTTTACTTCTTGGGGAACCCAGGTGTCTCAGTCCGTTAAGCGTCTGCCTTCTGCTCAGGTCAGGATTTCAGGGTCCTGGGGTCGAGCCCTGCAACGGGCTCCTTGCTCAGCAGCGAGCCTTCTTCTCCTTCTCCCTCTGCTTGCTGCTCCCTGGATTTTGCTCTCTCTCTCTCTTTTCCTGAGTCAAATAAATCCTAAAATAAATAAATAAATAAAATTTAAAAAATTATTGAAAGACTTCTTTTGAGCTAAGTGTAAGTCTGGTGATGGTTAATTCTTTTAGATTTCTTATATATGAAAAGGTAATTTACGTTCATTTTGAAAAAAAGTTTTCTTTCAGTACTTTAAAGATTTTGCCTCACATGCTAACACTTTTTTTTGTAACGAGAAATGTGCTCATTTTTGCCTGTTCCTCTATACATAATGTATCTTTTTTTCCCTCTAGCTGCTTCAAAGATCTTCTCTTTAACACTGGTGTTGAGCAGTTAGCTTATAATGTGCCTTGATGTAGTTTTCTTCCTGAAAATGTCCTTGAGTTTTATTCTTGGAATAAAGTCACTTGGAAACAGTTCAATCTTTTCAGGTTTTACTCTTAAGTTTTGTTAGATGGAGCTAAACAGTGTCTAGTCTTGGATTAATCCATTTTCCCCATTTCTGGATCAGGGTTGTTCTTAGAGTCTCTAACTGAAGACCCATGAATTTTGAGGTTTCCCATTGGCTGTTGAGAACCTGTACTCTTGCAGGCTCTGGGCTCTGTGTGAGTTGTGGGCACTGCCCCCTCTCATCATTTAGGATGATTTCTGCCCTGGCCAGAGGTAGTCTCCTCACATGTGTGAAGTGGTCAGTATTCAGCTGAATATTGAAAGAGGAAGGGGGATGAAACCGTATTCTTGAAGGTGGACAATAGCCATTTTGACTTTCCTGAATTGTCAGGTCCGTCCTCTCAACTTGGGGAGCCCTCTAGTGCTTGTGGGCTCTCGTTCCCTGTGCCTCAGCTCACCACATTTCTCTCCTGTCTCTCAGGAATCACTCTCCTGGGTTGTCTGATGTTCAGTGTTTTGAGAACTATTTTTTAAATGTATTTTTTCCTGAATTTTTAGCTGTTTCAGATAGGAGGTAAATTCGCTCCATGACGACATCTTGACAAGAAACAGAATGGTTGTTTTTTGTAAGTTAGAACCAGATTTCTCAGCCTCGGCCCTTTTAATATTTTGGGCCAGGTAATTCTTTGTTTCAGGGGTTGCCAGGAGGGCTGTCCTTCGACTTATAGGATGCGTAGCTTTATCCCTGGCTTACACTCACTAGATGCTGAGAGCACACCACACCCCCACAGTATGATAACCAAAAATATCTCCAGACATTGTCAAATGTTAAGGGGGATGGGTGCAGAGTTAAAGATGGGCTAGAAACACCCTCATTTGAGAACCACTGAGTTGCAGTGACTTGAAAATTATTTTTGTGAAAAGGTCTCCTCATTCATTTGTATTTCAGTATTTTTTTCACATCCTAAGTGCAAGAAGTACCCAAGGAGTGCACTGAGTGCATGGATATCAGCCATCTTGTGTCGTGGCAAGAAAAGTGGTCAGGAACCACTGGCCTAGAACATTAAGGCCAGGACTACACAATACAGATTTAATGAATATAAGATCTAGTAATCAGTTGATTCAAATAGCCATGTAATCTCTTTTTCCCAAAACCTTTCTACTGTCAGATATCAGCCTATTGTCAAAGCAGTGCTAATTAGACTAAGTGGAATGGGGTTTTCTAGCCCCTGGATTCACTTGTTCCAAAAAATCCAAACTTGTTCTAAAAAGCCAAACTGTTTTGATTATGTTACCAACAGCTTTCATGTATTCCAGATGTTTAGTAAAGTTTTCTATCCCTGCAGACCCAGCTGTTTTATCTTTCTTTAAAAGGCGGGGGGAGGGGAGGAAGGAGAAAAAATGAGTTTCTACCTCATTGAATGAGAATACTGATATTGACCTCTATCAGAGAAGCCATCCATTGGACTTCTCCAGAGAGTAGCTAGCCCTTGGTATTTCCTTCCCTTCTGCAATTTCCATGGCATTGCCTTTTCTTCTTTTTTGATCATCTCTAGGAAGAACAACTTTCAAAGTCATTAGTAGAAAGTTAGAAAATGATATGAAATTAAAATGACTAGTTATAGGAATCAGTATGCTCCTAATCTATTTAAATACACTTTTTCTTTCCTTTGCTGACCTATAGCTGGTAAGGGTAAGTATTCTCGTGATTTTTTTCTTTGCTTCATTTATCAAAATTTTTATAATAATATGATTTTTGAAGGAATATCATGATCTTGTTTACAATGTTAGTCTCCTATTTTCTGGGCAAACTGAGAATATTTAGGTTAACTTTACCATTTATGAAACAAAAGTCTATTTTCCCACAAGAGAAAAGTAGGAAAAACTTAATATCTACCATTCACATGGGCATAAAGATAATGGCTGTGAAGGTGTTATATAGCATGGAAAAGAAATACTCAATAATGTTAAGTGGAAAAATACTAAACTATGTATGTGATATTTTAACTGTTAAAAAATTGTACAAATATTGGTAGACTTATACCTAAATTGTTCACAGTGAATGAGTTCAAAGGAATTAGTTACTGATTCATTTCCTCAGTTTTCTGACTTATCTTTGAAGTATCTATGTTATAACTTAAAGAAAGCTCTTCTTAAAAATTAAACATACTGAGTAAATGTTGAGATAGAATGAAGTAATGAATTTCTAAAATCTATCTTATTTGAAGACAACCTTATCTGTTTTAGGATATAAGTGATGATATGTATTTATAGATTTTTCTGGTACGTGAATCTATTCGATTTCACTATTTCTTTGATTTTGAGGATATTTAGAAATTATAAGAAAATACGGTAAACTGAATGGGTGGATAGGGAGTCTGCTTGCTATCCAAATTTTCTGCTTCAAACAGTGCATTGCCTTTTGACAGACTTTTGACAGACATTCTTCAGTTAAACTATTCTTCACTATGCAAACCACCTGTTTTTTTATTTTCCTCTCTTGGGTATATAAGGTAATACAATATGTATGTAACATAATACAACACAGTACTAGTTGACTTCCAATAATAAAGAAATGTCAAAAATGAACCAGAAAAGTTACCTTCTTTTTAAGTCAAAAAAAATTTTTTTTAAATTCTTAAATCGGAATAGGACTTGACATTTAATTTTATGAGCTTATTTTCTTGATTGATCTAGTAAGTTAAATTTCACACTCCATAGGTATGTTTTACTTTACGTTGAGTATATAATTTCAAGTAAATGTTGAATGTTGGTTTGCTTTGCTTACAATTCTACGTCTGTATGTGTTGATTAAAATTGTCATGTGAAAATACTACTTATTTGTTATTTGACTCAGAAAGCAAGATGTGTACATTCATACATCCATTTTTAGTCAATTTAACAAAAACAAGCTAAGAAATTATTTGGGTCAGTAACAGAGGTGTGAACAAACTCCTAATTAATGTACGTATTGATGTTTCTCTTTGGCGCTCAGCATAAAATGTGTACGTGAAACAAAGAATATCAACCAAAATAATCTACAGAAAATGTGTAACATGAGAATTCCTATTAGTGGCCACATGGGTGATATAAAAATACAACAGGTCCTTCTCTGTGCCATGTTTAACTTCTTATGAATTTTCAAGCTCAATGAGAGTTTGAACTACAAGGAAATTATAATCAGATGTGATATCAGTAAATGCCACTATGGGCAAGCTTAAACTGTAGGACCATTTTAAACCAAGTTATTGTGTTTCAGAAGGTTCATATGCTGCTTAGTTCGGTTCAGGATTTTGCAGAGAAGAGGATGAGCTCTTAGGTAACAGCACCTTCTTCATAGGCCTTTTGGTACTTGGGTCCCAGATCTGGACACCTGAGTGGTCTCAAAATGCTTATGAATGGCCACCTCTTCTCCTGCAATATCCCATTTGCCTCTCCCCCACTTCTTTTCCTCCCCTGTTTTATGTCCCTAATTTCTCTCAACACCAGGAGCAAGAGAGGGAAAAAAAAAAAAGAAAGAAAGAAAGAAAAAAAGGAAAAAAAAATGCAGCATCCTTAGAATTAGTTGCAAAGGAAGACAAAACATTTCAGTTAAATTTTTCCCCATCTCACATTTGGAACTCTGACTTAGATACCTATCCTGGGGCTTGGATTCTTGAGCACATAGGGGCTGGATGTGGTCCGTACCCACCAAAAAGCCCCCTCGCACATACCACAGGGGGGCCTACTAGCTTGCTAATAGTCCTCACGTTGTTTTGTAGGCTAGCTATTTTCAAGTCAGTGTTAACTGTTTAAATTGGTGCCATCAGCCTACTTACTCTTTTCCCTTGACTTCCAACAGCTATTACCCTAATGAGAAATTTAAATTTTCAGGTTCCATTTGAATAAGCCTCTATAATTCCATAAATCTATAGCAAATAATAATCTTCCTCAGTTTGGGTTTTATTCCATCCACTTTTACCACACCTGGTGACAGTACCACCCTAAAGACGCTAGAGCATATATCCAGCTGTTACCATAGAAACCCTGCACCAGTCTCCTCAATTACCATGTCCCACATCTGTAGTTAGTCCATAGGTTAATCATCACAATTTATGACAGTTTTGCAGTGCATTGTTCAAGCTCCTATCTTGTTGGTTTCTTTTGAGAATTTTCTTATATTAGAAGACGAACTGAACTGAAATTTGTCATTATCAGTGAACATTTGATTAGCGCCATGAATGATTTTTCATTTAAAACTAGTCATCGTAATTTTGTGTTTTAATAAACATTAATTGAAGATAATCGAGCATAACCCAGTTTTAAAGCAAGTCTCCAAGCCTTGTATTTGGTTATGTAATTGATTAAAGGCACAATTCATTTGATGCAGATGATATCTCTGGTTCCTAAGAGTCGATGTAGATATGTTATGCCAAAAGAAAACTATATTTCACAGAAATAAAAAACTAGGTAATATTTTAACAATAGATGTTTTCTTAGTTTACTTGAGTTCATGAGAGGATTTTAAAGTGAACGATTTCTCACACAGGTAGATCGAAACTGTTGTTTTTTCAAAATATATTTCTTTATAAATTCATGGAAACTAATGAACCAGTGGTTCATAGTAAAGTATGTTTACATAAAATATTTTAAATTGTGCTTATCAGACATGAAAAGAACGAGATAGAGATTCTTGGTCTTTACAGCCTGTCTTTTGAAGATGGGATACTCCCTAAGAATACATTTCACTTTCATAGAATTATAGCACCAGAGAGATTGTAGGGTTTTTTTTTTTAAATAGACTATTGTTCACCTACAAGTTTTATCACTGTCAGTATGGAGTCTGTTTTTATGGCTTAAATTGCTATTACAAATATTTTTATAACTAACGCTAATCACTGGCAAAGTAATTTTTCATTCATATGTGTGATTCCAAAGGGCTTGACACATTAACAAAATATAGTTTAGAATTCTGTTTCTTGAGGAAAATTCTTCATAAAATATATTCATTTTTGAAAATATGATTTAATTATAGAAATGAAACAGACTCTTTTTTTCTAGGAACTTGTAGATATTTAAAGACTATACGCCATTGCTTTAAAATAAAAATTTTGCTTCTATAAACCTTTATAAAAGATAAAAGTAAAAAGATAATTATAGAGCAGGTACTGTATGGATTGTAATATATGTATTTTGTGGAATGAAAGAATTATGGATTTTCTGTGGAATTTCTTATATATCCTATTTTCAACAGACAAGTCATTAATGGGTGTTATTTTTAACTTCTTGTTATGACCTTCTCTGGTGAAAGAAATAATGAATAAAATTCAGCAGTTGTTTTATAAAACTAGTAATTACATAAAGGTGACACTAAAAGTTTTTTTTTACTCAATTAAATGGATAAATGAAGATTTTAAGATTATTTAAAATACAAAATGCCTTGCATTTTACAGTATCCTGTCTACTCATATGATTTCACATTATCATATATGTAACTTTGAAAGACTTTCTTTTGAAAGACTATCAGACATAAGAATAAAATATAAAAGAAGTTGAATTGTCTCATTTCTCAGTTTAGGAAAAGCAGTTTAATAACATTCAGTGTTCATCTAATTAATACTAATTTACCACATGTAATGCATTTTATTGTTCAGTTAAGTAATTAGTGAATGTAAAGGAATACATATGCCAATTTCTCCATGGATCATAACCTCATACCTTCCATCATCAATGAATGCCCATTCATTGCTTATATGCTCTGTTCACCTTTTGATAGCTGTCACTGATGTGAGATCTTTTTTTTTTTAATGTGATTCTGAAGACCCTTCAGCTTGAATTACATAGTTCTTCCATCCACAAATATGGCTGAAAGTTGAACTTGACATAGGATCAATATGATCTGAGCTAAATATCTAAATGTGACTGACTATGTTAGCATCATGTCCACAGATCAATACTGAGTTTTATTGTGAGCCTGACTCTATAATTGTGTTTAATCAATAAACTTTTTTCTCCTTTCCTTTGCAATTTTAGGATTGTACCATATAGGTTTTAAGAACTACATTCAGCTTACATTTAAGACTCTACTTCTTATAATTCCCAGAATGAGATCTATCTATGAATTTTAAGGAACAATGGAGCCTCAGCTCTACCATTGTCAGGAGACTCCACTTTTATCCCGTTAACTGATTGCTTGCCCAATGCATGCTTCATTTCTAACGGAGCTAATGTAGTAACACCCCAGCACTCCTTTTGGGTGGTGTGTGGCTTTTTCTCTATATACTTAGTAAATAACTCGCATTGAAGACTTTGACAAAACATACCATTAATGAAAGCAATCATAAAAGCTTGCCTTTTGATAAACCCGCAGGGTCTACAAGCGTTGAAAGATGCAATCTGTAAAGAACAATAAATTTGGGTGCCATTTGGGACGTTATGCTTTGTCTGCATATTTGCACAAACATGATGCTCCCTTTTTCATGTCTCTTAAACTTGAAGCTTGAGAGCATTCATTGCCATTTCTACATTAAGGTTGGTCCCATTAAAGACTCAAAAAAAAAAAAAAGACTGGAAGTGGTCCAGTGGAAGCCTGTGTGTTCATTTCTGCCCTAGTTTGCCATTTGGAAAGCAAACTTCTACCCATCCTTGCTGTTTTTTTGTGACGAGACCTGGGTTCTTTTCCAGTCGGTTCCTTCTGTAAATACATACTTAAAATGCATCTATGCTTCTTAAAATTGGAAAATAAGACTAGTTCTCTGATGAATATTAGAAGTAGCTTAGAGTGAATATAGAAATTTCCTCATTTCAAATGATTTGCAGATTTTTCCAGGTCATCATTCATTAGGCTCCCCAAAAATCGCAATTTGTGTTACTATGCTGAATTCTTGGCATTGTATTTTTTATAATACAAAACAGTCTGGTATCATGAGGCATGCATTTTGTGTTCAAAAACTGTATTTGCCCATTATTAAGCCAGAAAAATAAATGTATTGCACATCCTTTTCTGAATTTACAGATGCAGACCGTTTTCAGAAACATGGAATGGATGAGTTTATTTCTGCTAATCCTTGCAAGCTTGACCACGCCTTCCTTTTTAGAATACTCCAGAGGCAGACTTTGGATCACAGACTGAATGATTCCTATTCTTGCTTGGTAAGTACAAATCTGTCTCTCCAGTCTCCTATAGGTTAGAATGAAAGATTTTTTTTTAAAGTGAGAAACACTTGTTATGAAGCGGCATTTTATTTCTGACTCCTTTAATAACTGTAGTTGGGAGTTAAGGATAAAGGATTCCAATCGATTGCTTCCCAATTTGAAAATTATACACTTGAAGACCACTGCTGTGCCACTCAATAGACAGGAGAGGAGACTCAAATGGACACTGAATTGTGGCTTATCAGTCCCTCTAGAGAAGGCTGAATGAAAATAAAGGCTTTAATGAAGATTAAGAAAAACCTCTGGGAAAGGATTTTCTAACACCTGTATAGACATGTGAAGGTTTAAATTCTGCTTACCAAATGTTGCTCTCTTCCATTTCTCTCTTTTGTTCCTAGAGAGACAACCCAGGTGACGGGGGAAGGAAACAGTGTAAGAAATGATATGACAGAGCTACATGTAATGGAGGAAACTTTTGGTTTCATTTAGCCCTCCAAAAATAATTTGGATTCCTTAAAAAATTAAATTAAATGAAGGAAATTGCTATTCTCTCTGTGTTGAAACCAGGCAAAATTTGGGATATAAAGTATAAATTACATTTTGAAGGAATGCTTGACTGCTCAGAATATGGGCGTTAAACTGAAGCCTAGCATCCATATGGGCCCTTCCAAGGATTTATATTGTCGGTGACAATTCCTCTGAAATGTATCCAGCTGGACTCTCCCTGTTTCTATCACCACAGAGTCTCTTGGCTCCTGAATGTGTCAGCTACCGACAATAAAGCTACATTGTCTTGAACATTTCAGACAGAATGTGCTCTAAGCTCATTGGAGATGTTTGAATAGACAGGAAGTACTGAAACCACGTACTGCTGTGATCACAACTTGCTGCCTGATAAATCATTTGTTAGAAGAATTTTTTTCCTGATAAATCACTCATAGACGCTTTATTAAGTACCTATTACTCAGCATGTCACTGTATGGCCGAAACCTGATCCAGCCCCAACTTTACATGAAGAGTAGGAGCATCACAAAACCCCGTGGTATCTTTCCAGGGGGAAGCACACCTAGCGTGGACGCCAGTAGGGGGGCTTCCCTGGTGGATTCCACTCAGCGGAGTTAGTTAATGAGCGATCAGAAGTTGTTTGGTTGGGCGAGCCGTCGCACGTGTCATGAGAGGGCTGAGGAGAACACTACAGCGTGTCTTCAGCTGCATCTAGAGGGTAGCGAGCATGGGGTGATGAGAGGGTTGGGAGGCAGGATGGTCCTGGAAGTAGATCATGACTCCACAAGTGGTTTTCCATGTCCTGAGCCATTCACTGAAGGTCACCGAACTACATGGAGATCGTAGTAACTCGCAGGCATGGTGGCTCGAATACGACACAGACGTGCTGTTTGCCCAGCCGGGGGCCTGCACCGTCACCACGGTCGTCACCACGGCTCTTTTTTCCTCCTCTTCTTTGTGTTATTGCTGTCTTACCTTTCTACGTTTCTCACCAGTCTTTTCCTTCTCTTGCACAATTATCCTGCCCCCTTTCAAAACTGTTTATTTTTAGTCCATATAATTCACCGAAACATTTTATAAAGCAACTCTGCTCAACCCTGACCTCCCAGCAGGCTCACACGCACACACGAACACACACGCACCCTTTACGTCTCATTTCAAGAGAACAAAAAAAACTATCGTAAGCCATTAGCCCTGTTTATATTGGTCCTAGAAGGACAAAGGGAATGAGAACCGTGTCCCAAATATGCAAATTCCCTAATACTGTATGTTTATCACCACTAGACTTAACTGGAATTGTCTAAGTTCACTTTATAACATGTCATTGGCGACTGGGCAATTTCAATAATAGTGTCTGCTTTAACCATTCTCTTTTTATTGGATTCATACAGGGATTGAAGTTTGTCAGAATGTTATTCTGTGGGACTGATGATTTAGAGACTGTGAATAAATTTGGCTGATTTTGAATGACAGTGGGGAAAAGCAGGTAGTCCGTGCCTTGCCGCGGCAGTGAAGAGAATCGTATTCGATTACGAGTGTCCCAGATGAGGTCCAAAATTGATGACATTAGCTTTATGAAAATAACATAAAACATACCACTAATTTTTTAAAAAATGTCAGAAGACACTTGGATTCAGCTTCTCCTTATAATGTCAAAGAGTACCTGCAGAAAAACAAATCCTAGTATAGAAAGGAACAAAAAAAATTTTTTTTTTTCTTTTGCAGGGTTGGTTCAGCCCTGGCCAAGTCTTTGTGTTAGATGAGTACTGTGCCCGTTATGGTGTGAGAGGCTGTCACAGACATCTCTGCTACCTTACAGAACTGATGGAACATTCAGAAAATGGTGCTGTCATTGACCCAACCCTGCTCCATTACAGCTTTGCATTCTGCGCCTCTCACGTGCATGGCAACAGGTATTTTTACTTGCAAACACGCCGTGAAATGGGTAGGGTTGACTTGGGAAGAGAGAAAAATGTGCTTTGCCACTATCACCTAGTAACAGATTTTAAATAGCAAACACTTCTTGCAAGAGGTGGGGAAAAAACCCACAAAGGAAAAATGTACATCAATATGCTGTTGATTTAGGTTGGCTGCACTTTATGTTTCTTTTGCCGTTAAAGCCACTTGAAAGAGAAAGGGAGAGAATATCTATGAGATTAGAAGTTGCCTTTTAGTTCTTAGGTACCACCTAGTACTAGGGGCTGCACAGCTTAAGTGGCCTCTGTATTTCTATTGTTATGCATATGTGTGTCTGGGTAAGGCTTGCTGGCGGGTTTGTGTGTGCCTCATGATTCTTGCTTTTCCACTGTGGAATAAGCTTTCATTGATCAAGCAAGATAAATACGGAGGTTTATGTGGAATCTTCTCTTAGCCCCTTCCCTAATCTATACTTTATTTTATTTTATTTTATTTTTAATTTTACTTATTAATTGGTTACAGAGAAGGAGAGCACAAGCAGGGGGAGCAGCAGGCAGAGGGAGAAGCAGGCTCCCCGCCGAGCAAGGAGCCCCCCCAGTCTGTACTTTAGGAACAAGTGTCCCTTTTTAGTGTTTTGAGCCAAAGGGGTAAAAAATCACCTAATCCAGGCCCCCACAATTATGTGTCTCTAAACTTAAAATCTCTCCATGTCTTAATCCCTCTCTTCTCTTAATCCTGTTCCCAGGGAACCTTTTCTGGGGTTCCTCCCACAAAGGAGGTACCCTTTCTCCCATTCCCCTTTTAACTTGTTTCAATCATTATTCCTTCTCTCTCTCTCTCTCTCCCTCTCTCTCTCTCTCTCTCTCTCTCAATTTCCTTTCTTTCCACAACCCTGTGTAAGCTTTTACTAGCCTCACAACATAACAGAGTGGTCAAGGAACTCTGAAGTCAGATTGCCAGGGTTCAAAGTAATACGAATTCATCGCGTAAGGTGTAGGGCAAGCTTCATACTCTAGTCTTGACTGAACTACCCTATCTGTAAGGAAGATAAAACGTGGTATGTCTCTCAGAATCCATGAATCATCATAGGGATCAAATGCATTAATGTATATCAAGCACTTCGAACAGTGCCTGGCACATGAATAGTCAAAACAAGTTAACTGGTAGTTCCCATTGTCTTAAGTGTTGTCAAGCTGCCAACTTACCTTTCCATTGTTCTCTTTTATCTTCTCAGCCAAATTTCGCTCTCCATTCCTCTCATTGGGCTTCTGGCTCCTGGCTTGCCAAGAAGGCTTCTTGAAATAGATTGAGTAAGGACCTGGTCCTGTCGCCTCTTCTCCAGCTTCGCCCTCCTTACTCCTGTTGAAAAGCTGATGCTGCAGACTCTCTGAGGGCTTGTGCCACTTGAGACGCTGCTCGTCTTCCCTGAGGCAGGACTGTCTCATCTTGGCTCCCTTCTTATTTATTTTTGCCCTTCTCTTTGCTAATAACTTTTTTCCTCCAGACCCCCAAGTGCAGTATAGTTCTTTTCTCACATCTGTTCTTGAACTTGCTCTGTTCTGAGGATTTTTCTACCTCACAGAAAAATCGTACTCCAGTGATCTTGCCCCTTTCCACAGCTTCAGTGACCTGTCTTTATACAGATAATTCCAAACCAATTACTCTCCTAAACTATAGGCCTCTATCAACAATTGACAGCTTGAATGTTCGGGCACTTTCAACCATCTGGGTATAAAATGAAGTCCATCCTCTTGGGGTGCCTGGGTGGCTCAGTGGTTAAGCATCTGACTCTTGATTTTGGCTCAGGTCATGATCTTAGGGTCTTGGGGATTGAGCCCCATATCGGGCTCAGTGCACAGTGTTTGGGATTCTCTCTCTCCTCTCCTCTTGCCCCTCCACCCCTCTCTAAAATAAATAAATGTTTTTAAAAAATTAAGTCCATCATCTCACTAAACTGGCTCCTGTACCTCTTTTAGCTCGTAGCAGGGTGCCTGGCAAAAAGTAACACTCCTGGCACAGAATAGGTGTTCAATAAACATTCGATTGATGAATGAACAACTGCATTAGTTAATGTTAGTATCACTTCCATTCGTGGCCTATTCATTTTGCATTCATCTTTTTCTTTTATCTCCTAGACCCAGTCTGTTGCCCGTGCCAATGTTCTGCCTTTGTAGCACCCCTCAAGTTAGACTTTATCACTTCCATTGCACTATCCAAATTTGAGCCTGCTTTTTCTTTATGCTTATTTATCTTTGTACATCTCTCTACTACTTTTTCTCCCTACAGCAGTCTAGCAATCAGCTTCAGAATTACAGATTAACTTCTATTATACTCCTTTTAGAAAACTTCAGTGATTCTTGTTTGATTATGAAATTAAAGATAAGTTCCAAGCTACAGTATGAGGGTTTTCTCAATGTCATTCTTGTCCCATCTTCCCAGACCTCTAAGTATCCCTCCCCAAATAATCTTTACCCCAGGCAACTCATTTATTCTCCACATAATGTTTCTCTTTTTCCAAGTGTGTGATAGTCTGATATCATAAAACTCCTTGAAGAGGACTTCTGTTACTGCAAATACAAAATACCTTTTATCTGTAGTTTCCTTATAAACTTTCTCATGTAAACCTACATGCTAAATCCACACACACTTCCCTGCTTCTATCCCACAAGGTCCTATCTTGAAAGCAATAACTGGTTCTCGTCACCTGTTATGCTCTGTAGGACATACCATATTGCCTTGCGTGTTTTGGCCACAATAAGTATTTGTTGAATTGAAGTCATCATTGTTGCCACTTCTCATCCCACAGTAAAATAAAACCAATCCTAGTCTCAGGATGTGTTCAAGGTTTTACCTCAGGTTTTACCTCAGTTCAGGGTTTTAACTGAGCCTTACTTGGGAATTAGGGAGAAGTTGTAGATCATAGTCCTGTTTCCCATTACCCCAGAGTAAACCGTCTCCACTCCATAAACTTTGCTGGAGGGTAGGGAGAAGTAAGGGAGCGACGAGAACAGGGGACGGTTGGGATGGCTGATAGACAACCAACCTGGGTGTTTTTTTTACTCAACCAGTTTCTTATCTCCTGACCAGTGGATAACTTCCCCCTGACCAGTGGATATCAAAAGACAGGTCTATCAACGTTAGGCAGGACTCAGAAAAGCAAGAGGATAAAAAGATGGCAGTGAAACAGACATACCCTAAGAATTTAGTGTGATCAGATAATTTTAGTCATTAACACTGAAAGGGATAATTAAATTGAAAACATTAAGTAGGAAATTCAGCTAATGCTTCCCCAAAACATGTGTGTTTGAGACACATTTTAATGGAAAGTTACTGAGGCACCTGGAAACTGCTGCTTCGGAGGCAGTCTGATTTGAATCTATAGGTTGCCATAGTTACTTTTATTCTATAAACTATATTCTTTATAATGGTACACTGTAAAGTGTAATTTCAGGTGTGTTTATATGTTCATGTATGTATTATACCTAATATTACACATTAAATCCATTTTCTTTTTTTTTTTTTCTCAAAGATTTCACTTATTCACTTGACAGAGATCACAAGTAGGCAGAGAGGCAGGCAGAGACAGAGAGGGGGAAGCAGGCTCCCCGCTGAGCAGAGAGCCCGATGCGGGGCTCGATCCTAGGACCCTAAGATCATGACCTGAGCCGAAGGCAGAGGCCTAACTCACTGAGCCACCCAGGCACCCCTAAATCCATTTTCTAGGTTAAAATGTGTACATTTTTCGGAGTCGCTGGGTGGTGGTAAACAAATTTGAGTCATTATGGGATTCAACGTTTAGATGACACGTATATTAAGGAAAAAAGGAGAAATGCCGGTCTTAGAGAAATTTGAACCTCAGTTTAAGGTAGAAGTTATCTAAGATAAACTGAAGGGTAATATGTTTCCTGTAATCTTCAGAGTCTAACAGATATCGTTCAGAAATGTCATGCTGTCACAGTAAAAGAATCAAAAAGAGACAAAAGATCCCTACTTGAATCTGACTCTAAAATCTGCCAAGTGACCTAGGCTGGGCAAATCACTTAACCTTTCTGAACCTCCAAGGTTCATGTGTAGAAGGGGCAATACTGACATGAAGGTACTAGAGAATTATACTCTATGAGTACTGATTAGTTCTTATTCTAACATGCTTGCTTTTGCCACCCAGCTACGGGAATGTAAATTGTGAGATGAGAAAACCAGGAAAAGTAGGTAGAGCTGTAACACCTCATGCCAAGTGGAAATACTGCGGCGCAAACATAATTAGACTCTTCGGTTTTTTGCTGATAGAATGTTCGGGTTTTTGCAACCTGGCCTCGGGAACATAAGCTTCTCTTACCCAGGTCTGCGGTATCTGCTGTTTATCCAGACTTTTGTTGAAAATACCATCAGCATCAAGTCTGACTTTTCCGCAGTCCTTGCATCGTCTCTCTTAAGGATCATTTTTATGACTACCGAGACACATTCAGAACAGAGTTTTGCTCGTTACCTGAGCTACCTCTGTCAAAAATTCAAAAGGAGAAAGGATTGCCTTTTGTTACCGGCTGAAGTGAAGGACAGCAGTGCTGTCTGGGCTGCGACGTCTCCGGGAGCACATTCTATTACACAGCTCCGAGCTCTCCTGGTGCTCCCTGCCGCCGCGTCTCCCGTGAATAGCTCTCGGAGCGTCTCAGCGACAAGAGAAGAGAGTTCAACGGAAAAGGTCTGGCTGGTGCTAAGACTGAGGAAGAGAGAAGAAAAGAAAGGCAGAAAGCAAAAAGTGAGTCAAGGACAGACACAGACACATTCCCGCAGGAGGACAGCCGCACGCGTCCGTGAATAGCACAGCCACTCCCTGGGCGAGCGCGCCCTTGAGGACCCACAACAGGGAGAAAAAGGCCTTTCGGAGACAATGCACTGCGGGGCAAAGTTCTAGGTTGATGAGTGCAGTTATACATCTTGGTTTCGCTCATCAGGCGGGGGGTGAGGGAGCTAAAGCAGCAACAAAGGATGCGGTGCCCTGGGGATGGCAGGCCGGGCACAGGACTGGGACATGACTGGAGCACATCCGTAAGGTCATCCCTGCTTGCTCTGGACTCCAGCTTGGGTCACAGAGTAGTAGGTGGCCTTCGTGGGAGTGCTCTGATACGATGATGTCCCTGTCTTCACAGATGATAACATTTCCTCTTACTTGCCACTGCAGAAATTGTGCCTCAACTTCCCATCTCTAGTTTTAGAGACCCGGGTGATTTTTGAGTAAAATCATAGAGAATTGCACCAAATAGGCTCATCAAGGATTTTCCTTACTGCTTTTTTTTTCCCCCATACTACTTGCTTCTTAATCCTAGGCTTTGATAGATGACATAGAGAAAGTAAGTTAAATGTCCTATCAGTTGTGAATCTGGAGACACGCTTCTGGGACAGGTGGGCAGCCAGATCAACTGCTGTGAGCAAGGGTCGTCTTCCTGTAATGGGGCCTGTTAAACGGGCTTCATCTGCCAGGCGCAAAGGTGGAAGGGGCAGTGGTCAGTGAGTACCTTTTCAGTTTACCCTGAGGGTGCTTTCTGGATTCTGTCAGAACCTATAGAGCAACCTCAGATCTGCCTCAGTCAAGCTTGCCTAGCAGTAACATCTGTCCCCACTGACCCTGGAGTTCAGTACTGGAGTAAAGGAACTGTGCCTTTCAAAACAAGACAGACAAAAGCAGAAAGTGAGCAGTAGGCGAACAGACTGAGTGCGTTGCCAGTAGTCCTGAGCCCAGAACATCTGTCTTCCTGCCCTGGCTCTGCCATTATGAAGCTATTTCATTTTGAGCAGTTGGTCCTGTCTGAGCCTCAGTTTCCCATCTGTTCATTATGAATAATTATATCAATGCTGCATAACTCATGTTGCTGGAAGACCCTGTGGGCCTAATGTGACAGTGGCAAAGACATGGCCAAAAACAGGAGTCAAGAAGGCCATCATCCAAGGTAGGTCAGTCACTAGACGGCGACCTGAGGACTGCTTTTAAAGGTCACTAGTCGTTTGCCTATGTTTTCTCTCCATGCCATTCATTTGCAGCATAAAGCTCAGGATTTTCCTGAAATAATACCTAAAAGAGCCCACTGAATTTACTACGTAAGGGTAAATCCTTGAGAAAGAGGCAAGGCAAAGGGTTTTTTCGGTGTTAGAATTCAAATCAGTTTACCAGCAGAAGCAAGAGCCACCCCCCAGGTGTAGCTTTTCCTAAGCATTTAGAGCCTTCTTTGTCTGGAATTAGGTGTGAAGAAGTTTGGGGTCTTCAGTTGGATCATCCATGTAATTTTCTAATGTATTAATGTTTTTTAAGAATGTAGTATGTAATGCTGTTACATAAAGAACTGTCTATGCACATCTGTACCACTTGCTGTTTCCAGTCAGCTTAGGGTTTTAGATCCATGTTGATACACAAAATTGGCCAATTATTTTCCTTTCTCATACCCCTCCCATCCAGGCTATCATAGCCATATAAAATGAGTTTGGAGAGTTTTCTAGCTTGCTCTGGATAAGTGTCAAATGACTTATTTTTTTAAAATTTATCAATAACCCATCTTTAAAACCATCTGGGCTTTGAGCCTTATATGTGGAAAGATTTTTACCTATTGCATTAGTTGATTTTGTGGTTAAAAAACTGTATAAGCTTTCCATTTATCTCATGAGCGAGTTTTGTAGGGTTACGGCTTTCCAGGAAATAGTGCGTTTTACCTAAGTTTTCAAATGCGTTGATATTAATTTCACATTGTTCTCTTTGTACTTTTTGCTCTACCTGCTTTTTGCACATTCTAATATTGTTTGTTTTTATCTTCTCTTTTTTTCCCCCAATTCATCTTGCCAGAAGTTTATAAACTTTATTAGTTTTTTCAATGATGTAACTTCTGGCTTTGTTAAACTAGACTGCTCCTTCTCCTTTTCATTAATTTTTTTTTTTTAAATCAACTTTTTAGAATGATTTTAGATTTGTAGAAAATTTGTGAGGATATTACAGGGAATTTCTGTATTGGTTTCCTCTAATGTTACCATCCTATGTTAGCATGGTACATTTGTCAAGACTGAAGAAGCCAACATTGGCATGTTACTGTAACCACTGGTTCTTATCTGGATTTCACAGACTTTTTTTTTTTTTTAAGATTTTATTTATTTCACAGAGAGAGATACAGCAAGAGAGGGAACACAAGCAAGGGGAGTGGGAGAGGGAGAAGCAGGCTTCCTGCTGAGCAGGGAGCCCAATTTGGGGCTTGATCCCAGGACCCTGGGATCATGACCTGAGCCGAAGGCAGAGGCTTAACCCACTGAGCCACCCAGGCGCCCCCATTTTTTTAATTGATGTCCTTTTTTTCTATTCCAAGGTCCAACTCAGGATGTCATTCATATTGCATTCAGTTGTCATGTTTCCTCTGATCTGTGGCTGTTCCCCAGTCTTGTCTTGTTTTTCCACGACCTTGTTAGTTTGGGGGAGTTCTGGTCAAGTATCTTGTCAAACATCCCTCAGTTTTGGTTTGTATGAAATTTTCATGGTTAGACTGATGTGATGGGTTTTTGAAGAGATGAAGTGCTCTCTCCCCCCTCATCCTGTCAGGGAGTACGTGATATCCATAGGACACCACTGGTCATGTTAGCCAAGGTAATATATGCCAGGTTTCTCCACTGTAAAGATAGTATTTTGCTTTCTGTATATTTTTTTGGAAGTAAGTTACTAGGTCCCACTCACACTCAAGTGAAATTAAATGACACTTCCCTGAGGGAGGACCAGTTACATACTTTATTTGGAATTCTTCTGCAAGGAAAATTGTTCTCTATTTAATCAACCGTTTGTTTATATCAGTCTGGATTATTCTGTAGTTATTTGGTACTTTGCGTTGTAATCTGACGCTGCTTTATTTTGTTGCTCAAATTGTTCCAGCTTGAGTCATTGAGGTCTCTTTTAGACTGACTCCCTGTGATGTGCCCCATCCTTTTTTTTTACTTTAAAGCACCTGTTACTTTCTGGTACTATAACATGCTTCAAACTCCTCTTGTATTTTCCCTGACTGGTGAGTGGAAAGCTGTTGGTTTGAGATTATTTATTAGGTACATTCAAGTTTTAAATTGTTAAATCTGGGCACCTGGGTGGCTCAGTGGGTTAAGCCTCTGCCTTCAGCTCAGGTCATGATATCAAGGTCCTGGGTTCGAGTCCCGCATCACGCTCTCTGCTTGGCCTCTCTCTCTGCCTGCATCTCTGCATACTTGTGATCTCTGTCAAATAAATAAATAAAATCTTTAAAAAAATTGTTAAATCTTCTTGATAAATGGAAATTATTATTATTTGATGACCCTTTTCATAAATAACAATGCGTTTTGCATTCAGGTTTACTTAGATGGTTATTAATGAAATCTTCTTTTGGTGGATATTTGTCTGATATGTTTATTCATACATTTAGTCGTTCTGTATTCTTGTGTTCTAGTGTACCGTATAAATAGCAAGCTAGGTTCTGATTTAATTCTCCATTATGACAAATTTTTTTTAATCCACTTAATCCATTTACAATTAGCACTAAGTTGATACGATTAAGTTCCTTTCTACCATTTTAGTTTGGCCTTTCTTTTTTTGACTCATGTTTGTAAGCTTTTGGGGTTTTGTTTTGTTTTGTTTAAAGATTTTATTTATTTATTTGACAGACAGAGATCACAAGTTGGCAGAGAGACCGGCAGAGAGAGAGGAGGAAGCAGGTTCCCCACAGAGCAGAGAGCCTGATGTGGGGCTCGATCCCAGGACCCTGAGATCATGCCCTGAGCTGAAGGCAGAGGCTTTAACCCACTGAACCACCCAGGCACCCTGCTTTTTGTTTTTTCTTGCCTTCTTATTTCATCCAGGATCTTCTTTTTCCCCCCTCAATATTTTCCATTTTCCAACATTAAGATTTTACTGTGCAAATTCTTAAATTTTTAAGCTTTATGCTAATGAACAAATTTCCTCTCCTTCTAAAGAGTGGAGAGACCTTGGAACGCTTTGCTCCAGGCATACCCTTCCTTGCTCACAGGCTTATTTTGTCTGGTAGTTTAGTTGTATCCTTGTTTATTTATTTTCTATTTTCAAATGCATGCTCAGTACTTGCTTAGACTTAGAAATTATTTTCCTTTTTTTCTCAAAATATATTCCTGGGGATTTCCTATTCATGGAGCCCCTTTTGGTAGTGAATTTTTATTTGGAATTGTGCTTGTTTCACCCACATTTTATAAAGAAAATTTTGCTAGGCGTACAGTTTGGATTGACAGTTACTTTCTCTTAGCACTTTGAAGGTAATGCTCCGTTTTCTTGTGGCTTCCTGTGTTACCAGTGAGAAGGCTATTCACAGTTGGATTGCCATTCTTTTGAGGGGGATTTGTCTTTGCTCTCCAGATACTTTCGAGATTATTTTGTGCTTTAGTGTTTTGTGGGTTCACTGTAACATAGCTACATGTGCATTTCTTTTCATGGATTCTGTTTGGGATTCCTGTGGATTTCTGACCCATGTGCCCTGCTATTGAGTAAGTGTGGATTTCTTTGAATTTACTCTGATGTGCATGTGAAGATCCATGTTTGCCATCATCCTGGAATATTGTCATCTCTTTAAATACTGTTTCTCCTCTAACCCCACTCTTCTACAATTCCAAATATCATATATGAGGCGTTTTATCTTCTGTATGTCTCTTACTGTCTGTAGTACATATTTTGTCTGCTTATTTCTCCAGCTACTTTCTATGTTGTATTTTCAGTTCTCTCTTCTAGTCAGAACTTGGCAAAGTTTTTTTCTATAAAGGGCCAGATAGTAAACACAATACATCTTTTTTTTTAAAGATTTTATTTATTTGACAGACAGAGATCACAAGTAGGCAGAGAGGCAGGCCGAGAGAGGGGGAGAAGCAGGCTCCCTGCTGAGCAGAGAGCACAACGTGGGGCTCGATCCTAGGACCCTGAGATCATGACCTGAGCCCAAGGCAGAGGCTTTAACCCACTGAGCCACCCAAGCGCCCCCATGATAAATCTTTTGGGCTTTGTGGGCTATATGGTCTCTCCTACAATTGTTCAGCTCTGTGTTTTAGTTCAAAAGAGCCATGAGCAATATGTAAGTGAATGACTGTGGCTTATGTTCTAAATAAAATTTTATTCATAAAAACAGGTGGTGGGCTATAGTTTGCTGACTCTTTCTCTACTTTATTCTCTTTGTAGCTATAACATCTACTTTTCAAACCACATATTGCTAATTTCAGTTACTGATATTTTAGTTCTGGAAATACTATTGGGAATACTATTGGAAATACTTTTTAAAACCCATCTGATTATTTCTGAACATCTCTGATTCTTGGTTTTTATCCCTTCCCCCCTCTCCTTTTTCCTTAGGTCTTTTATAAATTCTGATCAATTTTAATAACTAAATTTTCTAGGTGTTTGTCTTATTTCCCCTGACATTTGTGCCTCGGTCACTGTTTTCTTGCTCAGTTAAGCGTTTGTTTGTTGTTGTTGTTGTTGTTGTTGTTGTTTTAGTAAGCGCATGTCCTTGAAATTTATGAGAATTCTACAGGGCCTGTTTTGAGAATACTTTCTTTTAAAGAGGATTTGCTCTTTTATTTGGTGATGGAGGTGCTACTGGAGCTACTTTATTTTCTTATCTTCGTGGTTTCTTGATTGCACTGGCAGTACCCAGTTTAATGACGCCGGGCATGTGGTGCATATTCTCAGGAAAAACTCCTTCGCTCCCTCTTTAGATGTTGTAGAACGGACAGACTTTCTTGTTGGCTCCCCATTACAAGAATATTCACCCTTTCTGAACCATCCTTTTAACGAATCCTACAGCTCATTCACTGATGTAGGAATCTCAGGTTCAGCAGTCTGTGAGGTCGCTGACCCCGTGGTGCATTCCCTTAAACATAGCTATAAAGCCTCTTGGTACCCACATTTTCCCCCAAGGCAGCCTTGGTGTTCACATTCACCCCTACTTTGGTTTCGGTTTCTGGTTCATTTTCATTTTCCTGGCCTTGGGAGAATTTTTTGGACTCTTTTATAAGCTTAGCACAACATTTAACTGGATGCTTATTATAACTTACCGTATCATAAACGCCGTAGGTGTTTTGTAGTGAAAAGGGATTTTGGGGATATCAAGTCAATCTATACTCGGAGCAGAAGTCACGTGACGAAATTTGCATTTTGAAAAAGAAGTCTTAAAAAAAAAAAAAGAAAAGAAATCCTTGAACCTCTCTCAGGAGAACCTGTTGGCACACTTATTGCCCTTCTTCAGTGTAACTGTACATTATAGTCTGATTCTTCTTATTTATGCCTTTCCCTGTTATAAACTCTGTTAGGGCAGGAGACATTTCTTCTGTGCTTGTATTATCCCCAGGACCTAGGCGAATACTCAGTAAATATCTGGTAAGTAATGAAGTGAATGATGTGGGACCCTTGGTTTACAGATTTTATGGGTGAAATGTTGGGGCCCTTGGTAAGTAGAGTTCACAATTAAATAATGTTCTTAATCAAGTGCAGTGATTTTTATGACCCATGGAAAGACCCTGTGTAAACTAGAAAAATTACATGATTTTACCACAGAAAAGTTAGTAGATTAGGACAATGAAATACACTTTTTATGTATAAAATTGAAAATGATTATAAAACATGATAAAAACCGCCATTGGTGAGGTTGCGGGGAAATTATTCATTTCGTGCACATGGGTCACAGTGCAAACTGGTAAGTACTTTCTTAAAAAGCAATTTCGTAGCATCTATCAGATGTTGAGAATACCATTACATTTGCCTTAGCTTGGGCTGCTGTAACAAAATTCCATCAACTGGGTGGCTTAAACAATAGGAATGTATTTTCTTATAGTTCTGGAGAGTTGAAGTCAGAGATCAAGGTGCCGACACGTTCCGGTCCTGGGAGAGACTCTTTTCCTGGCTTGCAGATAACTGCCTTATCCTTGTCTCATAAGGCCACCAATCCTATCAGATTCATGCCCCATACTTATGACTGACCTCTTTGAACCTTAATTCCCTCATAAATGCCTCATCTCCAAATACAGTAACATTGGGGGATAGGACTTCAGTGTATGAATTTTCATTTGGGGTGCACACAGTTCAGTCCACAGCGCCACTTCAACTAACAATATACTTTTAGGAATTTACCCCAAGAGGGCACTTGGGGTGGTTCAGTCAGTTAAGCACCTGCCTTCAGCTCAGTCATGATCCCAGGGTCCTAGGATCGAGCCCCACATTGGGCTGTTCCCCCTGCTTGTTCTTATTCTCACTCTCTCTGTAAGACAAATAAATAAAATCCTTTAAAAAAAAAGGAATTTACTCCAATGAAACAGTGAGAGATGGTTTAAAAAAATTATAGTGTAAGATTATATATCTGTAAGAAGATAAGTATATTATGTACTCTGTGTATGGTAGGAAGAAATAGAGGGGAAAAGTCTAAATTCTAATGGAATATTGGATTAATAAATTCTGGTACATGATAAAATGAAGTATGCTTCCATTAAGAAGCATATATTGGGGGACGCCTGGGTGGCTCAGTTGGTTAAGCGGCTGCCTTCGGCTCAGGTCATGATCCCAGCATCCTGGGATCGAGTCCCACATTGGGCTCCTTGCTCGGCAGGGCGCCTGCTTCTCCCTCTGCCTCTGCCTGCCACTCTGTCTGCCTGTGCTCACTCTCTCTCTCTCCCTCTCTCCCTCTCTCTCTGACAAATAAGTAAATTTTTTTTAAAAAGAAGCATATATTGGGATATTTGAATAATGTGAGATGTTGATACTTCATTAAAAGAGTAAAAAAATAAAAAGAATCAAATTGAAAATCAGAGTTAAAACATATGATTAGATTTTGTAGAATGAAAACTGGAATTATATTTACAAAAGAGTATATTACCTATTACTTATGATTGGGACATTTAAAGAAATTTTTAGTTAAAGGTCTATATGTATGTAATTTAGGAGAGCAATTCAGAAAAACACAAAGACAAAAACTAAAAACTGGTTTATTAAAAATAATATAAGGTATGGGGCGAAGATGACCCATCAGAGAAGTATTACCAATCTTAATACTCTTTATTTTTATCTAAAAATCACCTCAATATTCTATTTCTCTTGAATTCTAGAATGATGTTTGGTAATGAATTTAGTTTGATTCTAGGAGAAGCCAGTTATCAAACACCTTGATTACTGTCTATGACCTGTCTTTCGTCAGTAACTTAACACAAACTGAGTCACAAGATCTCATATCTCCAAAGAATCCCATTACTGCATTTTTTAAAGAAGTATCTTTTTTCTTTTTTACAACCACCAAAGAAAAGAGACTATAGTAGGAAATACGTGTAAGAATTAGGAGGAAGGAGTGCTTAGAAACAAAACAGGAATTTTAAATTTTATTTGCAAAATATTTTCTCAAAGAAAATGTTGTTTCTAGCTCAATGAATATATGGGTCAAATTAACTTCTTCTGGATAAGTAAAATTTCAAGGAAAATGAAAGGACACTGATTTTGTGACCAATACATGACCATCCAAATGAAGTACCATTTTGTTTGGAACAGTAAGAAGTGTTTTAGGTTAGGGAACAGAAATATGAGGCTGTTGTTTTTTGCCTCCTCTTCCCGTAATTTCTTATTCTCGTGCTGTGTCTTCCTCTCCTTGTAATTCTGTTCACAAATGGGTATTGGTGGGAAAGACACGAAGTGCAAAATGACTTTTACCTGCTGTGCTGTGGGCAGAATTGACAGTTCAGAAATGCTACTCCCTACGTGTCTGTCCCCTTCTCACTTTATCTAGAGGAAGCTAAGATGTCCTATATTCCTCCTGGGAGAGAGCACATGAAAAAAAGCCTCTAAGAAACTCAGAAGGACCGTGAACTTGGTCCTCTGCCCTGTCACTGCTTGTAAAATAGCTTTTATTGCAAGCCTCCAAAGTGCCAGGACAGGGGGTCGTACCTGATGCCCTGGGGAGCCGGAGGGGTCTATGGAGTGGTGAAGGAAATCGAACTCATCAGTTTACCAGACTTTTCTATACAGTGTTCACTCCTGGGGTATTATTCAACCCACAGGCTTCCTGAGCACTCTGTTCTAGGCAACACACAGACTCCTAGAGATTATAAAACCAAGGACACTTTTTTATCCCTCAAGTATCTAGAGGTGGGTCTAGCTGATAAAATGAGAAAATAACCACAGAGTATGGTACAGTTTTCATTAAGTAATAAAACAGATGGCTTGTCAGCACTAAATGATGCTTTTTAAGTGGGAATTGTGGAGAGATCCCATGATTAAATAATTTTGAGAAGTGATATTAAGCAGATTTCTTTACTATCAGACTTCTCAAGCTCCTTAATATATGCCTTGCTTCCATTATGGACCTCCCGCAAGGTCTTGTAATGTTCAGAAAACATCCTTGGGCTTTCTAACCCTTTCTCTTTTTTTGGAGGATGTTTCAGGACAATTGTTTTTTAAAACCTGTTGGCAGCCGGATGAAATGGATATTAAAATTTGTTCTTATTGGTCTTTATGGGCTTCTGAAAGGTTATATTATACTGGGAAAAAAGACCATAAAATGTGTGAACTGTAAACTGTTCAAGAGAAGTAGAGCTATTAGAGCTATGAGGTTAGTCCATATTTAAATATTTAAGCAGATTCCGCCATTGATGTTTACTCTTCCACTCAAATGCCTGACTCTGCAACCCAGTTTCACACTCTTTTCCTCTTAGATCTTTCTCAAAAAGTAATGATTCTTCCCTTCATGGAAACTAATTTCTTATCAGAAACACCTCAGAAGCCATGAGAGATAGAAGATGGAGAAGAAGATATGGTTTCTCCCTCTTGTTCCTGAGTAGTCTTTCAAGAAGATCCTTCTCAATTTAAAGCTTATATTGTACTGTTTACAGAAAGAGTTGATAGTGATGACAAGATGTCCAGTATACAGAACAGATTCTGTTTGTTTTTAAATGCCTACTCTGCCAGATTGATGAATAACACAAGTTCTAAAATCCATCGTGAGATCCCTTAGTTCATGCAGGAATTTAGTGAAATTAATTTGTATAGGCCTTAATATGTATGAGAACTATTTTTGGACCAATATACCTTTCAGAAAAAAGTTGTGTATGTGTGTGTGTGTGTGTGTGTGTATGGGTGTGTGTGTGTGATGCTACGTGTGCCTTCGTGTGATGCTTTCTCTAGAAGCAGATTGAGACCCGTAGGCAGATAGAAGAGACGGCTGGTAAGCATCAGTGGCAGAATTTCCATTGTGTACGAATTCCTTTTTTTAAGAATCAAGTATAATTAATGTAGACCTAAATATATTTGCTGTCCCTTTGCTTATTATGTAACGCCAGAAGGAAGTTCTATGTCATTACTTGTTTTTATCTATAATTAAAAGAATGCATCTACCTTTAAACTGTATTTTATAATTTGCTCTTAAACTTTCATGGAAAACTTCCTACTAAAATCATGTGATTTCAATAACTACAGGCCCCAGGAAAAAAATGAAAAATTTAAATCTCAATACATGAAAATGCCCTTTTTTTGCATCGGAACAATGTTGCTATTTATCAGTCTTAGAATTAAGCTCCAATTAACATTAAATCAGAAAATTGGCCTTTTACTTTAGAATTTTCAATAACTATGTATTTTTTAAAGATTTTATTTATTCATTTGACAAAGATCACAAGTAGGCAGAGAGGCAGGCAGAGAGAGAGGGGGAAGCAGGCTCCCAGCTGAGCAGAGAGCCCGATGTGGGGCTCAGTCCCAGGACCCTAAGATCATGACCTGAGCCGAAGTCAGAGGCTTAACCACTGAGCCACACAGGTGCTGCCAATAACCATATTTTAATGTTGTCTTTTTATCAGTATCAAAGAGGCATTAGTTATTTTACTTTTATTATCTTGGGAAAAATTCTATCCTTGATATTTAAAGCAAATGATTTCACTAATAATTAAAATGGCAGGTAAATACTAAAAATTTTCTCTTAAACATAAAAACAGCTAACTTTTGTCAGAGATCTTTTTACCCAGACTACTTAACTATAATTCCTGTACTGTTTTCTTTTCAAAAAATTTCCTGTTTTATCTACTGTTACATGATTTAAAACATTCCAATTAATTTATGCCCTATTAATACTAATACGCAATAATATTTGTGGTACTACTCATTCATGAGTTTTTACTATCTGCTATAGCTGGTATTTTTATATTTGGTGTATCATTTATTCATGTCTTTAGCATTTAATTGCCATTTAGCATCAATCCGCCAGCTACTGTTTGGGTACCAGGGGTGCAGCACAAAGGAGGCAAACAATAAACAGATCTATCACATGTGGGGTGATGAAACATTATGTACAATGACCAGCAACAAAGCATGTTAAAGGAGAAAAGACCTGTGGGAATGGGAGATTACACCTTTACAGCAGGTGGTTAGAGGTAACCTCACTAATCCTGAGTCATGTGGGTAGAGATGAGAAGGCAGTGAGCAAGCTCTGTGCCTCAGAAAATACCATCCCAGGCAGTGGGAGCAGCATGTGCAAAGGCCCTGAGGCAGAGTATGTGTCCTGTGTTTAAGGAAAAGCTAGGAGGCCAGAGTGGCTAGAGTGAAGGGACCTGCTATGATGGGTAGAGAAGATCAGGGTATGTACGGGGTGAGGGAGAGGTCCTACAAGGTCTTGCAGATGGTTCCAAGAATGTTCAGTTTTGGAATGAGTATTAGAATTACGAGGTATGGCTTAGGCTTGTAAAAAGTTCACTGTTGTGTGTTGCCAATACTCTGACACAGAAAAGACTAGAAGAGGGAGACTAAGGAGGCTGTAACCATACTTGGGATATTTTGAAGGGTACTGGTAACAGAAATTAATTTATAAGTTGAGTTTATAAAGCTATTATTTTAAATCTGTGTTACCCTGGGTCTAATAGATGGATGTTCATAAAATACAAATAGTTTAAGTTTCTCTTAAAGCTACTTTCTGCAAGTACAAATTTTAAGGACTGACCTTGTTGAGTTTTGTTTTGTTTTGTTTTTAATAGAATTACTGATTCAGTGGTGCCTGGGTGGCTCCTCAAAGATTCTGTCTTTGGCTCAGGTCATGATCCCAGGGTCCTGGGACTGAGCCCCACATTGGGCTTCTTGCTCAGCAGGTAGCCTGCCTCTCCCTCACTTTCTGCCTAATCTTCTGCTTACTTGTGCTCTCTCTCTCTCAAATAAATAAAGAAAATCTTTAAAAAAAATTTCTGATTCAGTGTCATATATCTTAAATTTTATAGCTATTTAAGCCCTCTGCCTTATATAAGTAATATAGAAAATGTCTGATATAAGTATATTTAAAATATTACACATTACTTCTCAGATACAGTTCACATTTTTTAATAGAGGTGGTTTTTTTTTTCCTCTTTTACTTTCTCTGAAAGTGTTGGGGAAAGAGAATAAAACATGGGCTCTAAGAGCCCTAGATTTGGAATGCAAGAGACTTAGGTTCAGGTCCAGGCTCTGGCTCTTGTTAGCTGTGCAACTTTGGGTAAGTCACCTAACCTCTCTGAGCTTCAGCAACTTCCTTTCTTGGATGCTGGAGAATGGTTTACTATGAGCATCCTGTGTTATGCATATAAAACAGCACAGTACCAAGAGCATATTTAGAACTTTGTTACTGATCACTGTTATGTAAATTTTAATAAATGGCTGTGATAAGGAAGATATTGATGACACAGGACATATTTGCATTTATTGGGAAGAATAATTTTAATATTTTTAAAAGATTTTATTTATTTGGCAGAGCAGGCACAAAGGTAGGGACAGAGGGAGAGGGAGAAGCAGACTCCCTGCTGAGGAGGGAGCCTGACACAGGGCTGGATCCCAGGACCCCAGGATTATGACCTGAGCTGGTGAACTCAACTGAGCCACCCATGTGCCCTGGGAAAAATAATATTAGAAGGAGCTGTTACTTTTAGGCATGACTGCATCAAAGCTGTTATTTATTCCCAATCACTTAGGTATAGATGTCCACTTCATATACCTAATATTCAGTACCTAGTCTGGTGTAGGCACTAAAAGGCATGTAAATAAGGACCGGCCCAAAATACTAACTATTGTATATAACTTGTCAGATGTATACCTAATTTAATAATAAGCTCACTAAAATGATGGCTTTTCGCTGTATACAACAGTCTTTGTCTTAGTGAAAGTTGACACAAGTGATGTTCCTCTGACTTACCTTTCTCATTTTTCATCACCTAAACCCCTGACTCCGTTGCGTCGGGAAGGCGAGGTGCCCCAGTGAAGTTTAATATGACAAGATGACTTGCTGTATCACTGTGAATCACAATCTCCTTTGACAGTTGAAGCAAACAGTAAAATTCACTCTAATATAACCATGTGGTGTCTGTCAGAGAGCAAAGCCAAAGAACCATATCAGTCATCAGCATAATAAATAGAAGTTCTTTGCTCTTTTTCATCAAGTTTGCATAGACGTATAGAGTGAAATACCCACCCACAACTTTGTGGTGAGTTTTATGCTACCTATATGATAATATAATGTAGTCATAGTTTGCATCTGAATGCTCAAATTCCCAAGTTAATGATGTATATAGAACTCTCCACTTGAAGTTTTGTGATCATTATTATACTTAAATTATAGTCTTGGTTTTGTGCTGTCATTTGCTCAGTGGGAATTGACTCTGAAGTAATATGTGATAAAATGCATTATATTATAAATTATTGTAATATAATAAATTTTTATCAATTATGGGGGTTAGCTCAGAGTTCATTGTTTTGTAATTTGTAGATCAGATTTTCTTTTCTCCTTCCTAAAGTATTTGAAAGACCAATATTTGCCATTAGTTTTGCTGCGGTTCACATTGAAAATACATTCTGGTAGGATGTATTATTCTGATTATGAAATGAAATAATTGATGTTTCCCTATTTAGGAATGAAGTATAATTGTAAGATTTTCAAAGCATAAATTCTAGTAGCATATGAGTCTCTGAAATAACATTATGTTCTCTATAATGGCAAAAAAAATTTCAGACTGAATTGATGCTTTGAGATGTATAAAAGGTCTTTATGTCATTATGATTCAGGTATAACTTTAAAATTAATTGCTTTTATCCTAATTGACTAGTTGCAAGCATCAAAGATACAAATGCACACACATACATGTTTATATATAGATGAAAAAAAGAGTGGGAGCACCAAATAAAAATCTTCTGGGGAAAGTTATATCAAGCATTCATTTTTCTTTATTTTTCATAATCATTTCTACCTATTTTATCCATAATATTAAAAATTAGTTAAAATTATAATACATAAGTCTTTGGGAACTAAAATGCAATCTTTTTTTTTTTAAGAATATATTTATTTATTTGACCTACGGAGATCACAAGTAGAGAGGAGGAAGCAGGCTCCCTGCTGAGCAGAGAGCCCAACACAGGGCTCTATCCCAGGACCCCGGGATCACGACCTGAGCCAAAGGCAGAGGCTTTAACCCACTGAACCACCCAGGCGCCCCTAAAATGCAATCTTTAGAAAAATAAGCTAATAGAGGAAGAAGTGATTGGTGTTAATTATCAAATGCAAAAGATTGATTTCATTGAAGTAGACAATTTTGGAATATGAGATTAATAGGTCTTTCTCATTGTATTAACAAAGTTATAGTTCATGTGTTCAAAATTTTTGATAACTGTTATACAACCTGGTACTTAAACTGATACAGAATAAATTCTAAATCCATTATTAGAAATATTTTATACTTTTAATCCTGACCTTAGTAAGAGAAGATTTCTGTTCAGTCTTCATAACTACCACTAAAAGTCCTTGTAAAACTTGCCTTGATTCCATAGGGATATTTGGCTGAGCACAAGCTCCAGAAATGTAGCTAATCTATGTTCTCTATAAGCTTTTATTCAACTATTTGTTTTGAATTATAAACCCCCACATTTAAACGAAAAAATAATGCAGTAAATCACCAAATGCATTCAAATTTTCTGTGTTTTTTACAATTAGAATGAAATCTCTTGCTTCACATTAGCTTTATTTTTATTTGGAAGAAAAGTAGTTAAAACACTTTAGTTTGCATTCAGTATGCTTTTATAATGTTTTCATCCATTGAATATTTATTCAGTTTGTCAAATGTTTGGTACCACACAAAATAACTTTTCACTACCATTCTCAAGGACTAGTCATTGTTTTCAGTAGATCTGGAAAATATTTATTGTAATTCTTTACCTTGAAAGCTGTCTAAAACAGAATAATTCCATTCCATTCATTCCAGGTCAAAATATGAAACAAATGGCTACAAATACCTCCTTTAAATAAATTTCCATTAGAGGTGCAAGTAATATGTATTCTGTGGACCGATATGCATTTTCCTTAATTATTCTTCAGAGAAATAGAGATATAAAGATAAAAGCATATATAAATATATATAAAGATATGTGAAAGTAAACATTCTGTCAGTATAAATTACTGATTCTGATTTTTGTTTTCCAGGCCTGATGGAATTGGAACTGTTTCAATGGAAGAAAAACAGAGATTTGAGGAGATAAAAGAAAGACTTTCTTCCCTTTTAGAAAACCAGATAAGCCATTTCAGGTATTATACTCTGTTCATTAATATTAAGTATTTGCTTTCCTCACTCAACACTCCAGTTCCCTATAGAGGTTTATTATGTCTTTCCGTGGCTACTCAAGAACTATCAGAAGCTTCCTCTCCATCGCCTGTCAGGCAAGATCCATATTCCTCAGTCTGTGGTCTCTTTCTAAGCCTGCCATTCAGTTTCCACCATTCATTAAGGTAGGTCCCTTACCCCTTCAATTTGTGGAATGCTTCTCTCACTTGCTTGTGCATTTCTCATCCTTGAGTAGCCTCTTCCAGCTCTGGTGAGTAGTCCTCCCTCTCTCCGAGTTACCAGGCAAGGAGCTTCTTGTGTCCTATCTTCATAGTAGAGCTGTTTTTTGATCATTTCAGCAAAGACTAGAAAACCTGATGTCTTTCAGTATTTATCATGTGTACTCATCACTAGTCACTTATCACATAGTTATAATACCCATTTCTTAAGTCATTAGTAATTTAATTTATATTATTTGCATGAGAACAGGGGCCATGTTGCCTGGCATATTTCCTTCCTCAAAAAAAAAAAAAAAAATTAACCATTGATACTAAAAAACATGTACAGAATGAAAGATCAAAATCTTGGTATTTTTGCCCCTGATTACAGTTAGCTCAATAGAACCTAATGGTTAAAAACAGAAACATTTCTGGAGAATGCAACTCAAGACAAAGGAGACAAAGAGGGGTAGTTAAGATCCCTGAACAGAAAATCAGTGTTAAATGGGAGAGAGTCTTCATAGTGATAGTTAATAGAAACCCCAAGTGATGGTTGAGCTTAGAAAGCAACCAGTTCTCATGAGAGCAGGTCAGAAAAATTCTTCAAGTAAATTAAATTGACAAAAACTAAGCTACTTTAGTATGTTGAGAGAGGATTTACCCACCTGGAATTAAGTTTGGAGTTCTATTAATTATATTAGTTACACTAGAATACATATATAAAAAGAGGATATTAAAAACAAGTATTAATTATAAACAAAATAATAGCACATAAATCATAGTATATACTGTGTCTCACTTATCTAGGACATTTACATAATATAAATACTGAATTTAACACCCCAAAATGGCATAACTGTGTTAGAAAGATAGGAAGGACAGGAATTACATTTAGGATGGGGGAAAGTAGTCCAAAAAAGGAAAAAAAAAAAAAAAAGCTACATATGTCTCAGGTGGAGTAACAGGGTTATATTTACCTTCCCATCTGAAACAAGATTCTTGAGAGATGAAAAATAAATGACTAAGCCCTTTCATTATCTCTGCTTGGCACCAGGAAAGTGCTTCTGGGCCATGGCCCAGGGAGGAGAATCCTAGTGGACCCCCTCCTTGACAAGACAGAGGTGGGAGTCCAGGGAAGGCAGCCAGAGTTTGCAGGTCAAACTTCTGAAGAAAAGAGAGGATAGACCTACAGGTATTTGCTGAGGGTCCCCCTGGAGTCTTCAACTCAGTATTGATTTAAGCATGTATGTATGGAAACTAAAGTCAGACAAATAATCCTTTCACTCTGCGGTAGGATTACAGGAGATAATCCCCAAAGCTTAAGCAGAGCTAAGAGGAGTACCAGTTTCTACCACCCAGGGTGGAAAGCTTCTAAGTCATGGACAGAGGGTCGAATACTCAAGAGAATTTTTGCCTCAGTAATAGAAAAAAATTAGCCCTGTTTTTATCTCTCCTAATGAGGATTAAAATCAAGTTTCAAGTAAATCAAACTGTTTTTAAGTAATTTAACTGCATTCCAGAACAAAGCTCAAGAATAAAGGAATATGAAAGTACTGAGCCACCAATAATGTAAAATAATAATGCCTAGCATCTAGTCAAAAATTTCTAGGCATACAAAGAAATGGTAAAATATGACCAATGAAGAGAATGAAAACAGCCAAAAGTGGAAGTGACACAGAAGATAGAATTAGTAAACAACAGTATTAAAAGAATTCTTACCAAATGTATGTTCAACCTGTTAAGGGCATCTGTGGAAAACCTGCAACTTCATACTTAACAGTGAAAGATTGAATGCTTTTCACCTAAGATCAAAAGCAAGGCAAGGATATCTGCTCAAAAATCAGTAATCAAGGTTGTGTGCTGTGGACAGTTCAGAAATTGACTCACACATATACGGTCAATTGATTTTCCAAGATATACAAAGATAGTTTGCAAAGTACACTTTTTTTTCAATAAATGGTGCTGGAACTATTAAATAGCCAAATGCAAAATACTGACCTGGACCCATACCATACCTTGTTTAAAAAGTTAACTCAAAATGGATAGACCCAGGAAACAGAAAATCTCTTTGCTCTTAGACTAAGCAAAGATTCTTCAAAACACCAAAATCATGATTCATAAATGGAACAATGTTACCTTGAACTTTATCAATATTAAGTACGTTTGATCTTCTAAAGACATTGATGTAGGAATAAAGAGACACATCTCAGAATGGGAAAAAGTATTTGCACAATAGATACCCCACAAAAAAGACTTCTATCCAGAGTGTTTAAGTATCTCCTAAAAATTAGTAAGAAATAAAAGAACCCAATAAAAAATTATTTCTGATATTTAACCAGGCACATGGTGACAAGGCATATGAAAAGGTGCTCAACATTCTTATTCTTTAGCGAAATACAAACTAAAACACAACGCAGTACTACTACATTATTAGTATAACTAAAATTAGAAAAATAATTACCATCCAGTAAGTGTTGGCATGGATGTGAAGCTGGAACTCTGCATATACTCTTGATAGCAGTATAGAAGTGTACAACCCACTGTATAAGTTAGTTCGCAGGTTTTTAAAAATTCAAATACCTAACATATGACCTAGCCATTCCACTTGTAGGTATTCTCCAAGAGAAATGCAAGCACATGTCCACACAAAGACTCTTCATATGAATGTTCATACCAGCATTATTCATCATAGCCAGAATATGAAAACAAGCCAGATGGCCATCAACAAGGAAAAGATAAGCATTGTATTCCCATACTTCTGAGCAATAAAAAGGAATGAATGATTGATAGCATGAATGAATATCAAAATATACTGAGAGAAATCAGATGTAAAGAAATACATGCTATAATATCCCTCTTCCATAAAATTATAGAAAATACAAAAATCCAAATACAAAGTAAATCCATGCTTGCTTGGGCTCATGGGATGGGGAGGACACATTTGGCCATCATGAATATGTATATTAAACTGTGGTGATGGTTCCACAGGTGTATAACTATGTCAAAACTTATCAATTACGTATTTTAAATATGTGCAGTTATATGTCATTTATACCTCTGAATCTAACTTCCATAGTGGGAAGTTAATAGAATAATATATAAAACTGAAAAATCGAGAATTAGAAATATTAGCATGTAGGTTAGGAATATAATGTTTAAATACAGAAATAAACAGCTTAAAGTAAAAGACTTTTGTTTTTCTGGAGAAATTACTTGGGGAGTAGGGTGGAAATGACATAAAGGACTTCCATTTTTCATAATAAGACTTTAGAAGAAGTTTCCTTTCAGAGTTGTGCATATATAATTTTGATTAAAAAAACCCGTATATTAAAATGATAAAGGAAAAAAGTTTAATCATGAGACATGTCTATGCAGGCTCATCTATCTGTATAATCAATTTAATGGGAATCAAGATGATTTTAATTTATTCAGATTAGACATTAAGATTGGTTGAATTTTATTTGATGGTTGAGTATTTTCCACTTTGCTTTGTTATTGCAGAGCTGTCAAAGTAGTAAAAACCTAAAATATTCATCCTGAAAGCAGAACAAAACTATTCCTTTCTTTTAAAACTCGTTTTGTAAAGATTAATTAGGTTTCTGTGTAGTTATTTTCTGTACTTTATTGATTCAGGATTACTTGTACTCTGTAAATGTGTTGAATTATTTACACATCATGAGCAGCTAATGCTAATTCAGAACATACCCAGTGGGACCTCAGAGCCCTGAAATGCTAAATGTAATCTGGGGATCAGTAACATTCCATTCATAAAATGTGTCACCCACAGGTTAATGGAAATAAACAATAGGAAAGACAATGGGTGGATTATGCAAATACACTGAAAAGATTTAAGCAGGGGGAGGGGACTATAAGAACCCAATTTGTGTTTTAGTTAAACGTGGATTAAGGTTTTTGGTATACAAAATGATAAAAGCTACTTTGCTAATTTGCTAATGCTCCAAAAAGCAACACTGCACAGGAAAAAAAAACTATCAAAAATAAATTAGTTGTTGCTTTTGTGGATGGTAGCGGAGAGGAGGAAGAGAATGCATTGAAGTAAGAGTTAGTTGAAGGAAATTTTTAACAGCAAATGAAATAGACTTCTGAAGAAAAATTTGACTAGACTTATGATTTTTTTGCCATTATCTGACACTAATAAAAGTTCTATAAAATCAAAACCCTGTCCTAATATGGATTTAACAACTGCTTTGTGAAAAATGCATCTTTAATCAGTCTTTAAAATTTGCTGCTATAAAAGAAATTGAATTTAAAATACATGTGTTTTTAAAAAATGTGTGTGTTTTTAGGGAAACCTGTTCAGGTTGCCTTGTGGAAAAAAAAATAATTTCATTGTGAGTTACATCTTAGAAGATGTATTTACCAAGCCCCTGAATAATGGCAAAGGACATGGAAATACATAAACTTCAAGTTACTGGTTTGGAGATTTCTAGCCCAGCCCCAAGTAGCAGCCCGAGGACAGCTCAGCCTCCTGCAGCCCTTGATCTTGAGGCTGGGGGTGGTGGTTGAGGAGGAGGTACTTTACAGAGCCTGATTCCAGAGAGCTCTAGCAGGAAGAAGAGGCCCTGACATTCTCTGCTTTTTAAGTGGAAAGTGACCTGAACAGGGACCCGTGTAAAGAGCAATAAATCTGTTACCACCATGTGTCAGCTAACTTCTGAGGAGCCCACTCACTCGTCCAGCCTCTGACCTTGATTTCAGAACGCTGGCGGGACTGCCCTCTGGTTGTTGGTGTCTATTAGGAATGCATGACGTTAGAAAGACTGAGGATGACCATCTCCGCTGGCAGGTGGCAGAGCTCCGGAAAGTTGGTGTTTTGCGTGGAGAGGGTGTAGAGTTAGCTACTGGTGTCATAGGCAGGTGTCAGGAAAGGAGGGAGCCGGAACGTGTTTTGCACTAGCAGTTCTGTCTATGGGGTGTGTGTTCATCTCAAGCCACGCATAAACACAGGAGGAAATGGGGGGAAATCCTTTCTTTTAGCATAAGGCTTGAATAACAGCAAACCTTACGAAGATTTTAGGACATGTGTTTTCATTATCTTCTTACTGGTAGACTCTTGGAGATTTTTGGTTTTGTTTTTGTTGTTCTTAATTTACTCTGTTCTTTCTGAACATACATCATCAAAATTTTGGAACGTTTTCATCACAGTTGATACCCTTACTGTTGAAAGAAACCGAAAGCATGGAACTAAGTAAACTTCTACCGTTAAGATTTTCCCAGCTGGGTTGATGCTAGTTTAACCACTTTTCACTGGTCTTCAATAATGCCAAGTAATAGAGGAGGGAATTATTGAGCAGTCTTGGATAGTAAATGTTTGACGTTTTTGTTCCTCCTCTTGTTTTTTAAAGATACTGTTTTCCCTTTGGACGACCTGAAGGTGCTCTCAAAGCTACGCTTTCATTACTTGAAAGGGTACGTTTGAACACTACTTTATAAGTACTATTTGCACGCGCAGTGGCTGTGTATTTTAGTGACCGAGCCAGGGAGATAGGCTCATTCCTCTCAAGGAGTGTGTCCTCTGGGGCTGTCCGCTCACATTTCATCACTTTCTCACCTGCTCCTAACTACATTCCAACTCTCCCTACCTCCTGTTTCCTCCTCCCCGCAGCTTTTCTGAAGCCCGCACCTGCCATCCGAGGCTGAGTTGATGGCGTATTGGTAGTACCCATTTTCCCTACCTCTCTTTCCCTCATGAAGTAGTCTTTTTTTTTTTTTCCAGTTAAGTATAATCATCAGACTTCACAGTTGTCTTTCATTACCTGCCCCCTCACCCCCCCCACTTATTTGTCTGTCTACCTTCCCATCTCTCATACCTACAAAGGTTTATCACTTAACATGCCCAAACGTATCCTTCCTTCCATCCTAAATCAATCTCAGAATCCATTTCAACTTGTGTTACTTTAAATGGATTCATGAATTGTAGAAATTCATTTTCCCTCAAAAAAATAAATAGAACAAGGCTTTCCTAGCCATGTTAAAATAATTTATTAATGAAAGTACATTCTCCACTCCTGTTTATGTAACAGACAAGGTTTGAAAGGAAAACATCATTTTCATTTATTTATAGAACTATTCATATGCTAGTTGGAGCCTAAAAGGTTAGTGATGTGGATAATTCCTGTTCCTTATAAACATTAAAAAAAAAAAATTCTAAGGATCATTTAAAGTTCATGATTTGATTATTCTGGTCTTGATTTTTTTTTCTTAAGATGTTTATTTATGTGATAGAGAGCAAGCACAAGTAGGGTGAACACCAGGGAGAGGGAGAAGCAGACTCCTCGCCAAGCGGAGAGCCCAATGCAGGGCCTGATCCCAGGACCCAGGGATCACAACCCGAGTTGAAGGCAGGTGCTTAACAACTGAGCCACCCAAGAGCCCCATCTGGTTCTGATTTATTGACTTCAAAGCACTTGGTCTTGTCCACTTTTCTGCCAAAGAAGTCTAGATATATTACATTATTTATTAGCAGTCTTCTAAAAGCAAAAAGAAAAGACATTTTTCAGTGATTTAAGGACTGGCAAGATGAGGGGGAGAACTGATGACTGTATACATTGATTGCATTTATCTATCCCCGTATTATCCTTGATTCCTATGCATCGTGTGATAGAACTATTATTGTAGTAGTTACCTGTTGTATTAGAATTTTTATGCTAAAACTGCGTGTAAACCAGGCTTGTCCAAAGTATTCATTTCATCTAATTCATTGAGGTATCAAGGAAAAGATAAAATCTTTACAGAGAGCTTTACTTTTGGAATGGCATCCCATCCTGGGTACCTAATGCAGCCTCTCTGTGTTCTGGTTTCCATAGTAGAGCTTCCCTCCTCCCCCAGCAAGGAATAGCTCATAATAGCATAGATGCCCTCACGGCATTGACAAGTGGCAGGATGAACAGTGACCTTTTTTCCAGTTATAGTCACTTATCATGTCTCTTGCTGAACTGAGAGAGAAATGGTAGGGCCATTTCTTCATTTTCACATCTCTGTACTTATTGACATCTTAGGAAAACAAAATCTACATGTGAATTCTTCATACTTATTATGCTTTGGAAGAAATGGAGGGGATACAGGAAACAAGCTGTGTCTCCCTTTTTGCTTTTGCCAGCACATTTGCCAGGAAAGGGGGTACAATTCCCCCCAACTCCAAATTAAATATTTTGACCTGGGACTCACCTCTGTAACAGACATATACATTCTAATTTTAACAGCTGTTTCTATTATTTAAAAGTGTGTCGGGTGCCTGCATAACTCCATTGGTTAAGTATCTGACCCTTGATTTCAGCTCAGGGCATGATCTCAGGGTTGTGGGATCAAGCCCCACTTTGGGCTCCATATTGGAGCATGGAGCCTGCTTAAGATTCTCTCCCTCACCCCTCTCTCCCCCGACCACCCCCCCCCCAGCTTGTGCTCACACTCTCTCTGAATGAATGAATGAATGCATGTCACCATGGGAAGGCCTAATAGTAAAGTTCCTGGTTCTGTATATGGGACAAAATTAATTTTAAATTTAAACTGTAGTAATGATCACATCAAAAATGATAGTACATTTAAAAACAAAAATAATAGTATATTAATGCTTGTTTTCTTTAACTATGAGCAGAAGGGGTTTTTTGTTTTTTGTTTTTTAGTTTTTTGCCTATTAAGAATCTAAGGTGCATTTCTAATTAAAGTGCCAAGTATATGTAACTGTGTTAAAGATTTTTAATATGAGACTATGAAGAATAATTGAATTTGATAGCAAGCAAATTTTTAAGTGCTGAGGTTTGCCGTTTTGAAAAGGAAAGCTTGACTGACAAAATTAAAATGTTGTGAAGGATCACCACTGCCTAAATGGTTGAGTAAATTTGAGATTGTAAAATCCTTAGTACCAAGGTTGATTGAAAGAGAATGAAATAATAAAGCATGAAATGGATGTTTTCATAATCTTTTGATGAATCTTTTAGTTAAAAGACTAATAGAATAGTAAGAATACTTACCGTTCTTGTCTTCTCTATATTCACATTTTGCCTTCTATTTTATAATTTGAATGTAAGTAAAGCCAGAAAAGCTGCATTAACTATACGGAAAGATAGAGGTTAACTAGTGATATAATCAAAACTGACTGTAAGCAGTTTGATCACTGAGAACGTTTTGAGGAAAATTATCGGTGAATAATTATAAAAGTGCTTAAATACGTTATGTTTTGAATTCTGGATGTAATTGTATTTTCCCCTTGGTAATAGTAATACTTCTAATGGGAAAAAAAAAAAAACAACCAAAAATATATTTAGGAACTCAACAGAAAATAATGTTGTTTTTTAATTTCAGAAAGTTTCTGTGTATTTTAACATTTGATATTCCATTCATTTCATGAAAAGATTTTCTCCCCCTCAACAGATTAAGTAATTAAAGTTTAATTGTGAGAATTAGAGATCTTGATTTTTATATAGTTCAAAAACAGTGCTTATTCTTCATAGCATTTTGTTACTATTTTCATATATATTGCTCAAAAGATTTAAAGCTTTTAAATTAGGGATGTGCAAGACAAACTTTATTACTTGTCCCAAGGACTATAATCCTGATCTGAAACAGCTGCTCTAATGGTGTCATGGGCCCCTGGAGGAAAAGTGACAGTCATCACACTGAATGGTGGTTTGGCCTATGGGAGGTTTTGATGTGCATAAATGAGGCTTAGACAGGAGGAGCCAAGACTGGAGGATTACATTCCTGGTTGTGAAGTGCCGACTCATTACTTTCCACCAGTATTACCTAGGACCCCTTCCTCGTAACAGATCTAGGACAATTTGTGTAATTTGATTGTAGTATCTGTTTTATGCCGTCTCTTTCTCTCCTCCTCTTTAGGTTTTAATGAAAGATATCGCCACTCCCATACCAGCAGAAGAGGTGAAAAAAGTGGTCAGAAAATGTCTCGAGAAAGCGGCCTTGATCAATTACACTAGACTCACAGAATATGCCAAAATAGAAGGTCAGTGCACTGAGCAATTGCCCAAGTGGCAGTGAGAGCCAACAATGCCTATTAACTGAATTTTCTGTGAGAAGTTCTTTCCTTTCCTGAACAAACCTGTGCCGTGGCAAAGGGAAATGTCTCATTAAAATCTCAGCTGGTGAACTGAAGAGCTTTTTCCTATTCATTGCTTTAATATGCCTCCTGGGACTCTGCTTGAATGAAAGACCCAGGATTCGTGCTTAAGTTGTCCTTTGTTCTTATTTTGAGTTTTCAAGGAACCAAAAGGTGTTTTCATGGGCTGTATTTTTTTATATTACCGTAAGTATGTCGAACATTTAAACTATGGGTAGTGTCTTCTTTCCTGATCAGTAACTGTATAGTGTTACATAATTTTATTTTCTGTTCAACACTCTCAGAGAAGGATTGGAAACTTGATTATGGTGAGGGCCAAAATAAACTGATAGAATTCCCTTCAACTTTTCATGGCTTGCAATATATTAATGCACTTGAAAGATTAGACCTCTTGAGAGGACTGCACATTTTTTTCTTCTTCCAGTTTCATTCATTAAGAATGCTGAAATTTAAGATGCTTAGAAATAACTAGATTGAAATTCGTGGCAAAATCCCCAAATCAGCTTTATTCAACAATCCTTTAAAAATAGGAAGAGCCTCAAATATTTTGCTTTAATTATCATACAAATGGCTTCTGTAGTACATGTAGCATTAACTTGGGAAAAAAGTTTATAGTGTTAAATACTTAATCTAAAAATAAGAGCAAATACTTTATTAGAAAAATTTTAGTAACTTTAAAATTGTACTTAATTATAAATTTTTAAATTATTGACATTAGGATAGTTTTATCAAAATTGGGACAATGAAAAAAATTGATTATAATTGGCTATGTTATATCCTTTTTTCTCTCCAAATCTGATCAAGATTTCTAACAAGCATGCAATAACCAACCTCCTGAGTGATTAACAAAAAAGCCATCCCATCACCATAGCAACCAATATTATATCACGAGAGTAACAACATGAAACCTCCTTAGTTACCAGTTTAACATCATTAATTATGATATCACGTTGTGTTAAAGCAAAAGCAATGAATATTAGATCATTTGGGGAAAGTGGAAGATAAACAGATTAGTTTTCACATCTTGAAGACTCGTTCAAACAATTTTTGCATTTTGGAATATTATGTGTTGTGACCATGGATTGAAAGAATCAACACAAAAATAGCCATATTAAAACCTTTCAAATTGGATAAAGGGAAAAAAGTTTGTGCACAACTTGAATAAACACAATAGTGTTTTACCCAAAGGTTTAAACTCTATCCAAAAAACCTAGGAGAATCCTTTTGTTCTTAGCGGTTTATTCTAGTTAACATTTTTGACTGTTGTCTTGTCCAAGAATCCTGAAAAGATATGCAGAATATTTCTAATTTCTAGTCATAGTCCATTTTAACGTGGACAAATAAAATTATTTGTCACCACCATGCGTAGCTTTTTTTAATTAGCTAGGCAGGTTAACACTGATGGTCAAAAGACATAGCTGTTCTTCTGGATCACACAAAAAAACAAGTCTGTGTTGGAGAAGAGCCTATCATAGGACTAAATGGACAGTGGGCAGGGAGTTCTCCCACCTCTTTCCCTTCTGGAGTCATCTGTCTCTTACTTCTAGTTGACTGTGAGAATATTCTAGAAAATGGATCCTAGAAACCTAATTGGGTGGGACTACTTAACGGTCTCCATTTAAAAAAAAAAAAAAATGCATGTTTATTATATGAGAAAACTTCTATGCATGATCTTCCTTTCCTCTAACCCCTTTAAAAATAAATACATAAACAATGTTTATGCTCCGGACCAGACCAAAAACAAACTCTTAAGTTAGAAATACAGAGTGGGCCACTTTTCTTTGCTTGATTGACTGCCTGCATTATGTGAGCAGCAAGAGTAGAATCTGTTTTTCTCCTAAATTGTCTTTTCTTATGTTTTAGGCCCAGCAGAAAAGGAAGCAGGTAATGAATGTTTGTGCATGCACGTGTCGTGATTTCTGTTGTGGTGGTGTGATGTTGATAGAGATGAGTAGCTATCTGCTTTTCAGGGCTCCTGTTAGGCACTTTGATTAAGTTACTGACAATACTTTGATCTTGTTGGAGCTATTTTTAATGGTTTGTAGGGAAAGTTCAGGCCATTTATCTCTGTAAAAGTTCAGCAATATTCTTTACATAAATTCAAAGCAGAAAACCTGAGGCAGTGTTGATGTTATACATTATGTTTGAAGCATGGACGCTAATCTTAGTTGGAAGCTGTTGCCAATATTTGGAGGGCTCTTACAACTAGAAAAGAGGACCATCTTTCCTTTATCACTCCTGAAAAAAAGCAGTAAAAAGCATAAATGCTATTAAATAAGAAGTAAGCCACTCTTAACTCTCAAAGTTGCTCATGCAAGGAATGAACAGGGGTTCTGAAATCCCAGCCTCAGGCAGTTGCTAGGAAAGCGTTCTTCTCTGGGTCTCTGAATCTGTAAAGGTTTTGTTACTTTTTTCTTATGCCACTTATCACCATTGCAATTAATTTAATCGCATGTGCTGTTATCTGTTTATCCTACCTGTCTCTTCTTTAGTCCCTCGCAGGCAGGGTCCAGCTGGAACAGGTTCACTGTTGGGGCCCAGCACCCAGCCCCGCGCCGCTGACACCAAGTGGGCTCTCAGTGCTTTGGAGAAGGAGGAGAGCTTAGCTAGTTAGTTCCATCTGCAAACCACAGGGCAAGAGACCAGTGATGAACCTGCCTAGTCCAAGTTCCCTTCCCTCTTTCAAACCCTGCATGGAGGGTTATAGACAAGTTTGGCTTGTTTTTAACTGAAGTCTTCGACTAAAGGTCTCTATTCCTATTTTTCCTAACTTTTTTCAGTTGTGTTTCAGTATTTGACCCTAGAAAGCATCAGGCACAAAAAGCTCTGAGCCAGGAGAAGGGAAAAGAATACACCTGCAGTGATCACGGAAGTGCCCTTTTAGAGACACCTTCGCCTCTTCTGACAGCTCCTTGTAACAGCAGCAGTCCAATGCTCTGTGACAAACTTTTTCACAATCTCTCAGGGCATTTTACCCCTCACAGTGTTTCTGTTGTAAAGATAGTTTGTATGTAGTTGACTCACAGTAAGTCCAGAGTTGTTAGGGGCTCTGATACATTGATACAAAGTAAACAGGTAAGCCCGCCAGAACTTGGATTGGGTGTCCTGATCCCCAGCCTACCCAGGCTATGCTCCTTCCTCTGTGAGATGTGAAGGGGTCACAGTGCACCTTCATGAAGGACGGGCAAAGGCACCATGTAAAGTTGCACACATTCCCATTAAAGAGAGGAGAGAATGGGAGAGTTGCTGTCTCCCACGTACCTCGCTTCCAGACAGAAACCTTCCCTTCCCACGTATTTGACCTTCATACTACTGCTCAGTGGTACAGGCTGATGACTCTTGGAGGAACATTTTCCTTAAAATTAAATGCTCACCGGGGCGCCTGGCTGCCTCAGTCGGTGGAGCGTGGGAGGCTTCATTTTGGGGTTATGAGTATCGAGCCCCATGTTGGGTGTAGAGATTACTTAAAAATCTTTAAAGGGCGCCTCGGTGGTGGAGTCAGTCAAGCGTCCAACTCTTGATTTCGGCTGGGGTCGTGATTGTAGGGTCACAGGATAGAGCCCCAGGTTGGGCTCCACGCTCCGTGTACTATCTGCTTAAAGCTCTCTTTCGCTCTGCACGCCTCTGCCCCCACAACTGCTCGCTTGCTTGCTCTTTCTTTCTCTCTCAGTAAAATCTTTTAAAAAGATCTTTAAAATTTTTAATATAGGGGCACCTGGGTGGCTCAGTGGGTTAAAGCCTCTGCTTTCGGCTCAGGTCATGATCCCGGAGTCCTGGGATCGAGCCCCGCATTGGGTTCTCTGCTCAGCGGGGAGCCTGCTTCCTCCTCCTCTCTCTCTCTGCCTGCCTCTCTGCCTACTTGTGATCTCTGCCTGTCAAATAAATAAA
>PISX010001712.1:0-184867 GCA_004024625.1 Mellivora capensis | reverse complement strand
GTGTATATGGACCACATCTTCCTTATCCATTCGTCCGTGGAAGGGCATCTTGGTTCTTTCCACAGTTTGGCGACCGTGGCCATTGCTGCTATAAACATTGGGGTACAGATGGCCCTTCTTTTCACCACATCTGTATCTTTGGGGTAAATACCCAGTAGCGCAATTGCAGGGTCATAGGGAAGCTCTATTTTTAACTTCTGGAGGAATCTCCACACTGTTCTCCAGAGTGGCTGCACCAAACTGATAATGCCCATTCTTACTGTTCAATGTGTAAATACTCTGATCTAGTGTATCTCTGACAAGCTTTTAGCTCCATGTTGGGTTTTCTATACATTTAGTAAACTTATAAGCCATCTGTTTTCCATTGTCAATTTCAGCATGTGCTTGGAGAAGATTCCCAGTTTTGCCCTAATAAAATCTCTATAAATGCAAATCCAGGGAAACATGTTAATTTCTTCTTTTCCCTCCAAATGTCTTTTTTTTTTTAGATTTTATTTATTTATTTATTTATTTGAGAGAGATCACAAGCAGGGAGAGTGGCAGGCAGAGGGAGAAGGAGAAATAGGCACCCCACTGAGCAGGCAGCCCATCGCAGGGCTCAATCCCAGAACCCTGGGATCATAACCTGAGCTGAAGGCAGACACTTAACCTACCGAGCCACCCAGATGCCCCTTTTCCTCCAAATGTTTTGATAATCTGTTTCTAGAAGTAAAGTAACCAGCTAGAAGGGACAGAAGCAGTCACCCACTGCAGCCCCATGCTGGATACACTCCAAATAAAGAATGTAAGGTTTGAACCATTGCAAGCATTAAATATTTTTAACATTAACGTAATTCTTATTTGGGGGAAAAGTAAATTTTTAAATAAAATAAATGGTGCTAATTTCATCAGCAGTTTATTTGGCTCACAATTTGCTTATCTGCCAAAGCGATTACGACGACTAAAAATCCAACAGTTGACTTCTTTGGAAAAATGTGCTTCTCTATTTCAATCCCTTTTTACATGAACTTAGTCCATTAATTTTTTCTTTCCCATCAGGAATGGCGTCCTGAATTAGATAGGTAGAAGTAGCGAATAAAAGTGAAAAAGTACATTTATTCCTTAGAATATGTGTCCATAAAACTACGGATATATTTTTTGTTTAAAAATGTTTGGGTGGGAGAGCCTACTGCTATTCAGTCTTTTTTTACGTGAAAGGATTTGCCCCCGCCTTAGTTGCCAGTTTCCTCATTCCAGGATTGTGACTGTCACCTATTAACGTAAGTGAGCCAAGTGGACCATGTCTTTGTTGCAATGAATAATTGAAAAACCTGCCAGCATAACTCAGGAGAAAAACTTCCTCATCTAAAGTGAGGGTGTTCTCTAAGAGCTTTTCTAACTGTCCTATTCCATAAATGTTTAAGTCTAATCTTCACAGGTAACCACAAAGCAAAGAGCCAGGGAACATAACAAGTATTTAGACTACATCTTAAAAGTTAAGTTGGTGCATCTTAACTTGTCCTTTATGTTTAACGTCCTAATTTTACTTTTCCCAACTCTCCCCAACACCTTTTCTTACTCCATTTCAAGTTCTTTACACCCTGACTAAACATTTATTTCTATAGTTGGGTCAGCGGGTGGGGAGGTGGGGGGAATTATATGTAATTATATGCCTTTATGTGCCAAGAAATATTTCAGATCCTGGAGATAAAGAAGTGAGAAAAACAGGCAGAGGTAGCTCTCCTCATGGAGTTTACATCCTATTAGATGTATTAACAGACAATAATCAAGAATAAGTCAGTAAAACACAAAATATATTAGATACTGATAACTACTAGGAAGAAACATAAATTAGGAAATAGGAATAGGAATTGTGAGGGGGAAGAAGGTGGAATTTGAAATAGGGTGGTCTAGGAAGACCTTCTAAGAATTTGACATTTGAGTGTAAAGATTTAGAGAAAGTAAGGGAGCAAGCTATACTATGATAGTAGGTTCAAAGGCCCTGAGACAGTCATTTTTCTGGAACATTCAAGAAACTACAAAGACCCCATTGTGGGGACGCCTGGGTGGCTCAGTTGGTTGGACGACTGCCTTCGGCTCAGGTCATGATCCCGGAGACCCGGGATCGAGTCCCGCATCAGGCTCCCAGCTCCACGGGGAGTCTGCTTCTCCCTCTGACCTTCTCCTCGCTCATGCTCTCTCACTGCCTCTCTCTCAAATAAATAAATAAAATCTTTAAAAAAAAGACCCCATTGTGATTGGAAGAGAATAAGCAAAATTAAAGAGGTAATGGGAGAGGATGGGCAGATGAAGTAGTGCCTCATAGATCATTGTGAGAACTCTGTCTTCATTCTGGGTGAGATGAGAATCCATTTGAGGGTTCTAGGTAGAACAGTGATCTGGCTTACTGAAATTCATTTACCTACTATGTTGAGCATAGACAGTAAGCACGCAGGGGCAGAAACAGGGAACCCAGTTAAGCAGCTATTGCAATAATCTAGATTTGAGATGATGATGGTTTGAACTAAGGTGATACCAGAGTCAGCATCCATTTCCTTGCAGGCTGTACAATGCACTACTCTAGGGGGTACTGTTCACACTGATTAAACTCCTTCTGGAGGGGTACGTTGCAGTAGTCAAGACATAGTGAAGATTCTGCATGTGTTTTGAAAGAATTGACAAGAGTTTCCTGACATTACCTGTGTGGTGTGAAAGTAATCAGGGAGTCAGAGATAACTCCAGGGTTTTTGGCCTGAGCAACTAAGATTTGTGTTGCAAGTTTAACTGAGATAGAGAAGACAGAAGTTTGGGTTCAGTTTGAACATAAGATTAAGCTGCCCATTAGATATCCAAGAGTGTATATCAAAGAAGCAAGTGGATTTCTGGGCCAAGAGTTTAGGGAGGAGATCCTGGCTACAGATACAATGTGGGAGTCATCAGCAGATAGAGGATGTTTAAAGCCAGTATCCTGGGTGAGATGACCAAGGGAATGAGTGTAGACTGGAAAGAGAAGTTGACTCAGGGACTGTGAGCCCTGAGACACACCAACATTTGGAAGATGGGGAAATGAGAAGGTACCGGGGGAGGAGATTTATGAGCCTAGCAAAGTAGAAGACAGAGAAGGTGAGTTTAGTGCCTTGGTAGCCAAGTGAACAGAGTGTCTCAGGCGCAAAAAGGTCAGATGATGGGTCAAGCAGAAGACTGAGAGTTTGGCCATTGGGATTAGCAAACTGGAAGTCACTTAATGAAAGCAATTTGGATGAAGAGATGGGAGCAAAAGCCATTTTCCAGAGAAAGTGAGAGGAGAGTAACTGAACACAGTGACTAATAATTTCACACTGATCACACCAGCCCACAATATAACATAGGAGAATATGCTGTAGACCAAAAAAAGCATCTTACAGATTTGGCATCTCTAAAGTGGGAACTGTCTGGGCATGTTCCCCTTTGTACTTTCACCTCTCTAGACTGTCATGACCAGCAGAGACCAAGAGACTACAGATAATTCAGAGCTTAAAAACTGGGGGTAGTAAGTGACATTAGAGTGTTCTGCCTTATCTCTAATTATTGCCACAGTCCCAAACTTTTCTTCCCTTTTTAAACTCTTGGCTTATGCCTGTGCCCATCAGTCATTCTCAGAGGAAAACCTTGTCTCCTGATTTATTTGGAAGAACTAAGATATACAGCTTGTGTTTCAGCAACTTCCCTCACTCCTGCTTCAAAATGTCTCCAGAACTCTACTCATTTTCTTCTCCTACCTGCTCAAATAATAACATGGTTTTTCTGATTTCTAAGGTTAACCTCTAAAATGAAGAGGTAGCTTTGTAAATTCTACCTTCTACAGCCATCTCTCCACCCCACACCCATGCACGTGTACAGACATATACATACACTCCCTCACTTCTCCTTTTCATTGGCTTCCCCTTCATTGGCTCATTTCTGTTGGCCTAGAGAAAGGCTTCATCTCTAAAAGCTTTCTCTCCTTGGTACAATTTAATAGCTTGAATCAAAAGTCCTAAGTCAGTCATGCATCTTATCCAGTAATCGTACTTCTACCACTTGGTTCTACTTAAATATGCAAAAGACCATGGTATTAATTTGCTCACCACAAGGCTTTCTATAATCATGGAAAATTAGAAGCAATTTAAATGTTCAAAAGTGCGAGATAAGTTAAGCAACATTTGTTGCAATTCAATAAAATTAGGATTCTGAAGATTTTGTAATAAAATAAAAACCATTGACAAGTTATATTTTAAGGGTTTTATATTTATTATCAATTTTAATCCTCCCAATAATCCAGAAGGTGGATTTATTTTTATTATAACTCTCATTCTAAACATGAGGAGAATGAGGCAGAGGAGAGTAAAGAACTTCTCCAAGGTCACACGTAAGTGGTGGAGGTGGGGTTCCCCTATATCATCCCTCAATATTAAAAGTAGATTATATAGCAATATACACAGTGCGTGCATTCCTACATGTATACATATATGTGTGTATACATTATATAGGTATATTGTGTGTGTATATATATATATATATACACATATTATATAGGTATATGTGTGTGTATATAAATTACATGTAAAAATCTTCATTCCCAGGAAAAAAGACTGCAAGGAAATGTGCTAAAGTGATTGTACGATGGTGGTGGTAGTAGTGGTATTAGAAGCAATCGTTACTCCTTCCTCTGTTCTTCAAACGTTCTCCATATGACACTAATTCTATAATAAGCATTACATGCATTATATAAAAAAACAAAAACAGTCTAGTAGCTTTCTTATTTATAAACAACATCTGTTTAGGGGCGTCTGGATGGCTCAGTCGGTTAAGTGCCCAACTCTTGGTTTCGGCCCAGGTCATGATCTTGGGGTCGTGAGACCGAGCCCCGTGTCAGGCTCTGTGCTCAGTGGGGAGTCCGCTGGAGATTTTCTCCCTCTTCCTCTGCCCCTGTCCCCCTCTCTTAGAGAAAGTCAACGTGCTGAAACCAAACTCATTGTCCCTCCTTGATCTCTTTTTCACCAGGAAAGCCATCTGATCTCATCCCACCATCATTTCCTCAGCCCTTTACTAAGTCATTTCCTGGACTTGCCCCCAGTCCTTGAGGTGTCCTCCACCTTTTCAGTCAGTTGTCAACTTTAGTTGACTCTGCTTTAAAAATGTTATGAAGGTTCCCCTTATCCCTTTGTATTGCCATCACATCTCTGAGGCCCTTGTTATAACTGCCCTAGAACATCAAAACAGCCACCCAGCACGTCTGCATACCTGCCCCCAGTCCCAGCCCCACGCTACCTTACCTCGGCAAAACAGCCCTCTACCTAATGCAGCAAATTTTGGCCTTTGTTTTCAATCCTCTACAACTCAGCAAGAACTCCTGTCAAAAACTATCTGAGGTGACTCTCTGGGTGGTATCAATATAATATAAAAAAGCCCAACATTGTGGGCCACTGACTTAAAATTATTCATTCCTTCATTTATAACTAACTGTATGACTAGCACGCTTTTAGGAACTAATGACACATTGGTTATCAAAATGGACACACCCTCAGCCATCATGAGGTTCACATTCTTTATAGGATCAAATAAGAACCAAGAAAATCGTCAGATGGTGACACACGCTGTGGAGAGAAATGAAGCAGGCAGAGAAGACAGGAAGTGGTGGGAGGTGTAGGATTGATGTTGTACAGAGGAGACTCGGGTCGGGCCTTGCTGAGAAAACTTGTGCAGGGACGTAAAAGAGGTGAGGGAGTGAGCTGTCAGGAGCTTTGGGGAGAAGCTTTCTAGGCAGAGGGGGCAGCAGGCTTAGCCTGCTGAGGATAAGCAAGGGGCTGCTGTGGTTAGAGCAGAGTTGAGGGTGATTTTAAGAGATGGGGCAAGAGATGTAGCCAGGGTACTGATCCCTTTAGCCTTTGTAGCCATTTTTAGGTCTTTGGGATTTACCATGAGTGAGATGAGGAGGCATTAGAGGATCAGAGAGAAGAAAATCATTTTCTGATGTACCTTTTGAAAGAATTACTCTAGCAACTGTGTTAAGAATAGCCCGGGAGGATGGGGGAGAACAACCCAGAGGTGGTAAGGGACGAGCAAACACTAAAGCAAAATAATTGACATAATCTAAGTGGGAGATGATATCGATTTAGGCCAGGACGATGGCTGTGGAGGTGGTAAGGTCAGACACGAATGTATTTTAAAGTAGAAACAAGAGGATTTTCTAATAGATTGGATGTGGGTGTGAAGAAAGAGGGGGTGTCTCAGCTAGCTTTTCCAAAGGTCTCAGTCACCTTTGGAAAAGCTAGCTGGAAGGATGGAGAAAACTATTGGAGGGGCAGATTCAGGGGGGAAAAAATTAAAGTTCCATTTAAATATGTTGAGCTTAAGATGTTTATTAGTAGAAAATCAAGTAGGCAGTTAGATCCGTGAATCTGGAGTTCAAGGGAGAAATGAAATAAGTTTGGAAGTCTTTGGCACCAGGTGGCATTTAAAGCCTTGGGCTGGTCTGAGCTATGACAGCGTGTTGGGACATACCGACATTTAGTGGGTAGGCAGATGAGAAGGTATAAGCAAAAAAGATTAAGAAGGAGCAAATAGCAAACTTCAGTGCAAACATGTGGGCAAGAGCCTTATTAGATGTCAGTTAAGAGCAATTCAGAAGAGAAATGGGGATAGTAAGTGAATAGTAATTTCACATGTTTATAGCTCACCACATCTACCTTGATGGTAGATTTGGGAGGAAGAGAGAGGAAAACATCTAGTTAAACAGGTTCAAGAAAGAATCGGGAGAAATGAATTGGGTACTGCAGGTATGGAAAGTTTTTTAACAAGTTTGGCACTTTAGGGGTGAAGAAAAATGAAGCAGCAGCTGAAGATGAGGCAAGATCAGGAGAAGGGGTTTAAAGACAGTGACATGGGGGCACCTGGGTGGCTCAGTGCTTAAGCATCTGCCTTTGACTCAGGTCTTGATCTCAGGGTCCTGGGTTCAAGCCCTGTGTCAGGCTCCCTGCTCAGCGGGGATTCGCTTCTCCCTCTCCCTCTGCCCCGCAACACACACTCATGCTCTCTCTCTCTCAAATAAATAAATAAAATCTTTAAAACAAAACAAAACAATGATATGGCAAGATAAACCAAAAGAGGAGGGAATGATGTGTAAGAGAAGGGGATCCATTGTAGGATCAATGTTCTTGAGTAATTGATAAGGGATGGAGCCTAGAGGAGGGGTGGAGGGGTTTGAGTGGAGGGGTTTGATTGTAACTTACTTTGATCTAAAGACTGTTTCATCAGAAACTTGAATGGTTTGCCCAACTCCCTTGTTTACATTACACCAAAGGTCTGTCCCTATGTTCTAACCACAACCTGCCCCTTCATCAAGAAAAATAAATACTCTTCTAGCTTTTTAAGCTCACCACATTTATACACACATCTAGAATTTCTTTCCTTTGCATACTGTTGAATAAGGAAAGAATGTGCTGACCACTTTGAATTTTATGTTTTGCCAATTAATGTTTAGCGTTATCATTCAGAAAGAACCTACCTTAGAAATAAAGATAATATTAACAGTGTAGCAAACTACAGTTGGAGCAGTAACCAAAATACAGAAGTCATGATGACAAGGACCAGTGTCTGGTTCACCTTTCCCCAATGCCCAGCAGAGTTCTGCGCTCACCAAAAAAATGTGTTGAAAAAAAAAAGGAGCGCATGAATGATTGCCATATTTTTTAGGGTAACTTGTATAACAAGAAGACCCAAAACGCAATGTTTTGAACACAGTAAATGTTCCTTCTCCCGTAACAACCTAAAATAGAAGTTAAGGGCCAGGGAGAGGAGTAGAAGACTTGCTCTGTGCAGGGCCATGTTCCTCTCTGTCAACTTCAAGTAGCTTCCAATGAACGATGGTGGTTTTATCTCCTGTCCCACTCACAGAAGGAGAGCGTGAGTGTTGAGGAGTGTGCCCGCTGGGGTAGCTTGATTGGCCAGACCTAGAAGCCACACACATTGCATTGTGCATCCTGTTGAAGAGTTAGTCACGTGGCCATATCTCATCACCAGAGAGACTGGCGAATGCATTGCTACTTGTGGCATGTGGCTACTTCATTTCTGTGGAAGGAAGATAGGTATCAGTGGATAGCTAGCAAGCTCTTCTATCCGCATCCTTGTACCGTATCTGTAGTTCTTTTCAAATATGGATTAAGTTACACAATTGTTTTAAGCAGTAAAACATAAAATATACGAAAGGGTATAAAAAGAAACTCATACGCACATTAAACCTTTGTTATTGAGAGTGTATCAAATATTCTCCTTCTCTTAGAGCTCAAGGTTAGAATAATGAACCTGTTTTGACTAGCAGTGTTCTCTGAGTCTTCAGACTGAGCTGTTTGTATATGGAGGGAAAACTTTTTTTTTTCAGTGTCCTCTATAAAGGCTTTGTCAGCATTTTACTGTTTTAGAAGACAAGTTTGGTTTTGCTCCAAGTGTTTTCAAGGCCTTCAGTGGTCAAACAGGTTTTGAGCCCAGCTTTCAATGCCTCAACAGAGGGGGCCAAGGGGAACAATTGAAAATAAATTCCACAGTTTAAAGCTAATTTTTTCAAGGATTTGCTCTTTTTAGATTTGAGGTTATTTTTGTAATTGAGGAGGGTGGTTCTTAAAATTCAGTTCCTTCTGACACCCAAAAACTGTCCAAATAAATTCTATCAGACCACATCTGTGTGTTTTGAAAGTCACTGATAAGACTTAAATGAAGCAAGTATTATCTGTTTTTTTCCATGCAATTCAAGAAGCAGTTACATTAAATTAGTCTTAAAGTCATTATCTGTTCTTTGCTATTTCTTAACATTACCTATTAAAAAGATCCTGTGTTTAGAAGATCAGTTAAAGTAAAAATCAATGCAATAGCACATTTTTATAAGTTTTACTACTTTAACCTTTCATAAATGCAAACATTAATAACCTACTCTTTTACCACACCTAGAGAAGTGTTTGGGACATAAAACAGTTCATCGAGTCTGTGTTTTCCACTAAGACAAGTACTATTACAGCTGCAGAACATTTGGAAGTCCAGCATACTTCCCATACAGTGGAAGCCTCTGCGTTTCAGCTGTTCTTTTGACCTGTACATTCCATTTTCCCCTTCTCCCATCTCAGTGAAGTGGGGGGAATTGCTGATCTCTTTGTCTTAATCTTCCCTCCCTAAACTTTAGGCAAAGAATGGAAGTTAGAATTTATCACTTGTTTTCCCTTAGTGGAAACAATACTTCTGTTACAGGATTCAGAGACCTTTACTACCCTTGTTTCATTCTGAAGAAAAATGAGATAGGCTGCCAGTTGTAACACGTTCTTGACATGTTCCTGTGTCCAAAAGGTATAGGGGCAACTGCCTCACCGAAGGAACACTGTGTGCTTGCCTACTGCGTTAGTGAGAGCAGCTCATGAATATTCAGCAGTCTCCAATGTGTAGACAACATGAAAATTGGAATTATTATAAAGCCTTAGAGAGGAATATGGAACAATATTGAAGGTCATCCTTTGTCTATTACATCCATAAAAAACAGATCCTTGGGGAGTTCTTAAACATAGGGATCAAACATATTTTTAAAAAGTAGGTGGGGGAGGGAGTCCAAGTTACTGCTTACTAGCTTTAACCCTGGAGATCAGCCAGACTTTCTCACATTTTACAACTGCTTTTAGCAAAGTCTTCCACTGTATAACATAACTGTCTTTTTTCTATAATTCTCAGGACCTATAAGCATTTATATCTTGGTTCTTTTTGTATAGGGAAAAAATTTTACTGAGATATCTAAATTTATATAATACTACTGTGGTTTACTTTCTCTTCCCTCTTTCTGAGTATCCTAGCCTTAAGGTGAAGATTTTTATTTATTCTGAAGTAGTCATTTTCATATAATTAATTATGTATTTCATTGACACTGAGGGTAGAGGGTTGTGCTTCCTTAGGAATCCAGGTTTCAGAGCTTTAGAAAAAAACTAATGCTATTGCACTAGATCTTACACTAAAGTTTTTGATAATCTATTGAAGATCACCACTGAGAACAAACACAGATTCTTTGTCATAGAGATAACCCCCTCTATCAGGAAGATCACATTCAGGTAATAAGAGCAATTATGCTTTGGTTTAAGGAGGGCCATTTCAGAGAGGCCTCTTCTAACAAACTTTAGAGTTATAAAAATGTAAATACCATTGAATGTTGTCATAATTTTTATTTCTCAGATCCATTCTAAAACGAACTGTGTAAATTATCTAAGTGTGTAAACTGATGTTTAGTAATGGCAGACACAGACGCTATCTGGAACATCGCCTTAACTGGATAAATAGTAGTAAAATATCCTTTTAATGTACCAGGTATTATTCACGTTCTTTACATGCATTATGTCCTTTAATCTTCAAGGCCACCTATGTAATTATGTTAATTTTGCTGTCTCCAGTTTCCAGATGTAGACACTGAGGGTCAAATAGGTTCATACAGTTGGTAAATGATAGAGGTAGGATTCAAACCCAAACATCCCAACTCCAGAGGCACCATTCTATTATGTTGTGCTGTGTCTCCCTTTGTTTCTACTGTCTGATGGAGCCCAGAGTTTTAACCTTCCAGAATTCCAGATAAGTTAGCCAAACCAACATAAATGGAAAACAATTCATTCATCTACCAAGCCAAAGATTAGTTTTCTACTCTAATTATGTGTTTATTTTGTGAGGATTTTTATATATGTCAACTTCACGGGATTATTGTGAACCTTAATCAGATTTACTTTGTAAAGGGTTTTTCACAATGAGAGGTTATAAATATGTAGATGAACACATGTTGCTTCAATATGTGTCATTCTGATGACATAAAATAGGTTGGTTGTGCTTACTGTCCTTTTAAGGCAGGTATGAATCTTTGAGTTAAGTGAAAATTGGGTTCAGATCTCTAAGGCAGCTCCTTTTTTTTCAGTTTACTGAATATAAATGAGCTCTTGTTTGCTTTTTTGTAATATTCCTTCATGGGGTTGGCTTACTTATGCTGTGCTCAGTCACCTGAATTGTATTCAGAAAGCATTGGCCATGTCAAAAAACACCTGTGTGTGCCTGAACAAACATTTCTGCAAAGAAGACATCCAGTTGGCCAACAGACACATGAAAAAGTGCTCCACATCACTTGGCATCAGGGAAATACAAATCAAAACCAGGCCAGTCAGAATGGCTGAAATTAACAAGCCTGAACAATCAGGAGGTGTGCCTCCTGATAAATGTTAAGCTCTCTTGGTGAACCTGAAATACACACTATTCAAAATAAGTTTCCTGTTTATATTTTTTCCATCCTAGCAAATAACATAAGGACTAATGTTAAATATCACAGAAAGAAAGGTTCTTAAATTAACACCATTTCTATTCCTAGATAGTTAGCAGTTTGGGTACAAGCTATATGTTATCCCACATTATATTGGCAATTTATCCTGAAAATATGTTAAATGAGCAATGAATGTTCCATTGGTTTCAGATAAGATTCAAGGTCAGATTCCTCAGTTCTAGTTCTAATTTTACCCTAATGTTCTGACAGTCTGGGTATTGCTATGTTTAGCTGTAAGATATGGATGATACCTAACAAGGACATTATAGGATACAATGATGGTTTCCACAATGGTATCAGATATCTTCATTAAAGGGATGATAAAATTCACCATCCAATTCTATGCAAACAGCATATATGAAACTTTCATGATTTTACTGGTTTTAACAAAGATAGAAATAATGAGAACTAGAATTCATTCATATCTGCATATTATCTGATTTTTCTATTTTAAATAAAGGAGGATGAGGATCTGCTATTGCTTATTTTTTACCATTCCTATTGGGTAACCACGATTTGTTTCGTTACAGAATATGGAAAGCCTCAATTCCACACCTTCTCATGAGAGGACTGGACCTGACAATGTTGAACTGATGTCTGATGAAAGGTAATTTTAGCATTTTCTCTTCACATTGCTTACTAAGAGCATGAATAGCTTGCTTTTTTTTCCTCACTTAATACAATGTGTATTACAAGAACTAGAAAGAATTAAAGGTCTGTATGTTTACCAATAGTATTTTATAGCAAGGAAATGCTTAGAATAGAAAATCTGCCATGGTGTTATTCAAGACAAATAACCCTACTCGTGGTTGTGTTTCTAGTTTTGTTTTATTTTGACTTTTCTGTTTTGCTTTTGAATTTTACAAGAATTTAATTTAGAGCCATTCAGCCTACTTTTTTTAAAATAAATGAGATCATAATTTCACTGGATGAAAAGCATTGTTCGAAAACTGACATTTTATGATATTTTGTTGTTGTTGCTGTTGTTTATAGTAAAGAAGATGAAAAAGACGGCAGACATACCCAGCATTTTGAGGTGAGTAGCTGACAAAATTGTGACTGTGATGGGGCTGTCCTTACCTTCCTGAGAGCGAACGTGAAGCACTATGAGCCTGTCAATACGGGATAATGAGATTGACAGACTGTGCTTGGTCAGAAAGGCAAGTGCTGGAATGTAAAGATTCCTTGAGAAATCATATTCTTTTCGCTTTTAAATTTTTTTATTTTGCTTGCAAAGAGAAACTTCAGTAAGGTGGAGATTTCCTTTTAGATTATCCATAAAACAAAACAAAAAGCCGTGATCTTCCATGTTTCTACGCATTTTTAAGTGATTGAAATAAATAGACAATGAATTTAGTGGATCTGTCACAGAGATTTATCTCATTAATTTTCAAATTAAGATAAACTCAGTGTGAGTTATTAAACCCCATTTATTTTCTGAGTTTTGTCTCATTTTAAGTAAACCATGGCGAAAAAATATCTAACTCTCTTATGCTGTCTGTATCTTAAAATTCTGGTTATTTCCTGTCTTCCTCATTCTCTGGGAGCATCACCATGCTGACCCATGTGATTTCCCTTGTTCCCAACTCTGACTTTCATTCGGTGTGCTCAACCCCATTTTTCATTCACGTATGTGTATGTAATCTACTTCCAAATGCCTCCAACTCCACTTTCCGTATTTTTATCAGTTTTTCCCTTGGGCAAGATTTAAAGCTTTTTTCAGCCTGTTCTTGAATTCTGACCCTTGAAATATGAGTTATATATAGAACTCTTCCTCTAACCCAGTGATTCCTGATCTTCATTGGACATCGTCCTAATTCACTGATGGAGTTAGTAGCATCTAGTGAGTCCTGCCCTGTACGTGTCCTGGGCTAGGAGCTACGAGTCAGTAACAGCTGCAGTCCCTACCCCTCTTGGAATTCTACAATCCAGGAGGTTAAGCATCTGAAAGCTGTGGACTCTCAGAAAAACACACACTTGTGTACAATTTGGCATAAAATTGCTGGAAATGAATCGCCACCTCCCCACCGCTCCCCACCAGTGCTGTGGGCTCATCCTGTCCCCTCTCTTCAGTTCTTGTTATGTCCACTTCTTCAGCCTCACCAGGTAATAGGAGGGAAATGCTTCCTCTTTCTGACTTCACAGCTGCTGAGCCTCTCTCTTCTTTCATCTCTTTTTCCCCACTCCTTTAGTTTTCTTCTTTGGGACCCAGGCAACCAGCTGACATTTTTTCCCTGACACCAGGTACCTGTTTTCAGAGCACAGTCTCCCACATGATAAGCGTTGCTTTATTCTCCTTCTTGTTGCATCCTTCTCTGCTCTTTTCCTCTGCTCACAGCAAGCACTTATTCATCGCGCCATTGAACGTGACTTTAAAGAAGATTGCCTTGCCAGCCTCCCAGAGTGGTCCTCTCAGTTCCTCCCTTTTACGCCTGTGCTCCCTTATGAGATAAAAGGGTAAAGAGCAACCTTTGTGGATAGACTCCATAACATTAACTCATAAATTCCAAGTGGCTGATTTAGCCAAGTGGCTAACCCCGTGCTGAACTCAGTTTGCCTCGGTATGTTTGTGGACAGCTCCCATGGCAGTGGGTGAATCATGGGGAAACAAATCTCAAATCCCACTTCCATGTGCCAGGTCCTATTCTTACATGTGTCGGCCATGTGCAGATGCCAATCAGCACCCAGCCCACTGCTGGTAGTCCGCAAGCATCCACTATTAATAATCGTGGTTGTCATCATACGTTCAGCTAGGAGCTAAATTTAGGCAGTGAGTTAAAATCCAGCCTAAGCTCTCCGTGTCACCTTTCTTTTACAACTGCCCCAAAGGAGAAAAACAAGACATCACTCCACAAGATTGGGGTGATGCTTCAACTCTGGAAGACATGCGCTTCTTTCACTGAAGGAAATAGATGTTTGATTATTAGTGATGGACTGTGAAAAGATCAGTTTTCCATTTTTAAAGCCCTTTCCCTTGTTTACAGTGCGATGTCATTGTTTACTGTTGAATATGTGTAGTCCTTTCTAGAACTTATTGAACAACCTAAATAGTTAATCTGTTGTTCTGGTAATACCACAATAATTCCTAAATTTCAGACATGAAAAGTAAGTCTAGACTTCGGTTATCCCTAGAATTCTGCCTAATCAGTATTTTATTTCATGTCTCCTATGGCATCAGATTAAGAAGCCAGCGTTTACATGCTCACCACGGATGGTTCTTTCCAGTGTTCTTTATCATTTTCCATAAAGACAGTTGGTCCTCATTAATACCATCCTTTAAAATTTTTCCTTATATGCTCTTAGATTCATGTAAGATTAAGGCCACAGATGCCAGCTATTGAGGAAAGGTGGTCTTTCTTCTTTTGATTAGCATCTCCATGAGAATGTGGAACATTAAACCCAGTCTCAGAGATGCTCCTTAGAGGGACACACAGAGGCAGGTCACAGAGTCTGCAGCTCAAATGCAAATGCAGGCACAACTGTGACTTTATTTCTGAAATAAGCATTTTGCGGCCATAGATATGTTTTCGTTTGAGTGCAGGTGTTGAAAAGTGAACATGGGTTTGTCCCTTTGTTGCACATCTTTTTAATTTTTTTAATCACCTAATGGGGAATCTGCCTGAGATCTCAGATGGCCATTGGAAAAAAGTTAAGAATCCCTTAGAATGCCAAAACTTAAAAAGTATCATTCCTGTGGGTAGGTTTTCAAAAGGTGGGCATTTTATTTTTTTTATTAACATATAATGTATTATTTGCCCCAGGGGTAAATGTATGTGAATCATCAGTCTTACACATTTCATAGCACTCAGCATAGCACATACTCTTCTCAATGTCCATAACCCAACCACCCTATCCCTACCCCCCCACCCCCAGCAACCCTCAGTTTGTTTCCTGAGATTAAGATTCACTTATGGTTTGTCTCCCTCCCGATCCCATCTTGTTTCATTTTCCCCACCCTTTCCCCCGCCACCTCTCAAATTCCTAATATCAGGGACATCATATGCTAATTGTCTTTCTTTGACTGACTTATTTTGCTTAGCATTACACCCTCTAGTTCCATCCATGTCATTGCAAAACGCAAGATTTCTTTTGATGGCTGCATAGTATTCCATTATGTATATATATGACATCTTCTTTATACATTCATCTGTTGGTGGACATCTAGGCTCTTTCCATAGTTTGGCTATCATGGACATTGCTGCTATAAACATTGGGGTGCAGGTGTCCCTTCAGATCACTACATTTGTATCTTTAGAGTAAATGCCCAGTAGTGCAATTGCTGGGTCGTAGGGTAGTTCTATTTTCAACTCTTTGAGGAACCTCCACGCTGTTTTCCAGAGTGGTTGCACCAGCTTGCATTCCCACCAATAGTGTAGGAGAGTTCCCCTTTCTCCACATCTTTGCCAGCATCTGTCATTTCCTGACTTGTTAATTTCAGCCATTCTGACTGGCATGAGGTGGTATCTCATTGTGGTTTTGATTTGTATTTCCCTGATGCCAAGTGATGTGGAGCACTTTTTCATGTGTCTGTTGGCCAACTGGATGTCTTATTTGAAGAAATGTTTGTTCATGTCTTTGCCTATTTCTTGATTGGATTATTTGTTTTTGAGTTTGATAAATTCTTTATAGATTTTGGATACTAGCCTTTATCTGACATGTCATTTGTGAATATCTTCTCCCATTCTGTCAGTTGTCTTTTGCTTTTGTTGACTGTTTTAAAAGGGGGACATTTTAATAAAATATCCCTTTTGGGCTGTATGAAATGAGCTAGTGTGAGGAATAGCCTAGTGTACTATTCCCTGAACATGTTGGAGTCCAGTCATTGTTCTTTTGTTTCTTTTTAAACTCAGTGAATGTCTGGAAGTATCCAGAAGAAAGGTCATCCCTAAAACTAACAATTTCTAGATTCCAAAAGATATCAGTGAAAATACAGATTTTTTAAGTTCTGTTTACAATAAGCTTAAATCTTATGCTCCAGTTTGATTCCTTCTGAAAAGTTATTTTGTATTGTGGAAATATTTCATGCTTCTGTATGAAATCCAGGATATTAAAAACTGTAACCTTATATCTAATCTCTTTATCAAGAAAGCAAAACCTGTAAGAACTATTGAGTGCTTAGAAGGGTATTACCTTATCTGGGAGAGGTCATTTTATGTCAGAAGTATAAGGTTAATGAAGTGTTAAATTCTTTTGCAATATTTTTACATTCTTTATGCTTGCTAAGCCTACTGCTTAGAAGAGCTTAGAAGCATACCTTTGATAACAAATAAGACATTCATAATAAATAAAAGACCATTTCCCTTTTCTATCCTGCTTTGAAACAAAAGTAGAAGAAGGGAGAGAGAGAAAGAAGACAAGGCTTTCCAATCAAGACTGAGCATTAATATTAATCATCAAACATCTTAAGGCTTTTATTTGCCTTGAGAAGGTTTGAGGTAAATTCTGAAATATCCTGTCAACAAGTATTTATGAAATGAATCACTGTTACTGCAACCTCGCTATGTTCCATGGAAGCATTAGGATTTTGTTACTGGTTTTAATGTTAGAACCAGAATAATTTAAAACCTCTATTTGTTTAAATTCACTTCCTGTTTCATCCGTCTCTAAAGGCTACTGGAGCTTTGGAATTCCCATGAATTTTGGAACTCTGTTATGTCCATTTTCCTCTGTTGTCAGGCCAAACAGTAAATGTTTACGGTTCCATGTGGTTCTTGTATTAACACTGTGCGGTTCCTTCCTGTGCAAACTGCATTACACAGTGCACTCTCTGGTATCGCTCCTGGCTCTGGTACTCTCCTAGGCTCCTTCTTTATATCCTGTGCAGGGAGGGGGAAGAAATGGAGCAAAAATTCACCAACTATTTGAAGTCCCGATAGGAGCAAGATCAATGAAGTCTGAAGATTGGAAAAGCCAGGTCCAGTTAGATGGGGGGGAGGGGCAGGTCTTGACAAAAATCAGGTTAATAGACTAATAGCGTTTCCTTGACCTGAACACAGGCTGTCACCTGAGGCCCCAGGAAGGGTGAGCTCTCTGAGTATTTGCTTCCTAGTGGCCTGCTTTTTTCTGTTACAACATGCGTGTCACAGGCACGTGTATGTTCAATGTCTTCCTTCCACACCTTGTTAATTCCTGTAATCCCATGTGTCCAATAAACACTTGCAGATGAATGAATGTGGGAGGGAGGTACTACATAATTGGAAATAGCATTTTTTTTTCACAGTTACTATGGGCTAGCCATTGTTAGACATGTTTTTCATTTAATCTTCATAACAACTCTATGAAGTCTTACACTTACATGACAGAAAAAAAGCTTCAAAGAAAGAATGCAAAGAACAGAGAGGTTTTCACTGAAGATCTTGCAGCTGACCAGCTGGTATTGAAACTCAGATCTCTGATTTGAAAACCCATCCCCTATCTGCCATACCACATTGTCTCTCCTAAGAGCCGAGAATATGCAGTGTGTTTTCGTATGGTACATTTTTTGACGGGGGTTTGGTGTGTGACCTCGTGGCCCAGGGATCTCTGAGTTGAAAACTGTGAAATTGCAGTAGTCCCCTGTTATCTGTGGTTTTACTTTCTGAGGTCTTAGTTACCCACAGTCAACCCTGGTCCAGAACCAGATGATTGTCCTTCTGGCATACCATCCGAAGGTCACCGGTAGCCCAGTGCTGCGTCCCAATGCCTCCATCACCCCCCTCACTTCATCTCATCCTGTTGGCATTTCATCATCTCACATCGTCACAAGAAGCAGAGAGGCGAGAGAGAGACCACATTCACGTAACTTCTATTACAGTATCATTGTTCTATTTATTAGTAGCTACTGTTTATCTCACTGTGCCTAACTTATCGATTAAACTTTATCATAGGTGCGTATGTATAGGAAAAAGCCAAGTGTCTCTAGGGTTCTGCCCTGTCCTCAGTTTCTGACATCTAGCAGGCATCTTGGAATGTAACCCCCCAGAGAACGGGGACTGCTGTAATTCATTTACTCTGCAATTTCCCTGAAGACATAAAAACATGTAAACAACAAAAACTGAAACCAGAAATATTTTGGTACTTGAGAATGTCTTTGACATTTGAACATGAATGATCTAGGAGAAGCGGCAGACAAGCTATAGACAAGGACAGTGCCATAGGATGAGCACGAGGACAGAGGGTGGGACAATCTGGAGAGGTGGCCCATCCAGTCTAAGCTAACAACTGTTTGAGGGAAGAGTAGTTTCGATGCTGATGTATTGCTGCAGACCCTGAACAGCTTCACCGTGGGTGGCCATGCAGCAGCAGCCCTAGCTCCCATATACGCAGAAACCCTGGGCCCACACCAGCAGCCCACTCTGCATCCCCAGGAATGGCAACCACGTCAGGTGCTGGTGAGACCAGTGAGGCCAGAAATTCGGAACCAGGCCTACAGGAGCAGCAGGCCAGTGAAAGAGCAACCTCAGGGACTGATCACAGCACAGCAGGACGGAGGTGGGCATGTGGACGCGCTGGCAAGTGCTGTGCCACGTGTGTCTGTGCTGTGTAAGCTGGTGCGGTTTATGTAGGAGAGACCCTTCCCCTGCTATGTGAGAAATCAGGCCAGAAAGTCCAGAAGCTTATGTAGGTTAACATAGGTCTACAATGTGAGTGATACCCTGTTCTATGTGGCACATCCTAAACACCCTTACACGGTGATTCCCGACACACTGATCTCTTTGCTGTTCCTTAAACACAATGACCATGCCTCAGGGCCTTTGCATTTGCTTTCCTTCTTCCTGGAATGCTCTTCCCATGGAAGGTTCACTCCCACATTTCCTTCTTATCTCTGCTTATATGTCACCTCATAAGAAAGGCCTTTCCTGACCAATGGATAGAAAATAGCAAACCATGACCCCCACCTCCATCACCTCTCTTACTCTGCTTTAGTTTTATCCATAGTATATGCCACTACCTGACATTTTTTTCTTTGCTTACTGTCACTTCCTGTAAGATTTGTTAGGACAGACTTTATTTTGTCCTCTGAAGTACCCCCAGTGTTTAGAAAATTGTCTGGCATGTGGTAGGTATGCAAAAATTATTAGCTGAATTAATGAATAAATATTATCTTTGTATCTCTTGCACACACTGGCCCTGTAATAAGTATATATCGTGTGATATATATTATTATTGAATAACTGATAGAGTTTCGACCTGATTCTCTTCGTTAGAATAATAATAGGATCTTAGGGGTTGTCTGTTCTAGCCTCCTACCCAGGGCAGTATGTCTCCCTCTCCCATATGCCTGACTCGCTGACTTCATCTCAGCACTGTGAAGGGCAGCCCACTAATTCACAAAGTGGTCCATTGTTGTATTGCACCCCAATCAACTGTCCTTAGAACCCCACTGGGCATTCTTGAGCCTCTTCCACAAAATGTCAGCTCTCTCAGTGTAAGGAGCTTGCATGGCTCACAGAGCCCAGCACAGAGGGTGTGCGCCAACCCATGTTGTCGAAGGAATGAAGACATCTCAGCATTTTGGAGGGTAAAAAATTAATTTTCTAATTTTAGCTTTTTTTGAAATGGATACTAATTCAGATGCAGAAAAAATTTTGTAGCCTCAATTTCCTTTGTAATGGGTCTAATACAGATGTAGCAATCATGAACAGTACACGTTTTTACGTGTGTGTATGTATGTGTATTTCAGCATTTTACATGTGTAAAGTCCAAGCACCGCAGGACTCTGAGTGTCCTGAGGGGACACAGGCATGGCAGGAAGCAAAGCCAGTGTCTGGCATTGGGAAGGGACACAGGCTGCCTTCAGAACCCAATGCTTAGACCTATAGGTCTTCCCACCAGCATTCACTCCCATCTATAAGGCTTCAGCCTGGAAAACACATTTCACCATTGTTACTCTGTTTCTAAAATCCTTCCATGGCTTTCCCTTATCAACTACAGGGTAAAATCCAGACTTAGCCGAGGACACAGGGCCTTTCTCAGTCCAGTGTCTGCTCACCCGACACCCTCATCACCTGCCATCCCTCTGTCCTGTCCTCCCCTGCTGTGACCAGCGAACCCCAGGGGGCCTGTCTCTGCACCTGTTCCTCCTCCTCAACCCCTCTCACCCACACTGCGCCCAAAACAATTGCTGTTGCTGACTCATGACGGGAATCCCCAGTGGCTCTTTTCTCATCCCGCGCCGAGAACTCCCTCCTCGAGGTAGCATGGTTCACCTCTAATGGCTGTGAAACATGTCTCATCTCCAGCACCTCTCTCTGGCATTTGGAGTTGTGCCAGTGTTTTCCTCATCTTCCCATGGTGCCTAGAAATGATGAAGAGACCGAGGGCCTCCTCTGTGTGTACCTTACGCTCCAGGCACTGTGCTAATGGCCTTGCATGCCTTTTCCCAGCTCTTCAAAGGATTGGAATTGTTCATGCCCATTTCCCAGATTAAGAAATGGAGGCTTAGCGAAGTGAAGCATCTCAGCCAGAGCACCAAACACAGCAACTGTCAGCCATGCTGGTCCACTTGTCCCCAAGACCCACGAACGTCCCCGTGTAGTGCAGTGTCGGAGGCCAGCACACGCTCCTCGGGAACAGCGTGCCGTGCTTGCATCACGGAATCATATTTCTTATAATCTTCCTTTTTGTATGTCTCTAAGTGGAATGAGTGTTAGAAATCTTTACCGAGAAGATGTTTATTTGCTGTACGCATATTCTAACACACGCACGCATGCACTCTACGTGACTCCGTAGCTCTTAATGAGCTGAGGTCCGGATTTGGTCATTCCGCCCTGGTCCACTTAGGATTCAGCTCAAGGAACAAATAACTCTTACGGCATAAATGCATAATCTGGTTTTCCCCCAATAGACAAGCGGCATTTTGAAAGTGTCTTAAAGCCCCAGATTTTCCTGACGTTTCCATCTGACTTTAGTAGCTCATCAGAAACTGATGGATGGTATTTCATTTTATTCCCAATGTGGTGAAGAAAATAGCGGTCCTCATGTATCATTTTATGGAAATAGTAAAAGCCCCTAGAATATTCCCTGGTGATATCAAAGTGGGTTGAACAGCTATTAAAAGTAGCTGGTAGTCTCAACAGTGCTTATTTTAAGCAGAAGAACATTTCTCATGCATTAATGGAACCATTTATGATTTCCACATGTTTGGGGTTCTTTTTTCTTTTATTATATTTGCTAAAATGAATTTCCAGTTATTCTGGAAGAAAATCTTTTGTACAGATCTGTGCTACTTGAGAAGAATATATTTGTAAGTAAATACTTGTGTTTATAATCTTAGGAGAGAAGGGAAAGTGACAGTGTCTGGGTTTATAAGATGCCAAAAGAGCAAAGAAAAGATGAACGAATTTCAATGCGAATTTTGTTTGCATAAAATCACGTAGCTAAAATAGCAGCCTTTGGGAGAGAGTTTTCCCCTACCCCAGATATCCCTGACTGGGAATAGGTGCCCCCAAGGAACAAAACCAAGTGTAGCCAAGTATTTAATATTCAGACTGGATGAATAGTAGGAAAACAAGTGACAGTTGGATATTTGTAAGGTATAAATTATGCATTGCTGACTTGCCATTTCTTGGCTCTTTACTCTTAAAAAAAAAAAAAAAAAAAAAAACCAAACCCGCTCCCTGTACAATTTTGGCTTACTTCCAGAGTCTGTCTTCCTTACGGCTAGCCCAGATGAGCCACCAAACCCCTGTGCTGTTTGAATTTGCGCAACAATGCTTTAATACCCAGAGCTCCTCCATAAATAGTCTGTCCTCCCCACACTTGGGGTGAAAACAACCACAGGAAATCTGGGAACGTGCAGCTAGCCCCGCTTAATTGATCTAAATCTCTGCCGGGGCCAACAGGAGAGGGTCTGTGTACACAGCCTCTGGGCCTTGCCGGACTGTTTACCTAAGGGGCAAAGAAGTCTGCACGCAGGAGACATCACGTTGCTTCTCCAGCCTTAGCAACAGCAGTCGCGGGATTTTTGTTGTTGTTTACGGTCTGCAGAGCCCTACTCCTTTAAGGAAACACAAACTCCTTTCCCTCCTTCCTGGCCCCAATCAGTCACCATCAAGACCGTCAGCTGCTTGCAGTTACCAGGAGCAGCGGCTCTGGGAAACCCTCTTGCCTTTCTCGCAGAAGAAAAGTTAAAGGAACACAGAGGGACGGTGGCGATTTGCATGCCAGTGGCCAGCTAGCATCCAGGGGCACCAGGCTGTGATTTTGGTTTCTGTGCTGGGTGCAGCCACTGCCACAGCCTGGGAGGTTTCCCCCAGAAAGAGTGGACTTGCTGCAGACGTTTGTGGGTGTTGGTGAGCCGTAGCTCCTCAGAGACGTTGTGCTGTCATTACAGACCCCCACGATGAAGATTCAGGAGCGCCCCGGCGCACCTGACACCAAACTGCCGAGGACTCCGGATGCCGACGACCAGCGGGAGAGCTTTGGCTCCCAGGTGCCTGAGCGCGACCTGACTGCATTGTGTGATGACAAGAGCTGGGAAGGTAGGATCATCTGCTGTTTGGATGATTCCATATCGGAAAAGCGTATATAAAGTAGCCTAAATGAGAGGGGCGTCACCACATGGATGTATGGAAGCAAAGGGTGTAGGACTAACTGCATTTCTAAATGACTGCAGATCCTTTCCCTGGCATGGGAATGTGTCTCATTAAATGTTGCCAGGAGTCATTGCAATCTAAGAAAGAAAATGCGCTTGCCCTCTCTCCTAGCGTCACCTTGCAGCCTTCTTTCTCTCTTAACTCCCCAGGAGTGCCGCTGCCTGTGTGTGTTTCCCCTCTGGTAGCACCGAGCACAGGACTGAGCAAGCCCTGCACATTTAGGACTTTGGCTGGGAGCAGCTGCTCTTCCCGCCGCTACATGCCAACCCCCTGCCTCCTTCATTAAATCTCCCTCCCGTTTTTTCAAGAAAGATTCAGTTTGCTTTGCTTTTGTGATTGTCTTTATGGACAGAATTTTTTAAAAGCCATGTTAGCCAGCATGCGGGATTTGTCATCAAAGAGAACACTGTATAAAAAGTGCTACCGATGGAAAGCCTGCAATAATGCAGTGTTGAAGGCTGGTTTTCCTAGAGATTTTTGGCAAAACGTTAGAAATGGACTTGTGAGGAAGAAGAAGGTGTCCTCATCTTGTCAAAACTGCATTTCAGGAAGGTGCTGGCAACGGTGCCGTCAAGCCGCACTTCCTTCCTTATCCATGTGTCTGCATCCAGACCTGTGTCAACGTGTATCCAGAATGCACGCCCGGCTGCCTCTGTACGGTGGGTGTGTTTGGAGGCTACAAAGAGGGAGAAATTGTGTGCCTGGTTTCAGAATAGCAGCACGACTTAACACGGTGACACAGAGAATCAGAGCTACAAGAAATCAGTCCTTTTCCGAAGCGCCTGAATTTCCTTGTGTTCTCCCTCACCCCTCTTTAAACCAGAAAGTACTTGTGATAGTGAGTTTAGTTGAAGGAGCAAAAGATGATCTAAACAGACACAAGGTGAAAAATAGCAATCCCTCTGTGCTCCTTGCACCCAGGGCTTGGTGCAGCAAAAACAAGCTGGGTTTTTTTGTTTGTTTTTTTTGTTGTTGTTGTTTTTATTCTAGTTCTCCATCTTTGCAATTCAAGAAACATGTTCTAGCCCTTTACCATGTAATTAGGCAGTTGGGTGGGAGATTTTCTCAGACCTTCCCAGCTCATGATATGGTCACTAGAAAAAAATTGCAGGGTGTTTGTTTTCTTTCCTTTTTAATTTCAGTGGTACATCCCTGGGTAGTGTTTTATTGTTCTTCTTTTGTTTTATGTTCTTTGGGATATTCAGGTGTGTTTTAAATTCATTAAAAACAAATCCCCACCACCACCAAAAAAAGTCCCATAGTAGCTACTGTGGCCCAATAAACGAAAAAAGCAGTAGTCAAAACAAGTGCTATATTTGGGTTTCAGGAATAATGGTCTCCTCACATCAATAACACAAAACTCTAGACAAAAACTAGGATTTTTGGACAGAATTCAAATTAGCCACATTATCTTGGTATATTCAGTAAAGGGGCAGGGAGACTCTTCTAGTCCCCCTGAAATGGACTCAGTTTGATTATTTTTATCTTGATCAGTCATAAATTTGTGATCTCTTCCAGCATATGTGAGGAGGCCAGGATGAAAATTCCCACCAGTGTGGTTGGAAGTTAACTTTCCTTTAAACTATTTTATTACTTAATGTAAAGAATTCTCTTCTGAATAATATAATAATAATAATTTGAAGGAACCAACTAGATGGAATTTTAAAAAGCTTATCGGGGAGGAAATACAATAGGCTTGGAAATGCTAATTACGTTATCTATGTAATTTATGAAAGGACTTGGGTTAACTTTTGCCAATTACTGCATTACTGAACTTGCATATCTTAAAAATCTACACAGATTCATTTCAAGGCCATTTTGATCATTTGGTTACGCTTTCAGTAGCCCCTTTTAACCATATATTTATTTTAAACATTCATGTGATATTGTCACAGTAAGTGTAGTCAAAATAAAGGAATCGTTGCATATAAAGGGTAGTTCAGATGAGAGCCATAAGTCCAATCACTAAAATACTACTCTTGTTTTATAGCCTCAATAAGAAACAAACAAGTTTAATGGTAGCTTCGCAGTAAGGAATCCACTTTGCACTAATTTAATCTGTGAAAGTGAAACCAAATATATAAATGGAAGTAATAGTTTACTCAAACCTTCTGAGCCAGAATCCATCTGTAAGTCTCCCTTACCAGTCTCCAAGCCCCCATGTAGTGTTTGCTGGTCTGGCCCCCCTCCCCACACCTCAGTTCACACTCTCGTGTCCAGGCAGAGTCGTAGAATGTCAGGTGCGACGGTCCTCACTGAGCAGCCTGCTGGCGCTAGCCTCTGCCCTGGGTACTCCCGTGCGTGCGGCAATGACGTTCTCTGGCTTCTGGGGCAGATTGTGTCAAGGCAACAAAAAAAAGGAAATGAGCCCGACGATTAGATTCCATAGCCTACATAGAGTGGAATCCTGTCAAAGTGAACGTAGGATCAGAGTCTAATCATGCTGGTTGGCAGATACATAATACATGCTTTTTTCTTTTTTTCTTTCTCTCTGTATGTAGCTATGTATTAGGGCACATTTTTTGACCTATCCACATCATATTATTATTTTATTACTGCCACTCTCCAAAATTAAATGAGTACACAAATCAAATGTACTTTTATTTGTTATGTAGAGCTCTTCAGAATTGCATAATTAGAATGTTCCTAATCAGCCAGTTCATGTTGATTTGGAAGTATTTGTGGAAGTATTGAGGTTTAAATACTCAGCTGTCCTGGTGATGTTAAACTTAAAAGAACTTTTTTTTTTTTTTTAAGATTTTACTTATTTGACAGACAGAGATCACAGGTAGGCAGAGAGGCAGGCGGGGGTGGTCGGGAGCAGTCTCCCCTCTGAGCAGAGAGCTGGATGCGGGGCTCCATCCCAGGACCCTGGGATCATGACCTGAGCCGAAGGCAGAGGCTTTAACCCACTGAGCCACCCAGGTGCCCCAAAAGAACATTTTTAAAGGGCATAAAATACTTCATGGTTCTTATTTATTACTTGCTACTTGTCAAAAAGAACCTTGAAAATTCTCTGAAAGAATGATGAAAAAGCAAGGGATCTTAAAGATCTTTTGACTGGATGCTACCATTATACAGATAAAAAAAGCTGAGGCCAAAAGAAAAAAAATGATGATTCAGGATAATGAAATCTCCTGACTTCCTCTCTGATGCCTCTTTCTCAGCAATGCCAGTTATGTGTCCTGGTAAGCAGTGGGGCATAATGGCTAAGACCAAGCACGTCCTGGGTTCACATCCCAGCTCTACTACTTTAGCAGCTTTGTGAACAAGTTAGTAAATGTGTTACAGTTTCGACCTCAGTTTCTCTGTCTTTAAATAGGCATATTTAAAGGCACCCAGGGACACCTGGGTGGCTCAGTTGGTTGAACATCTGCCTTTGGTTCAGATCATGATCTCAGGGTCCTGGGATCAAGTCCCACGTCAGGCTTCCTGCTTGGCTCGGAGTCTGCTTCTCCCTCTCACTCTGCTTCCTCCCCCCCGCTCATGCTCTGTCTTTCTCAAATAAATATTTTTTAAAAATAAAAATAAATAGGCCTAACAACAGCAATAATGAGTAAACAGATATTATAGTATTCACTTAGTAAGCTTGTTGTAAGAATTAAGTGAGCTAGTATTTGCAAAGTGCTTGGCACAGTACGGGCACCTAACAGGCACCACATGAGTGTTAGTTGATGTTATTACTGTCTTCCATAAATGTTTCCAAGTGTAGTTTCAGGAAAAACCAGACTAATTTGGATTTCTTTGAAACCAGAGCCCAAATCTACCTAATGACAGTGGGTGGCTCTGAACACAGAGAAAGAGTCCATAATTACTGGGTCCTCCACTGCTGACCAAGGACAGATCTTACCAAACTAGCCTCCTTGTGTGTGTGTGTGTGTGTGTGAGAGAGAGAGAGAGAGAGAGACTCTAGAATAGGAAATGTCTCATTTGAAAAGACCTCAGCTGGGCCTCTAACAGGGACTGCAGTGCCCTGTCAGATGTGGAAGGAATGGCAGACAGGTAACAGAGTCAATTAGTAACTGATTAAACAACAGTACTTAAATGTGCAGATACACAGATCAAGGTTGACACAAATAGGGGTATTCTCATTAGGAAAGTCCTCAGCTCTAGCCTGTTCCACACATTTTATTAATGACTTGAATGGAGCAATTAAGGACCCACTTATTAAATTTGCAAATAGAGACAAAGCAGATATAAGGATTAAATTGGGTTTGACAAAGCTGACAACTAAGGTTTCTTCTAACTCTGAGAGTTTGTTTGCAAGATTAACTGAACAGTTTAATAGGACTACCACTGTTTTACCACACACAAAGTTCCAAGTTTTGGAACACTAAGGAAATTTTAAAGATTTTTTTTTTTTAATTTGACAGCGATCACAAGCCAGCAGAGTGGGGGAGGGGGGAGAAGCAGGCTCCCCGCTGAGCAGAGAACCTGATGCGGGGCTCGATCCCAAGACCCTGAGATCATGACCTGAGCCAAAGACAGAGGTTTAACCCACTGAGCCACCCAGATGCCCCAAGGAAATTTTTATAATAGGATTTCCCTCTCTATATGGGATTTACATCTTCCAGCGTCTGGGATGTGCCCATTCCTCCTCGCACCACCGGGGACCCACCTTGAAAGACGGTATGATATTGTGCCAGGGCGTAATCACTCTAAATAGCAAGTAGTTAGAAATGAGAAGTGGAAAACATCAGCTCTTATAATTCTAGCAGGTTTCTTCAATAAATCATCTTAGTAGCCAATTTTCTTTTGTATAGCAAATGGATCCGGCTGGCTAAGCAGAGAGTAGCTATGTTGCAGTGACCACATTAATATTACTCAGACCATGTTTCTTCTTTCTGCAATGAATTTCCTTTATTTCTGTGTGTACTACAATGTCTCAGCTGAAACTCCCCAGGACCTATTCTTTTCTATCACTTAGGTAGCATGGATACGGCTTTTATCTCTGTTACTTCTGACCTGCTGTGATGTCACCTGTCCTGATGGATTAATTTTTCATAGAGAGACATGCCATATTTGTGTCCCGTGTTCTTTGTGACAAGACACGTGGCTGAAATCACGGAACTTAAGGAATTCTGGTCTGGATATAAAAACGCATTTGTTTTATGTGGTGTTTTAAGATGAAAATCTCATTTGAAACCTCTAATCTTTTCTCTTTTCCCTTTGAATACTTTCCCTGCAATATATTTGTCCATGTCACTGCTCTAGAATTACTGGTTAAAATATAAACTATTTTCCAGACTAGGCACTGGGAGTGGTCGATGAATGCATCCTCGAAACTGAATCCCTAGGTCAGCAGTGCAATTGGGCATCCTGTCCGGTAGACACTGCTCTATTCAGTTCTTCCTTTTTTGTCTAGTTGAGTGTCAACTATCAAAACATGAGTAGGCCTTGTATTTTTAGATCACTACAAACTAAAACGAAGAATAGTTGGCGTTTTTGATTTAGTTATACTGAACTATGTATCATGTGTAATTTTATAAATTATAAGAGCCTTAAATTGTAATCCGATAGAAAAAAAGGAAAAAGAGATCTTGCCCTTTACAACAACATGGATGGGTCTAGAGGGTATTATGCTAAGTGAAATAAGTCAAATAAGTCAGACTGAGAAAGACAACTGTCATGATTTTACTTATGAGCCACCCAGGCGTCCCTTACATAGAATTTAAGAAACAAACAAATGAACAAGGGGAAAAAAAAAAGACAAAAAACGGACTCTTACCTACAAGCTGGTGGTTGCTAGAGGAAAGGTGGGGGGGATGGGTGATATAGATAAAAGGAAGTAAGAGTGCACTAATCTTGATGAGCACTGAGTAATGCAAGGAATTCTTAAATGTTATATACCTGAAACTAATATAACACTGTATATTAATTATATTTCAATAAAAAAGTAAATGAATTAGTCCCTGGAAACCGAGAGAGAGAGAGAGAGAAAGAGAGAAATGCAAGCATTTTATGTTGGATGGGTGAGAAACTTCACTCCTGTTCTACATGCATACTAATGATGCAATATAACCTTTTACTTTGTTAATTGAAATTCATAATGGTTTTACATTTGTCATTTTTTAGTGAATTCATTTATGCTAACTATATCCTTTACAAGAAAATGTCACCCATAAGCTAGAATTCAGCTGTGTATTTTGTATATAGCACTGGTGATGTTAAGAAAAGGGCACATTGGGTCTTATCTATCATTCAAGTGAGCAGTGAGCGGTCGGGAATGAGTCTGTGTTAATGCAAAGGAAATCTGATAAATGGCTCCACAAAGCATCGAACAAGCATAACTCAGTTCCATGATTAGTGTTGTATTGTTAATTCAGGATCACAGTACCTTTTTTAGTGGAGATCTGGTTGAAAATGGTCACAGACACTCTCGTTTTGTACACAGAGGACACATAACCGAAAACTGAAAGATCACTTGTGATATTTCTAAAGAGATATTCTGCTAGGTTCAGACAAATTAAAGGATTTCAGGATCTAAGGTAACACCTTTTCAAACTAAACTGTTATGAGTAGAAATGTCAAACTAGCCAGCACACCCACATGCCAATATCAACATCAGACTTTGCTTTGCCTGTGCCCTCTGTCCCCCCGCACACCACCTTGGCCTTCCCCCCCTTGTTTTGCTCCTTTGCCACTCTGTCCTGAGGTTATTGCTGGCTGCATCTTAACTCTTTCCATGCCTGGCTTTGTTGATATTAGTCCTTATAGAAAATCACTGCTGCCTTAAGAATTATCATGAAATTAAAGATACAGTCTGGCCAGTTTCATAGTTCCATTTTCTGTAACTTAACACTATACTTTTCTTATTTCTCTAGGGATTACTTTCCTCTTAACATCTCCTTCCCTCACTTCTCATCAGTTTTTTGCTCTTTTATACCAGTAGTTTGGAGCTGCTCATATCTGAGCCCTAATGCTTACGAGGAGCCTTCTGCAAACTTTAGTGCAAATGAGGGGCAACTTCTGAGCACCTCTAGATTTAGCCAGATACATCTATCAGAATGTTCCCTGCCACTTTTTGTGAGAGTAGTGGGGAAAAAAATCTGTTTTTGACAATGCTTTCATATTTTTTTAAATAATTTATATCACCATCTGAGCTCCCAGAGAACTTCATTCTCTTTAAATTCTGAGAACCTATGGACCTCATTCCACATAAGGTCAATTTTTTTTACATTAATATGCCTATCTCCCCTACTGTGGGGTCTTCAAAAATTTCAGATAATCATCCTTGTGACTGGGGCATCTGGCATGTACTAAATTGAAGCACTGTCCTTCAAGTCAGGAGATTTCCTTTTTGTCCCAACTCTTCTCATTGATTAGATATTTGCTCTTAGAGTCTTCAGGTTTCAATTTCTTTGTCTGTAATCTGTTGGGTTTAATCTGTGATTCTTTTTTTTTTTTTTAAGATTTTATTTATTTATTTGACAGAGATCACAAGTGGGCGGAGAGGCAGGCAGAGAGAGAAAAGGAGGAAGCAGGCTCCCCGCCAAGCAGAGAGCTCGATGTGGGGCTTGATCCCAGGACCCTGAGATCATGACCTGAGCCGAAGGCAGAGGCTTTAACCCACTGAGCCACCCAGGCGCCGTGATATGATCTTTTTAAATAAAATACTGAACAAGCACTTGTTTAAGACAGTTTTGTAGATCTGATAAACACTTTGATAGCTGAAGGAGCAAGTGTTGCTCTAGGAATCTCAGAATTTCCAAGCATGGCCAGATCCCAGCCTTGTGTAAGTCACACTAATCCCTAAGTATACTTAAAGCCTACCTTCTATTTAAATTCAGGGACTGCTACGAATAAAAACCGTACATCATCTGAGATCTATCTTTCAAATCTGATAGGATTTTTTTTTAATGCATACTGAGATGGATCTTGAAGGAAAGAGAAATAAATACTACCCCATTCCCTCCAAAAATGACAAACCAGGATGTTGTGTTGAGTGTATTTTTTTCTTAAAGACTGTCTAAAATAATTTGTACAGATTTACCCTTTGAAAAGCATTCTTTTTCTTTTTCTGACTAATTTATGTAAGCATCTTATGTTAACTGTAGTCTTGAGCAGCTTCTGAAATTTCAAGTGCAAAACACGCATCTTACACATGCTAATCCCAGCACTAAGCAGAAGCACATGAACGGCTTACTGAAAGCCCCAAATGGAAGGTGCAGACTCCTAGGTAAATGGGCTCTCACAAGACGAATGTGACTCCCCGGTTGTTCCAGTGAGGGACGTGCAGCTTCGATGCCCAGTCTCTCGCCCCCTGACACCATGCTTTGCTTCTCCCTAATGCCCTCACCTGGGAGAAAGTCCTTGTCCCTGACCTGGGAGGGAAGTCGGAAGCATGCAGTATTTGCTCTCCTTCTTTAAGGTCATTCGTCCAGGTGGCCCTGGTAAATTCTCTTTGGAAAGCAAGCAATAACATGGCTGTCAGATATATTGGTGATGCCAGCCGGGGCGTAGTGTCCTTCATCGGAACCTTAAATCTGAAATGCAAGTCGTTCGCATTTAAATTCAGTGCTTCCTAAGCCATTCAGAACACTTGGGAAACAGTTAATGCTTCCATGAGCAATTCTGACTTCTTCCCCTCCGTATTTTGCAGAGCCCATCCCTACCTTCTCATGGCAGCAGGAGAACGTGGACTCTGATGAAGCACGCCTCTCCCCGCAGGCCGGACGCCTGATTCGCCAGCTTCTGGATGAAGACAGTGACCCCATGCTCTCTCCTCGGTTCTACGCTTATGGGCAGAGCAGGCAATACCTGGATGACACAGAAGTGCCTCCTTCTCCCCCCAATTCCCATTCTTTCATGAGGTATGTTTGTGTTGCCGGTAAGCCAATGCATCATCTCCTTAACATAGGAAGAGTGGGGATGGTGTTGCAGGTCTGCGGAAGGACATATTGGGAATACTCCATCCTAGGACTCGGGCACTGTTGCTCCGTTTTTCAGTTGGCCCGACTAGAGTGCCACATACTGCATCTCCACTAGCACTTCCTTTCCAGAGCTATCTAAAATTTAACTTTCAGGTCTGCAGTGCATATTTCAGTCCTACCTTTGCTAATTGTAAACGTGAGCGGGAGAAACTTAGTCCCGTTGATAGGTGGGACATAGAGAGCTCAGGGTCACGAAATGAACTGGTAGTACACTTCCTTTTATTGGAGAGGATGGAGACTGTTGGGACCCCATCCCTCCGTGCTGCTTCCCCACCCTCGAGCCCCTATGCAGGCAATGAGCGCCCCACTCGATGTCCCTCACAGGCGCCGGAGCTCCTCTCTCGGGTCCTACGATGACGAGCGGGAGGACCTGACACCAGCCCAGCTCACGCGAAGGATTCAGAGCCTTAAAAAGAAGATCCGAAAGTTCGAGGATAGATTTGAAGAGGAGAGGAAGTACAGAGTAAGTGTCTCCTCGCAGCGTTGTCCTGTCCCCTCCCATCCCCTCCCGTCCCCTGACATGCCAGCATACCAGCAACTTGGAAAAGTGACAAAAAGTTAAGGGAGATTTCTGGAGAGCCTCAAAAACAAAAAGGCAATAAAAACTGGGTAGTAAATCCTGAGAAGCCCCAGACGTGATACATCAGCATTCTCCTTGCATCGGGTATTCTCGCAACTGATTCGGTGTTTTAGTTGACCTCTTATAAACTTCTCTGTGAGAAGGAATGGGAAAGATCATTAAATGACTCTTTATTGTGGCTAAAACTTAATTCAAAATCATCTTCTAAAATTTCATCAGTACTGACCTCATTCTTCTCTCAGCTCTATCTTTGCATTGCCCACAAGAGTGGCAGAAAGGCATTTTGCGTGGTGATCACAGTAAAACTTATCCCCTCTGCTTTCCATTCTGTTAGCCCAACAGCTTAAACCCTCTGACTCCTGAAACAGGACCATGGACTTCATAGAAGTCCAGCATTTTGCCTGTGAGGAATTCTTTGAAAGCATCAAAAATAACCAGATGTAAAGAAGGATAATGGAATTACATTCATGATGTTTGTTCTGATTGTTCATGATGAATTTTTTCCCAGTGGGACTCGACTTTCTCTTCCTCTTTAAAGCGATCTGATCATGGGGCACCTGGGTGGTTCAGTTGCTCGAGTGTCTGCCTCTGGCTCAGGTCATGATCCCAGGGTTCTGGGATTGAGCCCCACATTGGGCTCCCTGCCCCGGTTCAGATACATTTACATTAGATTTTCCTTTTCTCAGCCTTCGCACAGTGACAAAGCAGCCAATCCAGAGGTTCTAAAATGGACAAATGATCTTGCCAAATTCCGGAAACAGCTTAAAGGTAGGTAAAGTTTTAGACCTCTGCCATGGTTTTCACTTGCAGAATTCACGCTATCACCACATCTTGAGTGCCACTACTGAAATAGTTCAGAAAAGATAAATTCCTTGACGCTGCTTCCCAGCCTTCTTGGTGTTCAGAGCACACCTTCCTCGTATCTCACCATGGTCTCCATCACAGCACAACCTGGGTCAGCTAAGATGCAAATTCTGTGGCACTTGCCCATTTACCTAAATCATGACTTTTTATTTGTTCTGGTGTTAGGAGAAGACCTGTAAGCACAGAGGAACATAAAAAGGATTGGGTCCTTTTCCCTCCAAAGCATGCTATCTCTTAGAAGATAGTCATATAAACAACCACATGGAATACAAAGGGAAAATAATTCCAAAATGACGTCTGTATGTTGTCCAGAGAAAGCTGGCCAGAGTGAGGTGCTGGATCAGTCAGTGCTGTTCAACAGGGAGGGAGTGGGTATAGAAACATCTGCCACATTCTGAGAACAGCAAACCTATGGGTGTGGCCAAAGCAAGATGTTACGTGGCTAAAGCTTTCCCAGGAACTCGAATTAGGGAAGCACTCCAGATAGTCCAAGAAGATGTTAGCATTTTCTCAGGTTTTACATAATAACCCAGGGATTTCAACTACTGTTATAACTAGATAATTTCTAAAAAAAGATGGGACTACATGGTTACTAACACCACAGAAAAAAACTGAGGTTCAGCAGACATCAATTCTCATATGTCACCACCCCCAAATGTTTTCAAACTAGAGTCCAAACTAAAGATATCGGAAGAGGACCTAACCCCCAGGATGCGGCAGCGAAGCAACACACTGCCCAAGAGTTTTGGTTCCCAGCTTGAGAAAGAAGATGAGAAGAAGCAAGAGCTCATTGATAAAGCCGTAAAGCCCAGCGTCGAGGCCACCCTGGAATCCATCCAGAGGAAGCTCCAGGAGAAGCGGGCAGAAAGCAGCCGTCCTGAGGACATTAAGGTATGGGGATTCGGTGGAGGCCCCAAGCCAACTGCTAGTCAACATGGTGGAAACATAGGGCCCGACACATGGGTCCCCGTGGGAAGAGGTTACACAGCGACATCTGCTCAGACCTCCCCAACCCTCGTCCCCCACACTCTTAGATGTCTGGAGAAGCAGATGGAGCAGCCGGAGAGTGTTTTCAGTGCTAGTACTTTGGTTTAGGATGACCCTTTGAAAGCAGAACACTCTCATACAGAGATTGCAGAAAGAAGCCGTTTGGGTTAACAGACGGTTTGATGGCTCTGGAGTAGAAGGGCTGTAGATGACCCTTGTGACTGTAGTCATTGCTTGGGCTGTTAAGCTAAGCCCCATGTGCCTGAGAGCTTCGCTTACCTCAGTATGCCTCTGCTGCCCCATGGGAGCTACAGGTAGTTGACAATGGCTCTGCTCTGCTCTCTCTGTTGCCACCAGAAAGCCAGGAAGAGCTAATTCCTAAGTGAGCTTTGAATAGAGCTCAGAGGAACGACTGTAGGAGGATTCTTTTTAACCTTCCCTTGAGGAAATTTGTTGACCGAAAGAAGCAGGAATGTTCATAAATGTTTTCCCATCTTTGATTTCTCTCTCCTTGTGTTTATTCAGGATATGACCAAAGACCAGATTGCCAACGAGAAAGTAGCCCTGCAGAAAGCTTTGTTATATTACGAAAGCATTCATGGACGGCCGGTATGTGAATGGACTGGGTTTCCTGCTTGGGGCCAACTGTGTGGCTTTAGAAATGAATCTTCTATGTTCAGTATTTGATACGTGACTTTTCCTGATGTTTAGGAGATGACTTCCTATTTTCAGCAAACCTAAGCTCTCTGAAGGCTAAACTGAGAAGAGATTTCCCCTGTTGAGCAGATGCTGAATTTGAGTTCCAAAGAAACACAAGTTTGCAGCTAACATGTAGTCATTAGTGTTCTGCTTCAGAGGGACAGTGGTGGAGGGGGGTGTAGGTTGTAGATGAGTACACAAAGCTCTAGAGACTTCCCTGTCCCTAGCTCTGCCCCCATAAGCTGTCACTGACTCAAGACATTCTTGTCCCTAAAATGAAGGTGTTAAACTAGTATGATTTGCCCAAAAATTCAATCTAACTTCAGTGTAGCCGAAGCCAGTGTTTATCTGTAGAGAAGTTCCAAGCACCATCCTGAACCAGAAGTGTGAGGAATCCAAAATAAGACTTTGCCTTTTCCTAGCGACAGGAAGTATTGAGAGCCATTTGTTATAAAGTGTGGTTATTGCGTGCTCATCATTAGTCCTGGGGGAGACAGTGGCACAGTAGGCTTCTGCTCTATTCCTTAAGAAACTCATAATCAGATATCCTTGTCAGTTACTTTCGGAGACATTCTGTGGAGGGTGCTGTCAAGAACCCAACAGAATGAGTTCTTAAGAGCAGCTGTAGAGAAGCAGGAAGTTTATATTCCCAGAAGCATTTGTACACAGCCAAAATGCGGAGGTCTTTCTCCAGTCCCAGCCCCAGCTATATAATGGAGATAGTATTTTCATGTAAAATATACTCTTTTGAATAAAGAAGCTTCCAGAATAATGCACCAGACTCTAAGGCCTGTGAGGGCAGGAGTTCTGGGTTTTGTTCATCTAAAGGGGCGCCTGATGTCAGCATCTGGCACAAACACCTGACACCATATGCCCAATAAACTGTGGAATACATCATCTGTGGTATTTTTGGTTCTGAATGTATCAGGTTTAAATTTAAAAAAAAAAAAAAAATCCGCTGGGGCTGCTGATGATTGATTTTACTGGCCTGTCCCTAGAGTGGAAAAATACTGGTGCTCCAGGATAATGGTCATGTTTCAGGCCAAGTTTTGTTTTGGATTTTTTAAAGGCATTGAACCAAATAGTAAATGCACTGGAGCTTAAACATATTGTGAAACTTGTCCTTTTCTCCTGGAGGATTCAGAATTTGGAGAAGTAGAACTGAACTCCTTCTAGCAGAGAGGAGCCCCTTCTCCACTGTTGGCTCAGAGCCTTTTAAATGTAGATCTCCTTGTGGCCACCAGGCAGGTGGGGAAGGAGGGGGCGGACTTGTGCACTTTCCATCTCCAGCGTTTCTTCTTTTCCTCACGCGGGTTCACCTTCGACATTGATAGACTTCTTTGCCTGAGGCCCCGAGATCTCTCAGCTGCTTCCTAGTCCCAACCTTTGGGGCCAGTTAGGGGGCTTGTATGCCGGGTATCTGTTGCTCTGAGTTGAACACTGGGCCTCTCCGTCTGCCTGGGCTGAGGGGATGTACAGGGACTGGGATCAGCAGACCGAGAGTCGGATCCCAGTCGCACTGAGGCCAGCCCTGGAGCTCTAGGCTACTGAGGCAGGAGTCGAGTCTTTGCCCCGTAGCTGCCCTCGTAGCTCATCACGGGCAGTGCAGACATACGCAGACACATTTTCCTGTGGGCTGTCTGGCTCTGAGGAGGTGGGCTGGGTGGCTTAGCAGGTGGCTCAGGGGTTCCCCAGTCAATAGTGTTGTCATTTCTGCTACAAGTGTATGTTCTGCTATCTGCGGCCTTCTTCTTATTAAGTGATGGACTCAGGAGAGAGAACATACCCTGTTTTAGTGCTCTTATCATTAGGAATATGAAATCTTAGTTCTTGGCCCTTCTCTATTATTCGCTTTTCTCTCATCATTCTTTTAGATGTTGGAAGGAGACCGTTTGGGGTCTGGATACTAACATCTCATCGGGCAGGGAACAAGTGCTCTAGAACTCTGAGTGGCATTCGTTGCTGGTTCATGGTCAGACTCTCTGCCTCCCTCTGGAACATGGTGCCCCAGCCTCCTCAGGAAACACAGAGTTCATTTGATACCTGGCCAGTGTGAAAATCAAAGAGTAAACTTCTCATTCTTAGGTCTGTGGTGTTGCCATGGACCCTGAACTGTAAATACCATTTGGGCAATACTCTTCCTAAAAGAAAAATACATGGGTTTTCAGAGCTAGCCAATCATTCCAAACCCCAGTGGGGTTTTTTTGGTTTTTGTTTGTTTGTTTGTTTGTTTGTTTTTAGAAAAGCAGGTGCTCAAAGCTCATGGGTTTTTGCTGAGTGTACAGATTCTGATTTGAAAGGACAATGACTGTCAGAATCACAGGCCAACAACAGTTGTGTGCTGCTCTTGTACATTTTTTAAACAAGGCTGTTTGCTTTAACAGTACAGTCCACAGAGTGACACGTGAATGAGAAGCAAAACACACTCAGTTACTCAAGGCACATAAATCCCTACGAATTATTATGAAAGCATGTCCTTTCAACACTTCAGGATCTCATCAAAAGACCGTGTCACAGAAAGTGCAACATATAACTGCAGGTCACTGTGGTACACATCACTCCTTGATGAGAACCTAGAAGGAATGCGTTGCTTCTCAGAGCTTCAGGTTTCTCCTTGAGTCTCTTCCTCATCAGTATATTTTCATGTTATGCTCTAATATCTTGGGAACTAAACTGGCACGAAACACACTCTGTTCAAATTTAAATGCAGACTCTGAAGCCTTATATAAATACTGCCCTTTGTCTATCTGCTATTTGGGATGATCTGATCTTTGCCCAGTCGACTATTATTACCTGATAATAAAGAGGAGAGATTTGTCTCTTTCTGAGTTGATGGGCCAAAATGCAGTAGTTATAAGAATGCATCTCATTTGTCTTCTCCTGCTAGTACTTTTATGACTCAGTGGTACCCTCCACACACAAACTCAAGCCAGTTGTTTTACTAAGAAGATTTCAAGGCTATATAGTTTCTCGTCTGTCTGTGGCACTTCTCACAAAGTGGTGCTTCTAGCCACTGTTTATAGGTAGAGATCTTGTGAGCTCAACCTAGGCAGAGCTCTGAGCCTGGAAGGCAGAATTCTCTATATTAAGAGAACAACTTGGTCAAACCCTCTTAGAGGAAAATGCTTCATCGTGACATTTTTAGTATGTCTTCACTGTGTCATGATCCTACTTTACTTCATATCTTATTTGTGAATGGAAAGAAAACAACTAGGAGTCCTTAAACCTGGGTTCTTGACCAGTCTACTGCCTTGGGCGAGTCATTGCCCTCTCCAAGGCTTAGTTTCATCGTATGAAAAAATAAGGCTCTTCTAGCTCTGACATTCCGGGGTTCTTTTTTTTTTTTTTTTAAAGATTTTATTTATTTATTGGACAGAGAGAGAGATCACAAGTAGGCAGAGAGAGAGGAGGAAGCAGGCTCCCCGCTGAGCAGAGAGCCCGACGCGGGGCTCAATCCCAGGACCCTGAGACCATGACCTGAGCCAAAAGCAGAGGCTTTAACCCACTGAGCCAGGCACCCCATGTTCCAGGGTTCTAATTCCGTCCTTATCTCCACATTAAAATCCTGAGTCATTTTCTCTTTCACCTGTGCGGCACACTGTCCAGGTAACCGAGCCTGAATGGGTGTTTCTGTAAGGAAGTTTTATTTAAGGCTAAGACAGAAACCATCACAAAAGATAAAGGCAGGCAGATGTGGTTGTCTAATTGGGCCTTTTGTAATTGTGTCCAAGACTTTCCCCTGTTTAAATGTGGATTAATTATTGGCTGGTGTTCTCTTGGTACCTGGAAATATTTTCTGAGACTTTATAGAGCAACCAAGTAGAGTAGTAAGAGATCATCGAAGATTTCTTTAATCAAAAACGAAGACTGGGGCACCTGGGTGGTTCGTCAGTTAAGCTTCCGACTCTTTTTTTTTTTTTTAATTCATTAATCTGATAGAGATCACAAGTGGGCAGAGAGAGAGAAAGGGGGGGAAGCAGGCTCCCCACTGAGCAGAGAGCCCGATGCGGGACTCGATCCCAGGACCCCAAGATCAGGACCTGAGCTGAAGGCAGAGGCTTAACCTGCTGAGCCACCCATGTGCCCCTAAGCTTCCGACTCTTGATTTCAGGTCAGGTCATGATCTCAGGGTCCTAGGATTGAAGCCCATCTTGGGCTCCATACTCAGCATGGAGTCTGCCTGAAATTCTGTCTTTCCCTCTCCCCCTCCCCCCACTCGTGTGTTCTCTCCACATAGATAGATAGATTGATTGATAGATAGATCAACAGATAGATAAAATCTTTTTTTTAAGTGAAGACAGAATGGGAGGAGCTGCTTTTGCCCTTTAGAAGTTTGCATCTAGGTTTCTATGTTGTTCTGATTTGTGCACAAAAATACATCTTAGTAATAACCCTATTCCCACACATTGCAAAGCCATTCAGAGCTCCCACCTAAATGAAAATTTAATAAAGGTTTGAAGCAAGAGGAGTGAAAGTGTAATAGAAAATACGATGTATTACATGCTTGGCCTAAAGTCATTTCCAAGCAACTTTGGATCACAAAGATTTTCTAATCTGAATTCTGCAGTTTACCAATCAGGAAATCAAGGCTCAGAGAATTTTATTGGCTCTTCAAAGGCCTGTTTTTCATCAATAACAAAATCTCCAAGCAGCCAGTGACTCAAGAATAAGAGATATCAACTTCCAGTTTTCCCATGGTCCATTTAATATCAGCTGACACCACTCCCCCCCTTTTTTTTTAACAGTTCAGCCACATCCCTGCTTTGTTTATGGAACTATTGACTAGATTTTGGCTCTACTAAAAAAATCCAGTTCTGATAATTGCATGTGATGTGGTTTTATGATTTAGTATCACCAAGCCTTTGGCTTCAGATACAGATCACGAAAATAATTCTGGTGTAAATCAAGTAGTATTAATTCTTTTCACTGCTCAGATTTAAAGATCTCTAATATTTCTGGTGTTTAGACACTTCTATCAAATGCCAGTGTTAACTTTGGTGGAAATAGGATGGGACCAGAGTCAGAAACTGGACTTTATCAAATCAGTCACAGGTGATTAGTTCCTGAGGATCATCAATTTAAAACATGAACAGTTCATAGAAAATCTAAATATCAGTGTCATAAGCCAAAGACAATGATCCTCTTCATCTGCTCCAACTAGAAAATGTGAACAAAGAATTAGAGAGGAAACGCTTCTGTCAGATTTGCCACATCTGGCTGGTTTTACCAGCAAAGTCGGCTCTTAAAATCCACACTCTGCTTCTACAATCCAGAAATGTTTCTGCCAAGCAGCAAAGAACAGGATGCGAGTCCACAATGGGAGATGCTAGCTCCTTATTATTGTTATTTTTCCTAGGTCTTTTGTCCACTGAACTACCGATTGTTGATCTTGCGCAGTATTTCACCACATGTCATGGGTTGACAGCTAGGATGTGCCTTAACCTCATCCACAACACATTTCCTGGATGTACATTGTGTTTAAAAAGTGATTCCATGTGTCCCAGTCCTGAACTATGTCGTTTCACACGGGAGATTGTACAGGCCCCTCCGTTTCTACTCCTCGGACTTACCTGTGGCTGTTGTTGAACTGTCGTTGAAGTATAACGTAAATACAGAAAGAAGCCCAAGTGTAAATCTATGTCTTGATGCATTTTCACCAAGTAAACGAGTCCAGGTCACCAGCATCCAGACCAAGAAACAAATGTTGCCAGTCCTCCTCCAGAAGCCCTGCTCCGCGTCCCCTTCCGGTCAATCCCAAGACTTCCGCTCCACGAAGGAAAACCATTATCTGGACTCTAAAGCTTAACTTCTGTTTGCTTCTTTCTGAGCTTACTAAGTGGAATCTTACAGTACTGTCGCGGCGGTAGTATCTGGCTTATTTTACGCGGCTGCCTTTTTGTGGCGTCAGCGTATGACGTTGCCCGTAGCTGTGGCCCACTCATCCTCATTGCGGTGCAGTGTTCAGTTGCGGGGAGCGTATTCGTTCTCTTGCGGGGCGTATGGGTGGTTTCCAGTTTGCAGTTATTATAAGTAGTGCTGCTGTGAACATCATTCTGGGTGTCTCTTGGTGAGCTTGAGGCCACGCTTGGTGGTGGTGGTTTTTTACCCTTAAGAGCAGAGCCGAGGACTCACATGTGCAGTGTTAGCAGACATTGCCAAATAGTGGTCCAGAGCGCTCCGTGCTCCGCTCTAAGCAGCAGTGGGGGGAGTTCCAGTCCTTCCGCATTCTCTCCCTCTCGCTGACACTGGACACCACCTGTTGTCTCCCGTTAGCCATTGCCGTGGGCGAGTCTAGTAGAAACACCTAGGCTTTGATCCTCAGTCTTTCTTATGTAAAATAACTTCTGTGTTCCCGTTCATCTTGGATGGTCATCTTCTATGAAATACCAGTTTTAAAACTCCTTTTGATATGGCAGCTCACAATAGGAAAATGCCGTGTGCTTTTCAATATTGTGTTATTAGGAAGGAATGGAAAATATTCTTACTGCTGCTCATAGAAAATAAGTCCACAAGATGTTTCTGCCCAATGAGAGTGACCTAGCCTGGCCAGTGAAGTTCGTCCAAAGATACTTACTGTTGACCACTTTGAGAAAGGCAGATATAAAAGGTTACAAAGGAATAATCCATTTGTGCATAACCCACAGTTGTCTTCAGAGTGGAAGGCCCAACAGGCCCCTAATACCATTTGCTGTTCCTTACCTCTGTAACTCTTGCCTTATGTGTCCAGGGGAAATAAAGTACAGAAGACAGACCGCAAACTTGAAACAAAGAGGAAATACAGAAAGAAAGGATTTAAGTAATCTCTGTTGGCATTTAAGTAAAGAAGGGAAATGCATGCATACCTGTACACTTGGCATACACATTTATGTTTGAAATACTCTCTCACTTCACACATACTAATAGAATATTTCCATTATGTCAGGCACTGAGATAGTTTCCAGGGATCCAGAAACACCTACTGTGCTCTCAGGGGGCTTATAGTCTTGAAGAAGAGACAGATGTGCCAACAGATAGTCACTGTAGAGTATAAAATGTGTCATCTGCTGGGGCTGCTGTGATAAAATGCCATACACAAGCACCTTATAAACAACAGAGATTTATTTGTCATAGTCCTGGAGGCTGGGAAGGCCAAGAACAAGGAACTGATAGATTTGGTGTCTGGTGAGGGCCCTTTCCTGGTTCACAGGCAGCCATTTTCTTGCTGTCCTCACATGACAGGAGGGGTCAGGGGACCTCCTGGGGTCTCTTTTACAAGGGCACTACTTGTGTTCATGGGGGCTCCACCCTCATGACCTTCCCACCTCCCAAAGCCCCAGTGCCCGATACCATCACATGGGGCACTAGGTTGGAGGGGACATGCACATTTGGTCGCCAGCAAAGCATGTGTGGGGTTACACAATGTACACAGGTTGCAGTCGGTGACACAGCGGTGTGTGAGCAGGTCTCTCAGAGTGGGGAAGAAGTGTTGGAAGAAGGCTGCATGGGGGAGGTGGCTCCTCTGCCAAACCAGGGAGCAGAGAGGAGGCCGCTCCAGGCTATAGGGAACTAGGCAAAGAGGGATGAGACACCCTGGTTTTTCTCCGGAGCTTGAGGTCTGACAGGAAGAAGAGGTAGCAAGTGATGACGGGCTTCTAGTACAACACCAGGGGGTTCGCCTGGTTCCTCCCCACTGCCTGTGGACACAGTCCCTTCTACGTCTGTGAGCGCTCTGCCGGATCTCAGGGCACTGGAGAGGAGACCATCCGTGCAGTCCATTGGCAGGTGTTTCTTGAAAACCTACGGGTTGCCAGAATCTTGTCCTTAAAAACAAAAATAACTTCATGGAGGAGAAAGCCCTGTAAAACAAAAGTAATAGAGACTGATCACAGAGCTGCACAGTTTAAGGATTATCATAGAAATACATGCTTTCTTCTTCCCTGGATCTGGAAAATTGTAAATCACTTTGAATAGTTTAAACAGGAAACCAATCATGGTCATAGCTTTGATTGAGGAAAAGCAGTATGACGATGGAGTGATTTCCAAAGATCTGCCACTGAAGTAGATATTTTAAGCGTTCTCTGACTAAATACTACCACCAGTTTACATGAGTTTTGCAGGAATGGGGAGAGTGGAGCTGAATCCTCTGGATTTCCCCCAGGCCCAGAGCATGCTTGAGCCGCTGCTAGCCGGACTAGCGGAGGCAGCTTCTTAGCTCTGATGCTCTTGTTTTCAGGTAAGCAAGAACGAGCGTCAGGTAATGAAGCCACTGTACGACAGATACCGGCTGGTCAAGCAGATCCTGTCCCGAGCCAACACCATCCCCATCATTGTGAGTACAGCACCTTTCTGCGTGTGACCGCCTGCGGGTGGGCCCTGGCTGTGGTGAGAGCGCCCCACCCTGCCTTCTCACTGAGGAGTGGGCTTTAATAGTTGAACCTGGCATGAATACTTAGAGCCCAGCAGCTTGGGGCATGAAGGATGTATCTAAGACTTCTGAGACTACGTTTGCCCAAATGAGCAAATCTGAAGCTGCTAGAATTTTGTTTTCTTCCGGGCAGCATGACTAGCGCTGGGCTGACTCCCCGCCTTCCCTCAGAGACCGAGCGCCAGCAGGACGGGGCTGTGCTTTCTCCAGGCCCCTCCAGTCCAGAGGCCTCTCCAGCCCCAAATTTTCTCTTTCCCTCCAAGAGAGGGATAGTCCCGCTGGGAATCCTCTCCAGGGAGAAATCCTAAGGACCTCCAGAGAGCAGCCTCTTTGGGGAGGCTCTAGAGAAGCTGAGGTGGAACTAAAGGGAGGGAGGCTAGTAACTGGGCGCCTGCTGTGATCCGCCGCCATCCTCTGACTGACACGCAACTGCTTTTGGCCTCTGAATTTTGATTTTGTCCGGAGTAGGGACCAGCAGCTTGCCTTCAGGCACTGGCCAGCTTGCCCTCCTTCCATATTCCAGTATTTCCCCCCATATTTCCACCCAGCTTGTGAGTGAGCCTTACTGCCCTGTCCATCTCCTGGGGGCATCCTTTGCCTCTGGCCCAGTGCTCTCCTCGGGGGGTATGGGGGGCTTTCTCTGCTGACTTTTAAACTTTCTAATAAGCAGCCACAGCCTAGCTTTTATGTTGTTATTAAAATGGAGGCCATCTTAGCTGCTGCTCTTCAGTTCCTGCTTTAAATCTCCTTGTTTCTTTCTTTCCTTTTTTTTTTTTTTAAGATTTTCTTTTTGGGGCACCTGGGTGGCTCAGTCAGTTAAGTGTCTGCCTTTGGCTCTGGTTATGATCCCAGAGTTCTGGGATTGAGCCCCACGTCAGGCTCTGCGCTCAGTGGGAAGCCTGCTTCTCCCTCTCCCTCTGCAGCTCCCTCTGCTCTTCTCCCTGCTTGTGTGTGTACATGCTCTCTCCCTCTCTCTCAAATAAATAAATAAATCCTAAAAAAAAAAAAAAAGATTTTCTTTTTAAGCAATCTCTACACCTAACGTGGGGCTCAAACTCACAACCCTGAGATCAAGAGCCACATGCTCCACCTACTGAGCCAACCAGGTGCCCCTCCTTGTTTATTTCTAAGATAAGATCTTTGTATTTCTTTTAACAGTGTATCTGTCCCTAGGAATGAGGGAGGATCCAGACTTCAGGCAGGCGTGTTAGAAGAAAGCCACTTCTCTAGAAATTCTTCCCAGAATAAATTAGTGAACTAACCAACGAAAGGATTCGATCTAAGGACTCCTTTCCTTGTCCAGTCAGGAGCCCTGTGTGCCCTCAGCAGGTGTCTCTCAATAAGGAGAATGCACAGCAGGGAACGAACAACATCTGAATCCCCTCAGCAGCCTATGTTGTGCTGGAAGCTTCTAACGGTTCCTGGGTTCTCATCCCTGTGTCATCAGGGGGAGAGGGAAGGAGGAGCAGGCCAGTGTCTCTCCTCAGGCTCCTTCTGCGTTCAGTCGGCAGGCTCGTGGGCTAGTCTTGCTGTCCTGTGGCCTGCTTGGCTTGGGGGTGTGGACTCTGGAATGAAGCAGCGCCTCGGACAAGAACTTTGGTTGTCTCCGGTTTTCCTGAGACTGTTTGGCGGGCAGGGGTTAGGGTGTATAGTTCAAAGTCAGTGATGAATCCTAGTGACCCAGAGGAGGCAGCGGCCTGGAGGGCAAGGGAGAGGGGTTCGAAGTATAACCACCTTGTCCACACCTGTCGCAGGGATCCCCCTCCAGCAAGCGGAGAAGCCCTTTGCTGCAGCCAATTATCGAGGGCGAAACGGCTTCCTTCTTCAAGGAGATAAAGGTGAAGACGTCTCCCAAACTGGCTTCCATTCTCTCCCTGCCTCCCCTCCTCCTGCGGATGGGGGAGGGCGGGCGCAGCGGCGATGGGGCCCGAGGTGCTCGTGCTGTGCCTTCAGAATCATCAGCTGCTCATAACTAACCACCAGCAGTCCCCCCTTACTGATCCTAGGTCCAGGCTGATCTCCTTAGTTTCATCTCATCCCCCTGCTTTTTTGTACCTTGCTGTTTTGTTCTCATTTTGCTTTCAGGGATTTAGGCGGGGGAGGGGGGGGGCCCAATATTTTTTGGTTTGTTTTCCTCTATTTGGAATGGATTTTCTGTATTCCAGAAACTTTTTCAATGAACTCATTGGGTAACTTTCCTAAAAATCTTATTTACTGAGTCTCTAGAAAACCTAGAATTAACCAAGGCGATCTAGATAGCCCACGACAAAAAAACTATCATTTCGCAGACAGGTATCTTCCTTGCCTTTGCCCGATTTCCTGGTGCCATCTCACCCACTCCTCCTGCCTTTTGCCTTGCCCCTGGCACATGTAGTCCTCGGGATTCAGTTGATAATCTCCTGACCTGTGATGCAGTGCCGTCGCCAGCAGCCGCTGGGATCTGTGCTCTGGCGTTTTTTACCCCAGGAGTAATGATGGGTTCTATACCGGTAATCCTCATCCTCAGTGGCCCCTTTAGCTAGAACAGGAAGTAGACTCCGTGCCCCCAGGTCTGTGTGTCTCTGTCAGGACCTACCTGGCCTGGACCACAATCAGCCTCTTTTGCAGTTTTGTTTCTAGGTGACTTAACAAACTGGACTGCCTTCCATAGCGCTCTAGAAATGAAAAACCAGTTTCTTTTTTTTTTCAAATCAGTGATTGTTTGTTAGAAATTGGAGTTTCACTTGTCATATTTCTGGGAAAATCCTAAGCCTGGGGGGGTCATTCATCTACTGTAGTTAGAAATAGTATCCCAGAACCCAAGGGCCTCATCCCCACAAGGGACACCAGTTGAGAACCACTCCATTGTCCTGCCTGGTCCTCATCATTATGACTGAGGTAAGGTACCAGAAGCTGCACAGTCTTTGATCTTATTTATTTTTTCCCTTTTCTTTGTTCTTAGGGGCCTTCAGTATTTCATATACCTAATTACAAGGTATAAGGCAATGATTACACTCACTATTCATATTCTTTTACCTAGAACTCATGCTCTAAACAAAACAATTAGGCAAATATGCTCTATTATATTTTAAAAATTGGAGCTATTTTCTTATAATAAGACTTGATGTTGATGAAAGAAGAAAAATTTTGTCTGGCTGGTAATTTCACATGAGAATGAAGTCACCGTAATTGAAGAAATTTGGGCAATTTTGTGTATTGAAAATGAGCAATAGAACTGTTACTAGATAAAAATGTGTTCTTTAACACATCCAAAATATATTTAATAAATAATTGCCTCATTAAATGAATGGAAGATATATTAATGATGCACTTTTTAAAAGAGGGCATTCTTCCAAATCTTCTTGTTCAGCTCAGTTTATTTTTTTCACAAGTACATTTTGGCCATGGCTCTTCTTCTGGCCCACGTGGTGGTCAAAATTTCAGATAATTTTGCAATGCTTACATTGCTTTTGTAAATAGTGTTGTCATTTAGTTCATTTTGTTCCAACTGGCCAGGCTTATTAGCATGTGTTTGGACTGTACTAAGTCTTGGCAATTCTGAGACAATTTAGAATTTGATGTGGGTTCAGATCAGAAGATTGTATGAAGGTGGTTTCCTTAAAAGCCACCCCTGGTTTTAAATGCTTATGGTAAGAAACCAGCTGTGTGTGAAATAGAACCAGCCCAGTTTCTGAAGCCCTAGATCTTCCTAGATCCTAGAGATAGTCCAGTCAATTCTCCTATCCAACATAAGAATTTCCTTTAAAACTTACCTGACAGAATAGAGACCCAATCTCTAAGAAGTGATTCTGTCCTCAGTCTTGGAAAATTTATGACAATAGAGAAGGGCACTCATTCCATGGGGCTAAGTATCAATAGTAACTAAAAACTTATTTTATATTATATTATTAGTTTTATCATTGTCAACATTACAATACTAAGAGTCAATAATAACTATATGACGTGCAGTTTCAGAATGTTTAAGTTTGATCAGTATTAAGATAATTTAAAATTACAATATTCGTAGTTATTATTAATGTGTTGCTTTCTACGTAATAGGCTGAGTGTTGCCTGTTGGAACAACATGGGAGTGAGTGTAACTGCTGCTTCCTTGAGAGCCCTCCATACCTTTACCATCGCCTGCCCTGTCCACTCTCACCCATGGCCTGTGGAAGTTTTTTCTCCAAGTTCTTCTTACTATTCCTCATGCGGTATTTGTCCCAGACCTTCCAGCAACCTCATGGTTCTGCTCTAATCACACCAGTTTATCTCTGTCCCTCTGATACACTGATAGCCAGAACTGAACGCTGCTTTAGATAGGACTTCACCAGCGAGATAGATAGTGGACCAAGGACTAGTACTGATCTTTATCTGGATGGTTGGGGGCCCTTTGTTTGACCAGTCTATGCCTACGTGACTCTCAATGTGTTGTGAGTTCATCGTTCTCTTTCTGGGGCAGCATGCATCCAGCTTCCGCACTGTAGACATTTTGGGGCCAGATAGCTTGCTGTCGTCGGGGGCTGGCCTCCGGCCACTAGATGCCAGTAGTGCCCAACAACCACCCCCTTCCCAGTTGTGACCCAAACTGTCTCCAGACCTTGCCAAAGGTCCACTAGGGTCAAAATCACCCCCGGGTGAGAACCACTGCCCATGGCCCCGTCTCACTGCTGATTGATACAGTCCCTCGCTTCCCTTTCCATGGGCTGCTTGTCATCTATGTCCAACTTTTTTTTCTAACCTAAATTGTAGGACCTGGAGCTTTTTTGCCACACTTCTATTTCAGCCCCATGAAACTGATTAAATCTAGATTTTGTATTCCAACATACCAAATATCCATCCCTTCTTTGTATTATCTATGCATTTTGTGAATATGCCTTTTGGATCTTTTACCCAAGTGATTGATGAATATTGAGTAAGGCTGGGTCAGGTCAAGAACCTGCTATAGACTTCCCTTCAAATTCACATCACCATTGCATCATCACTCTGTACAGATTTTCACAATCAGCTTTCTTTTTTTTTGTTTGTCTGAAAATTTTATTTTTTAAGTAATCTCTACACCGAACATGGAGCTTGAACTCACAACTCCAAGACCAAGAGTCATATGTTCCACCAACTAAGCCAGCCAGGCACCCCATCAGCGTCCTTTCAGAGATCAGCTCACCTCATTAATTTTTGAATTCCAGATATTATGCCATTCCTATCAAAGAAGGAAAAATGGTTAGTTTCCATCATTTGTTTTAAGGGAGCCATTGCAAGTCGCTGTTGATCACGGACTCTTTTTTAGTTGTTCATATATTATCTATGTGTTCATTCCTTCTAGATCTATGCAATAGCCACAACAACTAGATGGTCATATAATTTGAAGATATAGTTTGTCATTTCTTTTTTTTTTCCTATGATTTTTTTACAGCTTACTGAGAATAGTTTTGTTAAGCCTCATCTTTGAATACATGATTTCCCACTGTAGGCAAGACACATTCTCACGTTTTTAAGTTCTCTTAAAACTTTGGGATGTAACTGATTAGGCCTAGACACCCAATTTTATTTCTTACCTGTCTTGGGCTGTAATACTCTCTTCCAGTAATTTGTATTTTTCTTTTAAAACCGGATTACTAGGCTGTTTGACAGATATTAATTAAGCACTTACCATATGCAGGCATTGGCTAAGCTCTAAGCAGTGAATAGACCCAAATCCCTTTCTCCACGGAGTTTAGGGCCAGGTGGTTCCACCTGGCCTTCCTCATCCAGGGAGGAGGGAATGCAGGGGGCGGGGCACTGTCAGAAGGTTGATCTGGAGCCTCTGGACCAGGTGTGCCTTGTCAGGTACACACCTTATCTCAAGCAGTCCTTCTAAAAATTACAGAGGGTGGGAATTGTTACTTCCTTTTACAAAAAGAGAGAGAGAGAGAGAGAGAAACTTTTAAATTACTAATTTTAAAAGTCACTTTTATTCTATACATTTAAAAATGTCTTTAATAATTTCCGGTTTTAAAAATTAACCATGAGGCATTTACTCCAAGAGATGGGAGATCTGAAGTCACAGCAGAGAGAATCTGGAAAAGCTACCTAGTTTTTACCAATTTTATCTTCATGCCTTCAGAGCAGTACTTTCATCATAGTTTTGTACTGGTCCTTTTTTTGTTTTGTTTTTCCTGCTTGTTTATTTGTTTGTTCGCATGATTTCTCATCAGAGGCACCATTGCAAACATAGCAACTTTAGGATAAGAAAACCCACCACAGGCAATTTGCATACTTGTACCTTGACTACCAATGGAACCGCACCTGCTTCCTGAGATTAATTTGTTGTATTAGTACTGGAGCCACTTGGTTTCACTGGAACAATTGATATTATACTTGCTATAGTTCATGTAGCTGTGCCCCGAACCACTTTTTAAATTTTCCAGTTATTAGGATATTCTCGTCTGCTCTGACTATATATTTTGGCAGTAAATTGCTTCTTTTAAAATCTTCCATTCGGACTGATATGATTTCATCCTTAGACTTAAATTGGCACTAAGAAACTCTAATTTGACTTCATTGTTTTTCTAATTCCATTGCCAAGATAGAGAATATCATACTTTTCTTAGAATCTTGGATGCTGGAAAATACAGCTGTGGCCCTTGGATGTTCCTTGAAAAAAAAACTTAAGCGTGTTAGGATTCCAATCGTGAGAACATAAATGTTTTGATCTCAAAACTTTCCTAAAACTCTGTGCATCAGAAACCACAAAATATTTTATAATCACAACTCTTAAATAGAAACACTATATTGTTCCATTTCTGTAGATGTTGATAGCTTAATAAAAAATATTGTCCAAGGCCCACAACTAATGGAATCCCTAAAGCACTGATGGCTGGTGGTGGATTTTGTTATGTATTATCCCAGAGCTAGGGATTGTGAGATTCTTTTGAGATTCAGTTGATTTAGGGTATAAATTATAATGGTGGTTCCTTCATACCCTCAGTCTTGACAGCTGTTCATTGTGCTATATACCAATTTTTTCTATAGTGTTAAGAGTTTTTTCCCCTACCGAGTAACTGTGTTCATGTAGACTTTCAGTTGTAGATGGATATAATGTGTGTATGTGTTGCTAAGTGTAGATACAGAAGAAACCATATGGTGTCGGATAATTAAGTGACCGTTATATGATACTTACAATGCAAGAGTGCCAGGAAAAGTAACCGGGTTCTTACTGGGGTTGCTGTGCATCTCCAGGAAGAAGATGAGGGTTCGGAGGATGATAGTAACACGAAGCCAGACTTCACGGTCACTCTGAAGACTGATTTCAGTGCACGCTGCTTCCTGGACCAATTTGAAGATGATGCTGATGGGTTTATTTCCCCAATGGATGATAAAATACCATCGAAGTGCAGCCAGGATGCCGGGCTTTCAAATCTCCATGCTGCTTCAATGTAGGTCCTGTCGGCAATGGGGTTGAAATGTTTGGGTAAAAATACCGTTCTTAAATATTTTAGCCTTTCTATTTAAATAAGTTGTCTGACAAAACACAAGTGATTTACCTGGGGGACATCCGCACGGTTAGAACAGTGAATCTTTTTTAGCTTCGGACTCTGTATTCTCTGTTCTCCATCCCCTGTCCCTGGAGGGAGCACTGAGATCTCACGTGAGCAGCCAGGTCGCCCGGTGGCACTGCACGGTTCTGTATTCCACAGCTCTTCATTTAACACGTACCGAGAACCGATGTCATCTTTCTTTCAAAGCAAAATACAATAAAGTGCCATGGGATTCCGCAAGCCCTAAGGATTCATAAGCAGCAGGGACTTGGTGGGAGCCCCAGGAGCCGTACCTGCGTCAGGACGTTTGGCATACAGAGGATGGAAGACCTCCATTTCTGCTGTCCCTCAGCTCCCCAACAGTTCTTGCATTTACATTCTTCCCGCGGTCTCCACAGCCCCTATCAAGTTGCACATTCATTGTATTTATAACAATTCCGATTTAACCCAGTTTTCTTAAAATGTTCTGCCTTTCTCAGACCAGAACTCTTGGAACACCTTCAGGAAATGAGAGAAGAAAAGAAAAGGATTCGAAAGAAACTCCGTGATTTTGAAGACACTTTTTTCAGACAAAATGGAAGGTAGCACCTGTTTCCTCTCCCCTAATTCCTGCCCCTCTGCACACACACCCCTCCTTTTTTCCTGTCAGATCTCTGCAGTGTCTCCCAAGTGGGAAAGCCTCTGCATCCTGCCTATAGCCTAGTCCTTTGGAGGTTCACTGTGGGAGGGGGAGGGCTGTGTGGTCCTTCAGCAAGAAATGCTCCTGGGTTAGTCTCCAAGACTGATGTAAATTCACCTAACATTTACACAACCAACCTGTCACCTCAAATTCTAATCTCAAATGAGCAACTTGAAGCTATGTTTCCAATTGATAGCATTGCTTTTTGGTTTGGGTTTGGGGAGGGGAGGTGTTGTCTTAATAGGCTAGAAGGAGAAATAAGGAAAGGGCAACTTTTTAGGCTTATTTTAAAATCAAAGGTGATCGTTGTCGGGTTTGAATGAAAAATGTGCAAGAAGCAGTAAGTCCCCAAGATTGACAAGGTGCCTTTCCCCAGTGAGTTTCAAGACATGAGGTAATCAGCCTTGTAGAACATCATCCTAAGGAATAGCATCCCTGTTTGTAAGCAACTGCACACAGTGCATACCAGTTCACAGCATGAGATGAGGGTAGGGCAGGGAAGAGATTTGCGTCTCTTACATTAAGTTTTAATACCTTAAGATGATTTCATTTTAATCCAAACTATTTAAATGGTGTAAATATAGTTTCTTTTTAAAAGATCCCCTTTCATGCTTCTCAAAAGTATTGAGGAAAAAAACCACCATAAACATTAACTTCACCATTGAAAATATGTTGTATTCCAGTTTATTTCAATTATTATATATATTTATTTTTTTAGCATCCCTAATTTGGATCTTATGGTGACTTTCTTAAGATTTATGAATTTTTATGCCTACATATTTGCTTTTCTTTCCCCATGCATTGTAGGCTATTTAGAAAATATTGATAGGCAGACAAAAGAAATAATATGCAAAAAAAGAAGAATAAACAAAAGACAAACCAGGATTAATGTTTGTTCCATTCCATTCTTCTTTCTAAACATATTTTTGGTTTGTCTATCTTTTTTCCATGTAATTGCAGTTGCTTTATGCACAGCTATCTTGTACATGAAGAACTATATAAAATGATGTATAAACTTCACAAGTTTTAAGAAAGGAAAGCTGATGGGAATTTATAATCATCATGCAAGGTTGGGGTTTTATTTTTTTATTTATTTAAGTAATCTCTACACACAACATGGGGCTCAAACTCATGACCCTGAGCTCAAGAGTCATGTGCTCTTCCCACGGAGTCAGCCAGGTGTCTCATCATACAAGTTTGAAACTCTGACTTCAGTCCTCATTAAATCTGGTTCCCTTATTTCATATCTGAGGAGAGGGAAGTCCCATGAAGAGCGGGGTGAGGCCAACTATCAGATGGCTGTTCCCTTCACTGACCTGTGCTGAGAAGCCATCTAGAACCCTTTACTTGAATAAGGCAGAGCATGAGTAAAATCAGTTTGTTTCTCAGTTCGTTGAACAAAATTAAATAAGCCCCATGCTATCCCCTTTCCTGTATTTTCTCTTTACTAAGAAGAGAAGGAAGCCTGGTATTTGCATGTTTGACATATGCATTTCAAAGTGGAACTAGAAGTAGAATGGCACCACACAGTGGTTGAGAATGTAGACAGTAGCACCTTTTCATCCCGTCCTTGTGGGGGTCATACCAGACCATGGGGCAGAGTACTTAGCACAGTGCTTGACCTGCAGTAAGCTCTCAGTTAATATTTGCACATATTAAAAAGTATGCATATAAAATTACTCAGTCACCTATAAGGGCTTATTAGTATTATGTGACCCAATTGCTGAATTCCAAGACTAATTTTATAATAAGTAGGATATTAACTGTTTTTTTAAGCCTATAAATTGTGGGTATGCCAATTGCTAATTAGAAACTTAATGGTTCATTAAATGAAGTACATAAAAGTGAGAAGGCATTAAGTGTAAATAAAGGATTTCAGTCTACGGAGACTCCTAATGTGCATTCATACATACCAGCAGCAGAGAGAAAAATTTTCTACAGTTTTTAGTCCTTCCCACCATTCTACAGGATGCCAGGTTAACTCGAAAAATTCATTTGCATGGTGCCTTCCGAAGGGAGCAATCTCTCACTGCTTGTGTAAACCCAGCTGTAGTCTTGATGCCCAGGGACACTTGGGAACACCAGTTCTACGGGTTGATAAACTGCAGATCCTGATGATAATTCACCTGATGAACAGTACATCTAGGAGGGACAGCCAACGATCCTCAGCCCCCTTTCCTTTGTTTCCACTAGAAATGTCCAGAAGGAAGACCGCACTCCCATGGCTGAAGAATACAGTGAATATAAGCACATAAAGGCGAAACTAAGGCTCTTGGAGGTGCTCATCAGCAAGAGAGACACTGATTCCAAGTCCATGTGAGGGGACAGCTCCAGCCCGTGCTGAGGGGCTACAGGAGCAAGCTGAGCTTGCCACCCGCCTCCCCTCGTAAACAGCAGCTCTGCACAAACTGGAAGGCAGCCTTGGAGCTGGACCTGCAAAGCATGTAGCCCTTCGGCCTCCAGGCCTTTGGGATCAGCTCCGTTTTCGCTGCCAGCCTCAGAAACTGCCTGGATGGAAGAGGGCAGCCTGCTGGATTTAAGAATTTTGTAAGGAAAAGTCAAGATCCCCCAGGTGCATAGAGACACAAGGGGAAGCTTTCCTGACGCTGGCAGTGACGAATCACTCCGTGGAGACACACTCATCTACAGAGAATGTGCACAGTTCTTCCCCGGATAACTGAGGGACACGTCTACTGTGATAATAAGAAACAAAGCCCCCAGCTCAGGACTTCACTCTGAAGAGGGAACTCGCCGTGCGGGTCCATGTCCTCTTTGCACCCGGTAAAGTGGGAACGTGTGTCAGAGCCCTGTTTGCTGCCTTGGCCATTCTCGTGAGCTTCCCCCAGAGCCGCACCTCTCCCCCTCGCGCAAATTGTTCCCCTTCGGTTCTCAGGTAGTCGGAAGCCGCGTCTGCCCGGCACGGCGGCGCAGTCGCCTGTTGGACGGTGTGTTGCTTCAGGACTTCCTCAGCTGACGAAGAATTGTGATCCCTGACTAGGACTGGATCATCTGCAGAGGACAGACGGAATATAGCTATATTCATGCTGATTTTTTAAATCAGGCAACAGGGTGAAGAGCCTCGAAAATTCCTTCCTGGACATAGATTGCATAGATCAGTCTCAGATTTTCACATCCAGCACTAGGCAAGGCCAGCATGCTACGGCGTCCTCTTTGGGGCTTGGTTTCAATTTTGACTCTAGCCAAACCTAAAGGATCGTAGCTTAATTCTTAGCTTAAGCATTGAGGATCATGAGAGAGAGCGAGAGAAAGAGCCCGTGTTCTAAGCCTTCTGAGTTCTTATCAGAGTTTAATGTTTTTTTTTTTAAAGTAAACCTGCACTAAAATCCCCTCACCGAGGGGTAAATGTAGCCCTCAGAAGTCAGCCCAAGGCAGGATCTAAATCACACTATTTTCAAGATCATGTGGCAAGAGAAAAAAGAATGGTGTGTGGTCACTTAGGATTATAATTTTTTCAGAGACTGTGTCACAAAGCTGTCTATATTAGACATTTGGGGAAGACCAGGAAATTTAAAACACCAAATCCTTTATCTCTTCACTGTGCTGATGTCACCTTGTGATTTGCTGTTACTTTTCCCTTCCGTGTCGGCACCGAGGAAAGTGAATGCTGTCTCTGCCTGTCGGTCCAAGGCCTCCGTTTGCGCTCTGTGGGCTGGAGGGCAGGGGTGGTCCGCACACCAGCCGCCGCTGCCGAGAGAAGGCACTTGGGCGGGGTCGCCTGCTGAAGATAATGTCACGGGAGGAGCAGGAGAGCGAGGCTGCTGCCCTCCTGTTGGCTTTGAGAGATACCTTCCTCAAGGGTACCATTTTGTTCGGTGTGATAAGAAGAAGAAAATAAAAATGTAAAAACTCTACTGACCCGTCGTCAGTTTCGAAATGGGTTCTTGAGAAACTGGTCAGATTGTAGTGATAGCACTGTTTTCCATTGCTGAAGTGAGGTAGAAGCTGTCAGTTGACAATTGTTCTAAGTCGGGAGTAGGGGGAAAAGAATACCTTTATGTTTGCTCTTAAAAATAATATAGAAGCATGAGCTGTGTGTTGGAAGTGCCCTGTGTTAATCCACACATTTAAAGACGGTACATAATCCTACAGATTTAAATGTACGTGAATCTATAGTTTGGTATTCTTTGCTCTACTGTTTACATTGCAGATCACTATAATTTCAAGGAGTTATATTATAAATAAAATTAAGCACTTTAGGACGTTTTCTATTTTTGAAATCTGAACATGAATCATTCACATGACCAAAAATTGTATTTTTTAAAAGAAATCCATGTCTAGTCTGTCCTTTTTGAGTAATTATTCTCTTAAATAAGCTATGATACAAATCAAATCATTACCAGTTAACCTTTAAAGCACATCTGTTTAATAAGAGGATTGTTTTGAAAATACTAATATGCTACAGAATTTTAAAACATGCTATATAAATGAGGAGCTACTAAATGTTTGAAATCTATTGTTTCTGCCAAAGGTAAATTAAATAAAAGATTTATCCAGGACTCCCCATTCAAATTTGTATGATTAAATAAAACACCCAAGTTACAGTCAAATAAATTGTGTATGGAATGTCATGTTCTCCTTTGTAATTTCTCCTCTATATTAATTTCATAGAATGGTGCCCAGATTAAGGGCAGAAAAGCCCTGTTTACACTCGATCCTATTTGAAGATATGGCGGTAGGTGCCGGCTCTGCCAGAAATGCTGAGGCAAATTTGTTTCCACAGCAACCATTTCTGTAGCCCAGGGTGTCAAGGCTCCAGAGGCATTGTCTTAATTGGCTTCACACAGAAGGCTCTGGACGGGGGTTTTTCCTTTGCTCTCTTGGGAATGTGTGTGTGTTTATTAGCACGCACCAACAAAAGAAATATCGGGGGTTTTTTAATAACTATAAGTAAAGGTGAAGCATGAATAAACTTGATTGTATGATTGTAAGAATTAGAAATAGCAGAGGCTTGTCATTTTCACAAGCATTTGCTTTTCGTGTTTTCAGGAGTAAACATTGAAATGGTTGTTTATATTCGGTCGGTATGGTATCATTACTGCATTTCATCTCTGAATCATTCGGTTTGAATTTGCTTTTCAGACGTGTATGTGCAAGGTTTAGGAGAAGGGCCTGCTTGGAAGTTTTTCAGACAGCTGCTTTGTCCTGTGCTGGTAGAAGCAAGCTTACACAACCTCAGTAATACCCCTGAATTCAGGGGAAATTTCCATAGAAGACCAAACCAAATTTCATACCGGAGAACTGATTTGTTTTTCTTTTAATCCTTAGCCATAATGCACGGAGAGCTAAAAATTAGATTTCTTCCCTCTAGTTGCCAGTTTGAAGTCAAATCTTATCATATAGGCGGGCATCAGCCATGTCTCTATTTGTAACATTAGTGTAATTCTTGTTCTTCTCATTCTGATGCAATGCTTGCATGGTAGCCGAAGAGGCCGTCCCAGGTGTGGCACTTCTAGCCCTGGACAAGTGTCACAAGGCTGCGCTAGACTCATAAATACTGCACTTAGCTATCCTGAGGCGAGCAGTCTTAGAGCCCCTGAGGGCTAAACATTTCTGAATGTGGTTGAGCTTGGAATTCCTAATAAGGTGACTACTTAGATTTATCAAAGGGGCCGCCATGGTATCGATTACATTGGTTCTTTCTAGAACTTCCTATTTCTCAGCAGACAGAACTGGGCCCAGTATACAGAACTGGTCCAATTTACAAGGAAAACCAGATTTCAGTTTGTTGATTCACCTTTTCAAAGAGATTCTTAGTCTGATCATGAAGATACCACTTTTCTTAACCTTACTACTTTTGATGCCATAAACTATCAACTGCTTTATGAAACGTTGGCTGTAGTCTAAATTCTATCTTGCATTCGAGAAGGACCTTCCCAACGCACTGCTTCCTGGAGGGTTTTTTCCACCCCCTCGGTGGGGAGAGATGGTTTCTGCACTAAGACCAACACCTCCTTTACATTCTTTTTCAGTATCCACTTGGGTACATCCAAAGGGAGAGACAACACCGCACTGAAGTGTGAAGCCTTTAGGTGCAGCAGAACTCACAATGTGCTTTCTTTCTATTCCCTGCTTTTATTTTTCCTCTGCGTGACCCTCAAAATGTCTTGAAGAGTCCATTTTGCCGTAAGAGTAGCTAAACGTATTTTCAAACGTTTATTCAGATGGCACATCCTAACACTTCACACCGTCAACGGGGCAAGCTCGCAATGAGAGCGTGCGTGGCAGGCGCGGCCTCGTGGCGTTGGCCCTTGGTGGAGTAGGACCGTGCCCCTGGGGGCATCTGCATTCTTCTGCTATAGAGGAATGCACACTCATAATAGAAGTGTGGACATCGGCTGAGATCAGTTACAGATCTACACAAACGTGCGTGTAAAATGAAATATGTCCAGCTCCAAGTCACTATGGCTGAGACGTCACAATTCCGTCCCCGGAGACGCTCGTCTGCCCGGAATCCGCCCTGTCGGGCTCCTGCGTGTGGCTGGAGAAGTCAGTGAGGCAGATCTGATTCTCAAAATGAAAGCACCTATAGGTGCTGTCACGAAAATCTCCAAGAGTAGATACAATCTTAGTTAATAATATGGGCCCAGAACAATGTTTACACATGTGAGCAGAACGTGTTTGAAATTACAGTTGTCCTTTTTTAAAATGTAAACCGAATGAAAAATGTTGTGCACACTTTTGTACATGACTGTATTTTGTATAAACTTAAATAAAATATTTTTAACTGTGACTGTTCCGGAATTTTTGACAGAGTCGGGAACATTTGACTGAGCTGCCTGTGGGGTCTGACGTCTCCTTTGGGTAAGGAAGTGCCGTGAGCCCCCCAGGAGCCTCATGAGGATTAAGTTTTATTCTGTCTCCAGGGAGCTCACTGGAAGGTGAAGCAAACTCATTACAAATTAAGCATGGTTGTGGTTCTAGGTAGAAAAACGGGTTTGTGCTCTAGGCTCAGCTGCCTTAAAACCAAACAATGCCAAGTAATCCATAGTGTCAGAAAGTAGATGGTTGGCTTCGGGATGGAAGGATTAGAAAAAGGCACAAGGAAAGTGGATGCATACATTCACTGTTGTTTAAATGGGCTGATGGGTTCACAGATGTATACATGTGTGAAAACTAAATGCTTAAAAAAATAAAGTTTTCGCAAAAAGGGCTAAGCGGTCCAGAGACAAAGGCATTAAGCCAAAAACAAAACAAAAACAAAAAAATCTTGCTTATTTCCAAAGTCTCTGAGACCATTATAGTAAATACATTAGCCACTTAGGATTCTCAAGCTAATAAGGCCAGCAGAAAACTGTGACTCGGAAGATAAAGCACATCTCGGTCTGAAGGGAGCATCTCGCCCGCTGCTACCCCCTGCCACAGGCCAGGCCCTGCGCATGCGCGCCGGGAACGCTCTCCAGGGTAAGGGCGCCAGAAGCCCCGCCGCAGCCCGCAGCTCAGAGCACACACCCGTGACCGTGCGGCAGGCAGGTACCCTTTAAACTGTACGTGTTACGTAGGCTCTACGTGACAAAAGCGAACATTTAAAATATAGAACCTGAAATTTTTGTTAAAGTCTTTGAGAAATCCTAGTGCTGACACCAGAATTCAAGCAGAGCTCTATCTTCGGGGGAACAAAGACCCAAGACTGCTGACGATGGTTCAGCGTAATACCATTCTGCCAAAAACGGAGGCTCACTCTCAATAATTTTAACATTTGAAACACTGAGTCCAAAGTAGTGAAACGTAGGCAGAAGTGGCAGGCAGCATTTAGTGATCCTCCCTCCCATTTTCCTAAGTCATATTCTGATGTCGTCCCTATTCAGGACCAGAAAGGGATGCTGGCCACAAACACGGCAGGGGTCCTCTGGAGTCCTCCCCGCCCCCACCCCCCACCCCCCAGCCCCAGAGCAAATGTTCTCACTCCTGTCTTGTAACAGTTTGCAATACCAGGACTACCCGAATGGGAATTCAGAATGGGGACCTAGGTGCGGGGGAGAGAGGCAGTCCCTTCCAGTTCTTTCAATGGCTTCATTATTATCTCTTCTAGAAATAGATTCTGAATGGTGTAAGACAAAATAGATCACAGTTATCCCTAAGCTAGGTCAACTCATCAAGGCTGAATTTCATACTCAGTAAAACCCAAAAGTCAAAATTCCCAAATGCATTTTCAGAATCCTGGCTGGCAGGCAGACACATGAGGTTTGGCAGGAACTGGGGTTGTTGACAGCTTGGTTCTCACTTTTCCTCTCCATCAACAGGGCTTCTCCCACAGGGTGGCTCCGTGTTGGGCGACATCTGCTCAGGGAATGGGGCCCAGTGCAAACCTCACCAAGAACGGAAACTCTAAGACCCCCTCGGACCTCCAGGTCTCATTTGGGCCCATGTGTGTATGAAGTGTGTTACTGGGAATTTTAAAACTTGTGGTCTTTTAGATGTTTGGATGTTTCCTGACTGTATCAAAAGCAATTCAAAGATGCTCGGAAATCCTTGTCACGTTTCCAGTTATACAGCTTTGAGTACTCTCTTGGTAAGATATTTTGAGACATTGTGATTTTTCTGTAATTGTTACTTTTAAAGAACTTAAAATTACTCCACCAGATTAGATGGAGGGGAGGGCAGGGAGGGAGAGTACGAAGAACAGACCACTCTCTGGTGGCAGGGAGCCCTGCTTCTCAAACTCCACCATGCGTGCGTGGGAATGTGTAGGCATCTTGTGGTACAGTAGTCCCGGGGGCAGGGGCCGGAAGGTGCTCTGACATTCTGCCTTTCGGACAGGTTCCAGGAGCCGCCATGCTGCTGGTCCAGAGGCCCTGCTTTGAGTAGAGGGTGCAGGCTGCATCCTGGGCATTTGTGGAAATGAGCACCTCCAAAAATCTTAGGTAAACAGATCCTGGCACGTTGGACAACAGCAGTAGAGGCCAGATACTGCTTGATGCTGAAGGCTCAGACCACAGACTGCTTAGCTGTACAATCTGGATACATTACTCACTCTCCCTGTCTCTGTTTCTTTATCTGAAAAATGGGAATAACCGTAGCAGTTTACAGGGTTATTATGGGAATTACTCAGATGCGCATATAAGGTAAGCACACAATAAATCTTCACTGAATATTGGTGGTGAGTTACTGAGACAAAGATTCCAACAAGACATTTTGAACCACTGCAAAAAAAAAATATTTCTCCCACACCCCCTCCTCACCTTCTGATTCCTTGTTTGTACTGAGTCATAAACAGAGTATACCTCCAGCACTTTAAGCATAAATTCATGCTAATGGGGTAAGAAAGATTTTATGGGAACACTGACCCATTCTCTTGAAAGGAACATGAAAGTGTGACAATATTCTCAAACAAGTTGCATCAAAACCTCTGTGCAGCTTTCTCAGGAAAGACCTATGCTTGCTAAATTCCTTCCCTCACACAGCAGGGCAAACTGCTCTAATTCTACTCCCCAGAACACTTTGGGAGGTCCAAACCTGCTCAGACACATAAAAGGAAATTACTGTCTGAGACGGCAGTTGAGACCGAGGTGGGAATGCCGGACTCCTGTGAAGGAACAGAATAACCTTTGAACTGATTCTAGGACACTCAGTGTCCTGAAATTTCTGTCTCAGGGTGTATTTTTAAACAACTAAAACTGAAGCATACTCTCGGGAGGAGGGCTGCTCCGAACAGGGCATGCTCTTAACCAGCACAGTAAACGTCATCAAGCTTGGGGTCCCCCACTCTCTCCTCACCCCGCACAGGGGCAGACTGAAGGTGCCCCTGCTTGGCGGTCCGTCAGCTGTGGGTTCAAATGATTTTACTGTCTCGTCGAGTGAAGCCCTGTCCCCCATTACCTCAGAAATTCAGAAACTCCAAACAGTGTGCCAGGGATTTGAACTTGAGAGTCCTTGAGCCTGCAGCACAAGCATCTGAGCTCCTGAGAACGCCCAGGCACGAAACAGGTCAGGAGACTCGTTTTTAACAAGAAGCCTTTGGCAATGGTAGGCTGGTCCTGCTGGGACTATGAGCCAACACCTAGTTGGCACTTACTGTTCACCTTCACCCTCAATAACTCTGGCCTTTTACGACATCATAGAGAATGGAGTTATTTCCGAATCTGATCTTGGGCTTGCTTTCTCTCCTAATCCTAGAGAAGAGGTGACCATGATAGACCAATCTGGCTTAATGTTTGCCATCATCTGAGTGTGTGTGTGTGTGTGTGTGTGTGTGTGTGTGTGTAATTCTTATTTAAATTTCTCAGTTCAACACCCATAGGAGCTGAATCAGTAATTACCAGAGAGCGTGTATCCAACTCCCCTGGGATTAGGCCCAGGAAAATCAGCTTTTAAAAGATCTAAAGACCATGTGCTTATACACCCTGCCAAGCATCCAGCCACTCTTGGAAGAAAAAAAAAAGAGAAAAGCTGACATCTGAACTAATTTTCTCCATGCTACACATAACTCAGGAGGTACATACTCCATTACTTTTGGAAGGACACAAAGTGCCAAAGCCTAGATCAGTCTATCAATAGGAGGACCTGTTATTAACACAGGTCCAAAGAGTCTGCCCACAATCGGGTAAACACTGCCTCCAGCACCTATTCTGTTGCATATGCTGGTTTCTCACTGCATGGGCAAAGAACATTCCGGAAACCTAAACCCACACCTGACTCAGGTTGGGCAAGCAGCCCTACCTGATTTGAGCCAGGCTGGATTAGCACCCGAAAGCAGAGAGTTACATCAGAGACCAGCATTTCCCATGTCTTCACAGGACTCTGCTCTGTGAGGTTAACTAATCCTTTTTGACCAAAACGGTTTTGGTTAGAAAGACATGGTGGTAACTTCTATGTCACTTCTAACTGGAGAACTCCTTTGATGTGATCCACAAAAGAATTTTCACCTTTTCTGAAGACATCAGAACCTGTTCTTCCTTACCACAAGCTCCTCTACTTTGTGAGATCCTGATCCCCAAGATAAGGCTATAAGCAAAGCCCACCAATGGCTCCTATCAATGCTCCACAAAGGCATCTCTTAAAAATGGAGATATTCCCAAACCAGAAGACTCCTAACTCAAGCAACCTTGTGTATTAACAAAGCTAAGCTTATCAAAGACAACGTGGCCATCATGTTCCCAGATCTTTTAGAGACCTAACAACTGGCTTCAAATCTGCTTGGTTCCATTTTTTAGAGCCAAAGAAAACTGGAGACATCCAACGCTTGCATTTCTTTTCAAGAAGACATGATGAAATTATGCAGGATAACTTCGATTTTACTTTACTTTTTCTCTTATGCTTGACTCAAAACATAAAATATTCTGTTCATTGAATTTCACCTCAAATCTATTTTGGTATTCTGTCATATGCCCTCTCTATGTTCCACCTTTACCTCTATCATCTGGTCATTTATGATTTGCCTATTTTTTCCTTTATTATTCCAGTTTTATTGGGATGTGATTGACATATAATGTTTTATAAGTTTAAGGTATACAACATGTTGATTTCATATACTTATAAAATAGTTCCCACCATAACTTTAATGCATGCATCATGTCACATAATTATTGCTCTTTTATAGTTTGAACATTTAAGCTCTATGCTCTTAGCAACTTTCAGGTATATAATACAGTATTATTAACTATAATCACCATGCTGTTCATTATAACGGGAAGTATGTACCCTTTGACCAACATCTCCCCATTTCCTCTACCCACCCCACCCCACCCCCAGTCCTTGGTAACCACCATTCTACTCTCTGTTTCTATGGGCTTGGCTTTTTTTAATTATTATCATTAGTTAATTTATAGTTAGCATGTTCATGAAAGGGGAAGGGCAGAAGGAGAGAGAAAAGCCCCAGCAAGCTCTACACCCAGCATGGAGCCCATTGCAGTGCTCGATCCCATGACACTGAAATCATGCCCAAGCAGAAATCAAGAGTTAGATGCTCAACCAACGAAGCCACCCAGGTATCCCAAGTTTGGCTTTTTAGATTTAACATACAAGTGATACCATGTAGCATTTGTCTTTATCTGACTTATTTCACTTAGCATAATACTGACAATGTTCTTTCATGTTGTTGAAGTGGCTGGATTTACTTCTTTTTCATAGCTGAATAATCCATTGCATCTATATACCACAGCTTCTTTATCCATTTACCCATTGAAAGACACTTAGGTTGTTTCCAGATCTTGACTATTATAAATAATGCTGGAATGAACATGGGAGTTCAAATACTTCTTCCTGTTTTTATTTCCTTTGGGTATATACTCTGAAGTGGGATTGCTGATTTGTGTCATAGGTCTATTTTTTAATTCTTTGTGGAACCACCATATTGTTTTCCATAATGGCTATACCAATTTACATTCCCACCAACAGAGCACATGTTTCCCATGTTTTCTCCAGATTCTCACCAATATTTCTCTTATCTTTTTGATGATAGCCTTTCTATCAGGTATGAGATGTTACCTCTTTGTGGTTTTTATTTGCATTTCCCTGATATTTAAGTGCTGGCAGCCATGTTTTTATGTATCTGTGGCCTTTTATATGTCTTATTCGAAAATGTCTATTCAGTTCCTCTGCCCATTTTTTAATCAGATTATTTGGTATTTTTGTGCCTGAGTTATAGGAGTTCTTTCTGTATTTTGAATATTAATACCTTCTCAGACATATGATTTGCAAATATTTTCTTCCATTTTGTAGGTTGCCTATTTTGTTGGTGGTTTCCTTTGCTGTCCAGAAGCTTTTTAGTTTGATATAATCACTTACTAATTTTTACTTTTGTTGCTAGACTTTTGGTGTCATATCCAAAAAATAATTACCAAGACCAATGTAAAGGAGTTTTTTCCCTGTTTTCTTCTAGGGGTCTTACAGTTTCAAGTCTTAGGTTTAAGTCTTTAAGCTATATAGAGTTAATTTTTATGAGTGGTGTAAGATAGGGGTCCAATTTCATTCTTCTGCATGTGGTCATCCAGTTTTCCCAACATCATTTATTAGACACTTCTTCTCACTGAGTATTCTTGGTTCCCTGTCAAACATTAGTAGACTGTATATGCAAAGGTTTACTTCTGGACTCTTGTTTATGTTCCATTGGTCTATGTGTGTGTGTTTTATGCCAGTGCCATACTGTGTTAACTACTATAGCTTTTTAGTGTAGTTTAGAACAGGAAGTGTGATGCCTCCAATTCATTCTTCTTTATCAAGATTGCTTTGACTATTCTGGGTCTTTGGTGGTTCCACTCAAATTTTAGCATTGTTTTTCTATTTCTGGGAGAAATGTCATTGGAATTTTGATAGGGATTGCATTGAATCTATAGATGGCTTGGGTAGTATGGACATTTTAACATACTAACTCTCCTGATGAACATAGATTATTTTTCCATTTCTTTGCATCTTTTTCAATTTTTCTCATCACAGTTTTGTGGTTTCAGTGTACAGTGTAGAGATCTTTCACCCCATTTATTCCTAAGTATGGTTTTGATGCCACTATAATTGGGATTGTTTCTTTTTCAGATATTTCATTGTTAGTATATGAAACAACTGATTTATGTTTGTTGATTTTGTATCTTGTAACTTCATCTATCAATTAGTTCTAACTTTTTTTGCTAGCATCATTAGAATATTCTATCTATAAGATCATATCATCTGTAAAGAAAGGTAATTTTATTTACTTTCAATTTAGGTGTCTTTTATTCCTTTTTCCTGCATAACTGCTCTGGGCAGTACTATGTTGAATAGGACCAGTGAGAGTGGACACCCTTGATCTGTTCCTGATCTTAGAAGAAAAAGCTTTCAATCTCTAAACTGTTCAACATTGAGTGTAATGCTAGCTGTAGGCATATCATATATGGTCTATATTATGTTGAGGCATGTTCCTTCTAATCCCAATTTGTTGACAGTTCTTATGAATTATCTTGTATTGTTATATTCTTTTCCTGTATCGAGATGATCATATTATTTTTATCTTTCATTCTGTTAATTTGATGTATCACATTTATTGGTAGGCATACATTAAACCATCCTTGCATTCCAGGGGTGGATCCTGCTTGATCATGGTGTATGATCATTTTAATGTGCTATTAAATTTGGTATGCTAATATTTTCTTGAGAATTTTTGCATCTATATTCACCATAGATATTGGTCTATAGTTTATTTTCCTTGTAGTATCCTTACCTGGCTTTGGATATAGGGTAATGCTAGCCTCAAAAAGTGAGTTTGGGAGTGTTCCCTCCTCTTCCATTTTTTTGGAAGATCTTAAGAAATATTGGCAATTTTTTTAAAGTGTGTGGTAGAATTCATGAGTGAAACTATCTGGTCTTGAGCTTTTTGTATTGGGAGGCTTTTGACTACTGATTCAATCTCCTTCCTTGTTACTGGTCTGTTCAGATCTTCTATTTCTTCATGAGTCATTCTTTGTAGGTTTTATGTTTCTAAGGATTTATGAATTTCTTCTAGGTTATTTATTGTATAATTGTTCATAATAGTCTCTTATGATCCTTTGTACTTCTGTGGTATCACTTGTAATGTCTCCTTTGTCATTTACATAGTTATTTGAGTCTTCTCTCTCTCTCTTTTCTTTTTTTAGTCTAGCTAGTCATTTGTCAATTTTATCTTTCAAAAACCCAGCTCTTAATTTCATTGATCTTTTCTATAGTTTTCCTGGTTTCTAATGCATTTATTTTTACTCTGATCTTTGTTATTTGCTTCCTTCTGCTAACTTTGGGCTTACTTTATTCCTTTTCTAGTTTCTTGAGATGTAAAATTAGATTGCTTGAGATCCTACATCTTTTATTTTAAGATTGTTTTATTTTTTTTGAAGAATTTATTTATTTATTTATTTAAGAGAGAGAGCACAAGCTGAGGGGAGGGGCAGAGGGAGAAGCAGGCTCCCTGCTGAGCAGAAAGCCCAACACAGGGCTCAATCTCAGGATCCTGGGATCATGACCTGAGCTGAAGGCAGGCATTTAACCAGCTGAGCCTCCCAGGTAATAAACCCCAAGACTTATTTATTTTAGAGAGAATGAGAGAGAGAGAGGAAGAGCACATGGGGGGCGGTGCGTAGCACATGGAAAGGGAGAGAGAGAATCCCAAGCAGGTCCCACATGCCCAGGATAGAGCCTAATGCAGGGCTCGATCTCAAGCTCGACTCTGAGATCATGACTTGGCCCAAAATCAAGAGTCGAATGCTTAACTGACAGAGCCACCCAGATGCTCCTTGCTTTTTCTTAATGTAGATATTTATTGCTGTAAACTTTTCTTAAAACCACTTTGATGCATTCCATAGATTTGGGTATGTTGTGTTCCCATTGTTGTTTGATTCAGGTCTTTTTAAATTTCCCTCTTGATTTCTTCTTTAATTCATTGTTCAGGAGTACGTTGTTTAATTTCCACATATTTTAAAATTTTCCAGCTTTCTACCTGTTACTGATTTCTAGTTTCAAACCATTGTGTTGGAAAAGATACTTGGTATGATTTCATTCTTTTTTTTTTATTAATTTTTATTTTTTATAAACAAATTTTTATCCCCAGGGGTACATGTCTGTGAATCGCCAGGTTTACACACTTCACAGCACTAACCATAGCACATACCCTCCCCAATGTCCATTACCCCACCCACCTTTTTAAACCTTAAACTTTCTAAGACTTCTTTTGTGATCTATCATATGATCTATCTTGGAGAATGTTCTGTATGCATTTGAGAAGAATGTGAATTTTGTTGTTTGGAAGAATGTTTTGTATATATTGGCCCATTTAGTCTAAAGTATATTTCAAGTCTAATTTTTCTTGATTTTCTAAATGATCTATCCGGTTGTTAAAAGTGGAATATTGAAGTCCTCTACCATCATTATACTGTTTTCTATTTCTCCCTTCAGATCTATTAGTATATTCTCAATATATTCAGGCGCTCTGATGTTAGATGCATATATAATTATGATTGTTAGATTTTCTTGGTGAATTGACCTCTTTGTCATTGTACAATGATCTTCTTTGATTCTTGTTAATATTTTTGGCATAAAATCTATTTTGGTTGATATAAGTATAGCTACTCCTGCTCTTTTGTTTTTCACGGGTGTTAATATCTTTTTCCATCCCTTCACTCTGAGCCTATGTTTGTCCATAAAGCTGAAGTGAGTTTCTTGTAAGCAGCACTTGGTTGGGTCTTGTTTTTGTTTGTTTCCTTGTGTGCTTGTTTCTTCATCCATCTAGCCACTGTATGTCTTTTGAAATTCAGTACATTTACGGGTAAGAACTTACCAAAGCCATCTTATTGTTTTCTGGCTGTTTTGAATTCTCCCTTTTTCTGACTTGCTACCTTCCTTTGTAAATTGATGACTTTTTCATAGTGGTATGCTTTCATTCCCTTTATCTTTTGTGAAGCTACTGATGGTTCTTACTCTATGGTTACTGTGAGAAATCTTAGAATTTATGTTAGAATAAATAAATAAATAAATAAATCTGGCCAAATCTCTTCACTTGTGAATGGGGACCCCAAGGCCCAGACATTTTAAAGTAACTTGACTATTTCCATTCAAAATTAAACATGGCAGGCTTTTTTGTCCCTCGAACTTAGCACTTATGTAAGCTATTGAATATTTGTTGAACTTATTAATGGAAAGCTCCTGTTCTCTTTGCCACCTTCAAGCCATTTTTTAAGTCTGGTAAAACAATACAATGTAATTGATCTTAAAAATTTATTGAAAATACTTTTGCTGCATTTCACCCACTTTTAATATATGTAAGTCGGTTAATAGCATCATTTGTTAAATTAACAAGTCTCATATATATTTTTAAAATATTTATTTATTTGGCAGAGGGAGAGAGCACAAGCAGGAGGAGTGGCAGACAGAGGAAGAAGCAGGCTTCCCACTTAGCAAGGAACCTGACACAGGACTCGATCCCAGGCCCCTGGGATCATGACCTGAACTGAAGGCAAACACTCAAACAACTGAGCCACCCAGGTGTCCCTCGAGTATCATATTTTTTAAAAGATTTTATTTTGACTTATTTTATAAGATTTTATTTATTTTGACTTATTTGTTATGACTTTATAGTTGGAAATTTGAACCTCTTGATCCCCTTCATCAATTTCACCCATCGCCCCAACCCTTCCCCCTTGGCAAACACCAGTTTTTTTTTCCTGTATTTATGATTCTGTTTGTTTTTGTTTGTTCATTTGGTTTTTTAGATTTCACATATAACTTAAATCATATGGTGTTTATCTTATTTCACTTACCATAATACCCTCGAGAGAGAGAGAGAAAGAGGGAGCAGGGGGAAGGGCAGAGGGAGAGGGAGAATGAGAATCTCAAGCAGACTCCACATTTAGAGTGGAGCCTAGTGTGGGGCTCAATCTCATGACCCAGAGACCACAACTTGAGTAGAAATCAAGAGTCAGACACTCAACTGACTGAGCAACCCAGGTGCCCCTAACAAGTCTCAGGTTTATTTTTAATTTCTCCTTTTCCTTTCAAGCTCCCATGACTGTACTTCTCTCATTTCTCTTATTTTCTCTTTCTTTTTTTATTGAAGGATAGCTGACATACAATGTTATATTACTTGCACATTATATTAGTATATTAGCTTTTTTAATTTAATTTTTTCAGTGTTCCAAGATTGTTTATGCACTAGACCCAGTGCTCCATGCAATACATGCCCTCCTTAATACCCACCACCAGGCCCTCCCAGCCCCCCAACCCCCCCTCCCCTCCAAAACCCTCAGTTTGTTTCTCAGAGTCCACAGTCTCATGGTTCATCTCCCCCTCCGATTTCCCCCAACTCACTTTTCCTCTCCTTCACCCAATGTCCTCTGTGTTATTCCTTATGTTCCACAAGTAAGTGAAACCATAAGATAACTGACTTTCTGCTTGACTTATTTCACTCAGCATAATCTTCTCCAGTCCCATCCATGTTGACACAAAAATTGGGTATGCATCCTTTCTGATGGAGGCATAATACTCCATTATATATATGGACCATATCTTCTTTATCCATTCATCTGTTGAAGGGCATCTTAGCGCTTTCCACAGTTTGGCAACTGTGGCCATTGCTGCTATGAGCATTGGGGTACAGATGTCCCTTCTCTTCACTACATCTGTATCTTTGTAATAAATACCCAGTAGTGCAATTGCAGGGTCATAGGGTAGCTCTATTTTTAATTTCTTAAGGAATCTCCACACTGTTTTCCAAAGTGGAAGTAGCAACTTGCATTCCCACCAACAGTGTAAGAGGGTTCCCCTTTCTCCACATCCTCTCCAACACACGTTGTTTTCTGTCTTGCTAATTCTGGCCATTCTAACTGGTGTAAGGTGGTATCTTTGCTTTTGGAGACATATCTTGAAAGAAGTTGCTGTGGCCAATGTCGAAGAGGTTACTGCCTATGTTCTCCTCTAGGATTTTGATAGATTCCTGCCTTATATTGAGGTCTTTTATCGATTTCGAGGTTATATTTGGGTATGGTGTAAGAGAATGGTCAGGTTTCATTCTTCTATATATAGCTGTCCAATTTTCCCAGCACCATTTATTGAAGAGACTGTCTTTTTCTCACTGTATATTTTATATTTATATTATATTATATTATATCATATTATTGAAGAGACTGTCTTTTTCCCACTATATATTTTTTCCTGCTTTGTTGAAGATTATTTGACCATAGAGTTGTGGGTCTATATCTGGGCTCTCTACTCTGTTCCACTGGTCTATGTATCTGTTTTTGTGCCAGTGCCATGCTGTTTTGGTTATCACAGCTTTGTAGTAAAGCTTGAAATCAGGCAACATGATGCCCCCAGTTTTTTTTTTTCTTTTTCAACATTTCCTTAGCAATTTGGGGTCTCTTCCAGTTCCATACAAATTTTAGGATTGTTTGTTCTAGGACTTTGAAAAATGCCAGTGGAATTTTTTTTTATTTTTTTATTTTTTTTAATTTGTCAGAGAGAGAGGGAGAGAGAGAGCGTGCACGAGCACAGGCAGACAGAGTGGCAGGCAAAGGCAGAGGGAGAAGCAGGCTCCCTGCTGAGCAAGGAGCCCGACGTGGGACTCGATCCCAGGATGCTGGGATCATGACCTGAGCCGAAGGCAGCCGCTTAACCAACTGAGCCACCCAGGTGTCCCGCCAGTGGAATTTTGATCAAGATGGCATTAAAAGTAAACATTGCTCTAGGCAGTATAGACATTTTAACAATGTTTATTCTTCTGATCCATAGCATGGAATGCTTTTCCACCTTGTTGTGTCTTCTTCAATTTCTTTCATGAATGTTCTGTAGTTCCTCAAGTACAGATCCTTTACCTTTTTGGTTTGGTTTATTCCCAAGTATCTTATGGTTATTGGTGCTATAGTAAATGGAATCGATTCTCTAATTTCCCTTTCTGTATTTTCATTGTTAGTGTATAAGAAAGCAACTGATTTCTGTACATTGTACAAAATACATTCCTATTTTGTATCCTGTTACATTACTGAATTGCTGTATGAGTTCTAGTAGTTTGGGGGTGTAGTCTTTTGGGTTTTCCATATAAAGTATCATGTCATCTGCAAAAAGAGAGTTTGACTTCTTCTTTGCCAATTTGAATACCTCTTATTTCTTTGTGTTGTCTGATTGCTGTTACTAGGACTTCTAGTACTATGTTGAATAACAGTGGCAAGAGTGAGCATCCTTGTCGTGTTCCTGATCTCAAAGGGAAGGCTTCCAGCTTTTCCCCATTGAGAATGATATTTGCTGTGGGTTTTTCATAGATTTTATGATAGAGGAATATTCCCTCTATCCCTATACTTTGAAGTATTTTAATCGGGAATGAATGTTGTATCTTGTCAAATGCTTTTCCTGCATCAATTGAAAGAACCATGTGGTTCTTCTCTCTTGGCTTATTGATTTGTTCTATCATGTTGATTGATTTGTGAATGTTGAACCACTCTTACATCCCAAAGATTAAGCCCACCTGGTCATTGTGGATAGTCTTTTTAATGTACTGTTGGATCCTATTAGCTAGGATCTTGTTGAGAATCTTAGCATCCATATTCTTCAGAGATATTGGTCTGAAATTCTCCTTTTTGGTGGGGTCTTTGCCTGGTTTGGGGATTAGTGTAATGCTGGCTTCATACAAAGAGTCTGGAAGTTTTCCTTCTGTTCCTATTTTTTTGAAACAGCTTCAGGAGAATAGGTATTATTTCTTCTTTGAATGCTTGGTAGAATTCCCCAGAGAATCCATCAGGTCCTGGGCTCTTGTTTTTTGGGAGGTTTTTAATCACTGCTTCAATCTCATTACTAGATATCGGCCTATTCAGGTTGCCAATTTCTTCCTGTTTCAGTCTCGGAAGTTTATAGGTTTCCAGGAATGCATTCATTTATTCCAGGTTGCTTAACTTATTGGCATATAACTGTTGATAATAATAATCTGGTCCTTGGTGTTTGTCGTGATCTCTCCCCTTTCTTTCATAATTTTACTAATTTGGGTCCTCTCTCTTTTCTTTTGGATTAGTTTGGCCAGTGGTTTATCGCTCTTATTGATTCTTTCAAAGAAGCACCTTCTAGTTTTGTTGATATGTTCTACTGTATCTCTAGTTTCTATCTCATTGATCTCTGCTCTGATCTTGATTATTTCCCTTCTTGTGTGTGGGGTTGGCTTAATTTGTTCTTGGTTTTCTAGTTCTTTAAGGTGTAAAGAGAGCTGGTGTATTCTGGATTTTTCAGTTTTTTGAGTGAGGCTTGAATGGCTATATATTTCCCTCTTAGGACTGCCTTTGCCATATCCAATGGGTTTTGGACTGATGTGTCTTCATTCTCATTGGTTTCCATGAATTGTTTAAGTTCTTCTTTGACTTTCTGGTTGATTCAAACATTCTTAAGCAGGGTGATCTTTAGCTTCCAAGTGTTTGAATTCCTTCCAAACTTTTTCTTGTGGTTGAGTTCCAGTTTCAAAGCATTGTGGTCTGAGAATATGCTGGTATCAGTTGAGCCCTGATTTGTGACTCCATTGTGTGGTCTATTCTGGAGAAAGTTCCATATGAACTTGAGAAGAATGAGCGTTCTATTGTTTTAGGGTGGAATGTTCTGTATATATCTATAATGTCCATCTTGCCCAATGTGTCATTCAAAGCTCTTGTTTATTTATTGATTTTCTGCTTGGATGATCTATTACCGAGAGTGGTGTGTTTAGATCCCCTACTATTAATGTATTCACATCAGTATGACTTTTTATTTTGATTAATACTTGGCTTATGTAGTTGGCTGCTCTCATACTGGGGGCATAAATATTTACAAGTGTTAGATCTTCTTGGTGGATAGATCCTTTAAGAATGATGTAGTGTCCTTCTTTATCTCTCACTACAGTCTTTAGTTTAAAATCTAATTTATCTGAAATGAGAATCGCTATCCCAGCTTTCTTTTGAGGCCTGTTGGCATGAAAGATGCTTCTCCATCCCTTCACTTTCAGTCTGGATGTATCTTTAGGTTCCAAATGTGTCTCTTTGTAGACAGCTTATGGATGGGTCCTGTCATTTTATCCAATCTGCAACCTTGTGCCGTTTTATAGGAGCATTTAGGCCATTCATGTTGTGAGTGATTATTGAAAGATACGTTTTTAGGACATCATGTTGCCTGTGAAGTTCTTGTTTCTATAGATCGTCCCTGTAAATTTCTGGTCTGTGTCACTCTTGGTTTCTTTCTTCTTTTATAGAACCCCCCTTAATATTTCTTGTAGTGCCGGTTTGGTGGTCACATACTCTTTTAAACCTTGCCAGTCTTGGAAGCTCTTTATCTCTCCATCCATTTTGAATGTCAGCCTTGCTGGATAAAGTATTCTTGACTGCATGTTCTTCTCACTTAGTGTCCTGAATATGTCTTGCCAGCCCTTTCTGGCTTGCCAGGTTTCTGTGAGCAGGTTTGACATTATTCTGATGGACCTTCCTCGTAAGTAAGGAATCTCTTCCCCCTAGCTGCCCTCCAATGCTCTTGTCTAAAATTATGATTCATGTGTTTCACAATTAAGTGCCTTGAGGTCTTTCTAGATTCATTGATCTTGGTGGGTGTTCTTTCTGCCTCTAGGACACGAAAGCTGGTTCCATTCCCCAGATTGGGAAAATTTTCATCCAGTATTTGTTTAACTATATCTTCTAGTCTTCTTTTTCCATCCCCTCAGGGATCCCAATAATTTTGATGTTGGAACATTTCATGGCTTCATTTATTTCCCTAATTTTGTTTTTATGGCTTCTAAGCTGTGTGTTCCATGTCTTCTCCTGATTCTTTTTCTCTCTCAGTTTGTCCTCTAGATCACTAATTCTATCTTCTGCCTCAGTTACCCTATCTGTTAGAATATATTAGTTTTATTGAGTGTGGTTACCATCTCTAACCCTACAATATAATCACAATATTATTGACCATATGCCTATACAGTACTTGTCATCACTGTGACTTTTTCTGTAATTGGGAATTTGAACTTCTTGATCCCTTCATCAATTTCATCCATCACTCCAAACCCCTTCCCTCTGGCAAGCACCAGTTTTTTTCTCTGTTTTTATGATACTACTTGTTTTGATGGGTTTTTTTTTAATTTGTTTTGTTTTTTTTAGATATCATGTATCACTGAAATCATATGGTGTTTATCTTATTTCAGTTAACATAATACCCTCTAGTTCCATCCATGTTGTTGCAAATAGCAAGATCTTATTTTTTATATCTGATTAATATTCCATACACATACACACAAACACACCCCACATCTTCTTTATCCATCCATCTATCAGTGGACGCTTAGGTTGCTTCTCTAACTTATCTATTGTAGATAATGATGCAGTAAACATGGGGAAGGGGGCATATATCTATTCGAATTGGCAATTTCATTTTCTTTGGGTAAATACCCAGTAGTGGAATTACTGGATCATATGGTATTCCTATTTATTATTTTTTGAGGAACCTCCATACTGTTTCCCACAGTGGTTGTACCAATTTATATTTCCACCAACAGTGCACAAGGGTTCCCTTTCCTCCACATCCTCACCAACACTATTTTTTTTTTGTCTTTTTGATACTAACCATTCTGACAGGTGTAAAGTCATATTTCTTTATGGTTTTGGTTTGTATTCCCTGATGATTAATGACAATGAGCATCTTTTCATGTGTCTGTTAGTCATATATGTCTTTTTGTAGAAAATGTCTATTTAGGTCCTCTACCCATTTTTCAATTGGATCAATCTTTTTTTTCTTTTACTTTTCGTGTTGAGTTATATTAATTTTGGGAATTAACTCCTTATCAGATATATCATTTGCAAATGTCTTTTTTTTTAAAGATTTTGTTTATTTATTTGACAGAGAGAGAGAGAGCACAAGTAGGAAGAGCGGCAGGTAGAGGGAGAGGAAGAAGCAGGCTCTCCACTGAGCAGGGAGTCTGATGCAGGGCTCGATCCCTGGGACCATGACCTGAGTGAAGGGAGCTGCTTAACTGACTGAGCCACCCAGGCACCCCTGCAAATATCTTCTTTTATTCAGTAGGCTGCTCTTTCATTTTCTTCATGGTTCCTTCCCTGTGTAGAAGCTTTTTATTATGGTATAGTCCTGATAGTTTTATTTTTGCTCTTCTCTCCCTTGCCTGAGGAGTCATATCTAGAAAAATGTTGCTAAGGCTGATGTGTAAGAGATTACTGCCTGTGTTTTCTTTTAGGAGTTTTCTGATTTCATATCTCACATTTAGGTCTTTAATTCATTTTATGTTTGTATATAAGAGAGTAGTCCAGTTTCATTCCTTTGCATGTAGCTGTCCAGTTTTTCCAACACCATTTATTTAAGAGATGGCCTTTTCTCCATTATATATTCTTGGATCTTTTTTTTTATAGATTGACCATGTAAGTATGTGTTTTTTTTTTTAAACTGTCATAACAACCTCATTGGATCTCTAGAAAATAACCAGAGATTTACAACAACCCAGTAAATGCTGAATCAAGAAAACAGCAACTTAAAAATGGTAGAGGAGCTTTGCAGTATTTTACTTGCCCTGGATTCATCCACTTCCCATGCTCAGTGATGGTCTTAAAGATGACAGCCTAAATTTCCAGTGTAGAACCTGATCCTTGCCTTCAGAGGGATCATAGTGATCTTGTTCTCAACGAGTTGTGTTTGTTTTAATTTTTGAGTATAATTGATACACAGTGTTAACATTAGTTTCAGGTATACAACGTAGTGATTCAATTTTTCTACATCATGCTATATAAGTGTGGGTTTATTTTGGGGATCATTATTCTGCTCCATTACTTGTCCATTTTTGTAACAGTGTCATGCTGTTTTGATTATAACATTTATAGTGTATCTTAAAACCTGGGATTGTGATACCTCCAGCTTTGTTCTTTCTTAAGGTTGCTTTGGCTATTTGGGGGTCTTTTGTGGTTTCATATATTAATTTATTCTAACAATTCATTTGTCTACTTCTGTGGAAAGTACTATTGGTGTTTGGGTAGGGATTGCATAGAATCTGTAGATCACTTTGGGGTAATATGGACATTTTAACAATATAATCCCAATCTACGAGCATGGTATATCTTTCAATTTGTTTGTGTCATCTTTAATTTCAATGTTTTATAGTTTTCAGTATACAAGTTTTTCATCTCTGGTTAAATTTATTCTTAGGTATTTTATTTTTCTGGTGCAACTGTGAGATTGTTACCTTAATTTCTCTTTCTGCTACTTGGTTATTAAGTATATAGAAACAGCAACATATTCTAGTATATTAATTTGATATCTTACAAGTTTACGGAATTCATTTATTCTAGCAGATTTTTGACAGAGTATTTAGTGTTTTCTATATATAGTATCATGTAGTCTGCATATACTGGTAGTTTTACTTCTTCCTTACCAATTTGGATGTTGTTTTTTTCTTCTTCTTGTCTGATTGCTGTGGCTAAGACTGCTAGTACTATATTTAATAAAAGCGGCAAGAGTGGGTATCTATCCTTGTCTTGTCCTTGATCTTAGAGGTAAAACTTGGGTTTTTTACCATTGAGTATGATTTTAACTGTGGGCTTGTCATATATGGCTTTATTATATTCCCTTCAAACACAAATTCTCTTTGTAGAGAGTTTTTATCATATATGGATGTTGAATTTTGTCAAATGCTTTTTCTGCATCTATTGAGATATGACTTTTATCCTTCATTTTGTTAATATGATGTATCATGTTGATTGATTTGCAGATATTGAACCATCCTTGCATCCCTGAACCAAATCCCATTTGTTCACGGTGAGTGATCCTTTTAATATATTGTTGAATGCAGTTTGATAAAATTTTGATTTTTAAAAAATATTTATTTATTTATTTGACAGAGAGAGAGAGACAGCGAGAGCAGGAACACAGCAGAGGGAGTGGGAGAGGGAGAAGCAGGCTTCCTGCAGAGCAGGGAGCCCAATGCGGGACCTGATCCCAGGACTCTGGGACCATGACCTGAGCCAGAGGCAGATGCTTAATGACTGAGCCATAGAGACACCCCAAATTTTGATTTTTTTTACAGCTATGTTCACAAAGTAGGTTTTTGTTTGTTTTGTAGTGTCTTTAGTTTTGGTATCAGGGTAATGCTGGCCTCTTAGAATAAATTTGGAAGCTTTCTTTACTCTTTTATTTTTTGAACTAATTTGAGAATAGGTATTAGCTCTTCTCCAAATGTTTGGTAGAATTCACTTGTAGAGAAATCTGGTCCTGGACTTTCTGTTGTTTTTTGATTACTAATTCAATTTCATTGCTAGTAGGTGATCTGTTCAGATTTTCTATTTCTTCTTGATTCAGTTTTGGAAAATTGTGTGTTTCTAGGAATTCATCCATTTCTTCTTGGTTGTCCAATTTTTGGTATATACTTTTATTGGTCCCTTACAATCCTTTGTATTTCTGTGGTGTCAGTATAACTTCCCTCTCATTTCTGATTTTATTCAAGTTCTCTTTTTCTTGATGGGTCTGGCTAAAGGTTTATCAATTTTATCTTTCCAAAGAACTAGCTCTTGATTTCACTGATCTTTCTTCTTTCTTTCTCTCTCTCTCCCTTTCTTTTTCTTTTCTTTTCTTTCTTTTTTTTTTTTGGTCCCTATTTCATTTATTTCTCCTTTCACCTTTATTATTTCCTTCTTCCTACTAACCTTGGGCTTTGTTATTTTTCTTTTTGTATGAAGTTGGTTTGAGAGTTTCCTTGTTTCTTGAGATTTGAGATAGACCTGTACAACTGTAAACTTCCCTCTGAAAACTGTTTTCACTGTTGTCCCAAAGATTTTGGACTATTGTGTTTTCATTTTCACTTGTTTCCATGTATTCTTTTTTAACTTCCTCTCTCTCTCCACCCTGTTGTTCAGCTTCTAGATATTTGTAGTTTTTTTTCTAGTTGTTTGTTTGTTTTTCCCCACTTGTAACTGATTTCTAGTTTAATATTATTATGGTCAGAAAAGATCTTTGATATGATTTCAGTATTCTTAAATTTATTGAGATTTGTTTTGTCACCTAACAAGTGATCTATCCTGGAGAATGTTCTATGTGCACTTGAAAAGAATGTGTATTCTGCTGCTTTGGGATGGAATGTCCTGTGTTTCTGTTAACTTCATCTAGTCTAATATGTCATTCAAAGCCACTACTTTATTGATTTTCTGGATGATCTATCTATCTATCTATCTATTGATGTAAATCAGGTGTTAAAGTCTCCTACTATTATTGTATCACTGACAATTTCTTCCTTTATGTCTGTTAATATTTGCTTTATGTATTCAGGGGCTCTGATGTTAACTGCATATTCATAACTGTTTTATATTCTCTCATTGGATTGATCCATTTATCATTATGTAATGCTCTTCTTTGTCTCTTGTGAGTCTTTGTTTTAAAGTCTTTTTTGTCTGATATAAATACGGCTTATCCCAGCTTTTCTTCACCTCCGTCTACCTGGAATATCTTTTTCCATCCCTTTACTTTTAGTCTATATGTGTCATTAAGTCTGAAACAAGGCTTTTGTAGGCAGCATATAGATGGGTCTTGTTTTTTTAAAGTCCCATTCAGTTACTCTACGTCTTTTGATTGGAGCATTTAGGCTATGGAATTATTGGTAGGTATGTAATTATTGCCATTTTATTAATTGTTTTCTCATTATTTTTGTAGTTTTTCTCTGCTCCTCTTCCTTGTAATTGATGGCTCTCTTTAGTATTACACTTGGATTCCTTTCTCTTTATTTTTTTGGTATATCTATTAGAGTTTGCTGGTATGTCGTTACCATGAGGTTCATATAAAACATCCTAAGTATACAGCAGTCTATATTAAGCTATCTTAAGTTGATGGTCACTTAAGTTTAAACAAATTCTCAACTAGATTTTTACTCTTTACATCCACACTTTATTTATAGGTCGTATTTTACATCTTTTTGTTTTGTGAGTCCCTAATTTCTTAAATGTCATTGATTTTACTACTTTTGTCTTTTAACCTTCACATTAGCTTTTTAAGTGATTGAATATAGTACCTATACTGCATGTTTGCTTTTACTCATAACTTTTTTTGGTTTTCAGAGTTTTCTTCTAATTATGACCTTTTCTTTTTTACTTAAAGAATCCCTAAACATTTCTAGTAATACTGGTTTAGTGGTGATGAACTCCTTTATCTGATGTGTGCCTGAGAAACTCCTTTTCCCTTATTCAATTCTGACAAGAATGATCATCTTGTCCCGTAGAATATTCTTGGTTGTAGTTTTTTCCTTTCCGCCCTTTGAATATATCATGCCACTTTTTTCTAGCTTGCAGTTTCCACTGAAAAAGCTGATAAACTCATGGAGTTTCCCTTGTACATAACTAGTTGTTTCTCTCTTGCTGCTTTTAAGAGTGTGTATTTGATTTCTGACATTTTATTTTTTTTAAAGGTTTTATTTATTTGACAGAGACTACAAGTAGGCAGAGAGGCAGGCAGAGAAAGAGGGGGACACAGGCTCCCTGCCGAGCAGAGCCCGGTGTGGGGCTCAATTCCAGGACCCTGAGATCATGATCTGAGCCGAAGGCAGAGGCTTAACCCACTGAGCCACCCAGGTGCCCCAATCTTTGACATTTTAATTAGAGTGTATCTTGATGTGGATCTCCTTGTGTTCATCTTATTTGGGGTTCTCTGTGTTTCCTGGACATATTTCCTTCCCAAGATGAGAGAAGTTTTCAGCTATTACTCAAGTAAGCTTTTTCCCTCCTTCTCTCTCCCCAACTCCCCCTTCTCTTTCTGGGGCTTCTGTAATGTTCAAGTTGATACACTTCAAACTATCATAGAGATCCATTAACCCATCCACTTTTGTTTTCTTTTTGATGTTCAGTTTGCATGCTTTCCATTACCCTTTCAGATTGCTGATCCACTCTTTGCATCTTCCACTCTACTGTTGATTCCCTCTGGTGTATTTTTCACTTCAGTTTTTGTATTCTTCAATGATGATTGGTTCTCTTGTATAATTTCCATCTCTTTGTTGAAAGCCCACTCATTCATTCTTCTCTGAAGTCCAATAACCCTTGTTATGCCCATTACTTTGAACACTATCAGGTAGGTTGCTTATCTCTGTTTTTTGTTTTTTTTTTTTTCTGAGGGTTTGTATTGTTTTTTCATTTGGAGCATATTCCTGTCTCATTTTGTTTGACTTTCTGTATTTCTATAAATTAGGCAGAACAGCAGCTTTTCCAAGACTTGAAGGAATGGTCATGCGTATGGTCAGGCCAGGCCTGTTTACTTTGGTTAGCTGGCTAGAACTGTAGCAGGTACAGGCTAGGGGCTCTAAGGCACTCAGCACTGGGGTAGTCCTGGTGGGATGGCTACAGCTGAAGTGGTCACAGGCAGGGAGGCGTGGGGTGGGGGGAGGTTCTCAGGGCACTCTGCACAGGACACAACCAGAGCCAAAGTGGGTGAAGACTTGTGCAAAGGGCTCCCAGGGTACTCCACTCTGGGAGTACCTAGCTGTGATAACTGGAGCTGAGGTGTGCCAGGCTGGGAGGTCTTGGTGGCACTCCTTCGCACCATGGTGAGAGAGGTGTAGCTATAGTGGGTGACATTCAGGGGTGTCCCAGTATATGCTGTATTGGGGCTACCTTGTGCAGTCTCCTTTAGGGGAGGCCCAGATGCTGCTTCCATCTGCACTATCAAGGTGGAGGAGAGATGTAAACTGTGGTACTCACCTGCCTCTTGGACCCGAGAGTGCATTCTGCAGCTCCCTCACTGGTAGAGCTCTAGGGCTGGTTCCTTTATATTCTAGCTGCTCTTGAAACCATGTTTTATTTTTTTTCTGTGGCCCCAGAGTGGCCAGGGTTGATGTGGTCTAGGGATCCAGGCCTTGTTGAGGGCAGTGTGGTGGCTAGGGCACCCAGACTCTGCTCCTTTCTGTGCTGTCAAGGTGGAGGGGGAACATAAACAGTGGCACTGCCTAACTTCTCCAGCATCCCACTGTTTGGCGGAGGGTTAGTTCCTTTATACTCTCGTTGCCCTTTTAAGCCACAGTTTTTCTGTCTCCCAGGACAGAAAAATCTGCTCATAGTCCCTTAGTAGTCTCCTCCCTCCCCAATGCAGTTCACAGCATTGGAATTGGGGTTTTTTTTACCGTGTCTCCTGTCATTGTCTATTGGTCCCTCCAACCCCTGTTGTGCAGGATTTATTCCGTCATCCCTCAGTTGTTTTTCAGAAGGAACTGCTGTACAGATTGGCACAGACTTGTGTCCATGGAGGAGGAGAGATGAGGGTCTTCCTGTGCTATCATTTTGGATCCTCTTGCAATGCACTCTTCTACTTCTACTGCTACCTCTCTCACTGTTCTCAGAATGGGAAGGACTAATTCCTTCCAATGTACCCCCATACAGTTTTCTTCTTAAACCAGTCTTAAGTCCTATCACTGCCTCCTACCCCCACCCCAAAGTTCTGAACATTTTGACAAATCCTGCGTGGCTACCAACTCAAGTTCCATTGCTTAGTCTGGTTCCTCAGCCCCAAAGCTACCTTCTTCCCCCTCCCCCAGTCTTATTTACCATTATTCTATTTCCCCTGATGCTCTCCAAATTGTCCCTGTCCTTCTCTAAATCCTTCCCCTCCATGTGAAATACCTTTTCACCTCTCACAACTTTCAGAAATCCCATCCACCCTTCAGGCGACCCTGACCCTGCTCCCTTCTCCATTTCCCTAGTGCTTGGTCTTACTTTCTTATGACTGGAACCAAATTTGATCCTTTATTATTTGAGTAGATAATTCTTCTACTGAAAGCAAGCTACCCATTCTGCAAATACAATAAGAAATAATTTTAAGTTAAAACACCAAATTTATTGCATAATATTGAACTATATGCACACACATAGAAAATAAACATTTCATATAACTGTATATCTTTTTTAATCTTGTATTATAAAGACTGAAAAAACTACCAATTTAGCAATTGAAATAAGTTTTAAAAACAAAAAAAAAGCAAAAATCTACATCCTTCATTGAGATCTGATGCTGTATCATGGTTCATAAATACTTCATTTTATATAAATAAGTCTTTCCTCTAGTGACTAGGAATTTAAAATTAGGCTGACATGGATTCTTTGATCAACAGAATTTTCTTATCCCATGATGAAGTAGGTTGAGCATGTCTTTATTTTTGATACATATATTTGCTCTAAACACAATCCCCCCCTGAAATCCCACTGTAAACAAACATTTCAAATGCAATAAACAAAAGTCCCATAGTAAAGAATGTCCTTAAGTGTTAGCAATTAGGGAAAAGGAAAAAAAAATAGAAATTTTGCAATTTAAATAGAAATTAAAAAAATAGACTGCATGCATCCACTAGAAGGACAGGAAGGGAGCATTAAGTCAGGAAACAATGGGATGAAGTGAGTAAGAGAGAAAGGGAAGGAGAGGAAGGAAAGAGAAAGAGGCAGAGGGCATAATTTGACAGGGAAAGAGAACAAGAAATTTATTAATTCTACTTTCCTTGGAGAAGCTACTCTTAAAAAAAGTAGTGCAACTTGCTCCAAAAGCGAGATAACTGAAGGAGTAGGGGTCTATCACCTCACCTTATTGTCGAAGGGACTTGGCTGAACAACAAAACAAAATTCGGCTCAGCTGCAATGTTGAGCTGCTCTGCACGTCTCTAAGCAGGTCCAGGAATAGGCAGAGCCAGGTAGAGACTGCTAGTCCTTCAACAACTTCTTTTTAAAGCAAGATCTGTTCATAAAGGCTCCCATGAATTTTCAAGAGTTCAGCCAAAATAATGAAATAAGGGACCCAGATTCAGCTTGCTGGACTTGGGACTTTCTGAGTAGTCCTTGCCTCCTTAGTCCTTAGAGCAGGGCTGCAACAAGCCAGGAGCATGTCCAAGTCTGCAGAGAGAGGAGCCATTCTGCACGTGCAGGTGAGAAAGGGCGCATCAGTCAAAATCATTCTTGCGGAGGAATGAGAGGGACAGGAAGCACTGTGAGGAAACAGCAGGGCTGAGAGACATTTGGGAAATGAGAGGTTAAAAACCCACTGCCATTTTTTCCAGCAGAGTGCAACATACTCACAAGTGCAAGGAACACTACTAGGTAATTTGGTTTAAAAACAAAAATGCCAATTTTTCACCCCCATCCCCAACCCCTGATTTTTCAGAAAGGTTGCTTCCTGTTCACAAGCCCAGAAACACATCAACCAGGTTCAGGATTCAAAAGTCCCAATCCACTCAGACAATAAAAAAATAGAACTCCCTTCCCCACGGTTTTCTGTATGGGCCTCCATGTGGACACTGAGGAAAGGAGGGAAATCTGGGGCACACTGGGGAGCCTCAAGCCAAACTAAACCCTTCATAGTTGTCAAGGGCCTGGGTCAGCCGTGCGCTCAGGATCTCTTTGCTGCTGTATTTGGGGAGATCAAGAAGGTTGTAGCAAGTGTGGGCCACGGGCAGGTACTCCTCGCCGCTGGCTGTGGACTGGATGACAATCTGCAGGCTCGCCATGCCGTAGATGGGAATGCGATCACTGCCGGTCAGGAACACTGAGGAGAAAGGGAAAGGGCATTACCAGCTACGCAGCCCAGGAGCTGCTCTCTGCAGCCCTGCACAGAAAGGAGAGGAAGGCATGACACCCTGTGGCTCTCATGAGAAGTACACTTCTAGGTGCCAATATGGATGGCATGAATATTCACCTATGCTTGTTCTTACAGAGCAAGAGACTGCATTTCAAATCCCGGGGGGTGGGGGGGTGGGGAAGGGGGTATATGGATAAAAATTCTGTTTTTCATTAGTTCATTTCAGACCCTGATTATATTATATGCACACGGACACAAATCATCCATCTAAATGAAAGATGCCCTAAAATGCCCTCAAATTAAAAATGGCCTCAAATGTATGTCTCATAAAAGTTAGGAGCTTTCACAAAATCAGAGAGGAAAGGAATTCCTGACCTAGGTAAAGAGCTGATCTCAGAGGGAAGCCAGGAAGAAGACCATCATCTATGGGACTTCAAAGTCTCCTCTGGCCAAGGGTCTAGTGTGTATACGCCTCCTGAGCTAGGGAATATCCATTTGGTATCCGTTTGCTCCTTTCCCTAAATTTCTTAAACCAAAAGAGCAACAATGATGTTATATTAGACATTTCACCCTTGTAACACACTGTGACTTGGCAAAAAAGAGAGAGAGAGAGAGAGAGAGAGGCCAACGCAGCTGTCTTTCCATGTTTTCTAGCAATACATAACCTCAGAGTTAAATCGCTGGAATCGCTACAAACAAGTCATTGGTTAAGGAGCACTTTCAAAAAACCTATTACCTGAGGCTGTGGTATATAAACATTGTTGCCAATATCTGTAGAGTTACTAAAAATTTTCACAAGTCTGATCTCTGAACAGAAAAAACTCTTTTAAGAAATCTCCATGGCTACGCTCCTCTTGGTTGTTAGAGCCCTACAAGCTCCTTAACCTGTCATTTGACAAACCTTAACCTGTCATTTAACTTACAGGCCACTGTTCATAAGAGCCAATGGAACTAGGGCTTTTGTTTTAAGCATTCTTGTATGAGCGTGCCCCCTCCCCCCACTTCCTCTCATCCTCACTCAGCGGGAGCAGTAGAATCTGGGGGTACATCTTGCATTAATATTAAGATATGCTCATGCTTATAAAGCAAAAGGGACTGCCTTTCTAATCATATTGTTTTATTTTATATAAACAAAAACTGTATACTATTCACTAGCAAATTTCTGGCCCCGATTATATACAGACACAAAGATTACAACTGTTTTTGAAAGGCTGAATGCGTTGACATAAATTGGGCTTCATTCTCCTTTCCAAATATATTACCCTTCTCAAATGTCCCCTAGCCAGTCACAAAGGACCATATCTTATATGATTCCATTTATGTGACATGTCCCAAACAGGCACATCCACAGAGCCAGAAAACAGATGGTAAGGGGGGCCAGGTGGGGTGAGAGGTCAGGAGGAAATGGGGAATGACTGCTACTGAGTTCAAGGTGTCTTTCTGAGGTGATGAACATGTTCTACAAATTACTGACGGGATCAAATCTCTATGAATATACTAAAAACCACTGAATTATATACCTTAATTGGGTGGACTATATGCTTTCTGGATCATATCTCAATAAAGCTATTCTAAATCCTATCTCCTCAGTTACATCTGTAGCAGACACTGCAAAATTTTCAAAAGCCTAGAGAGATAAGGGAAGTTAATCAAATTAGATTCTATCAACAAGATCTATCAGTGATATTTCATAACACTCACATATAAAATAACTAATATTTTTCAAGCAACTGAAAATCAGCAAAACGCTTCTTTTCCTTCATGCAATACATCCTATTAGGCAACAAATAAGGAAGTACCACCTATGTTTGCCTGAGGTCTCATTAAGACAAGAAGTGGAAATCTATTTCCCTCACTTCATTTTTTTCATTTTTCATTTACAAGAGCTGACCTTGACCTGGGGGGTAGATCACCCTCCACCACAGGCAACACTAACGCGTGGACAAGCACTGTGTTAACATGACTGATACTTACAGAGAAACTTCTTCTTCTTTTCCAATGGAAACTCATGAAATGTTTCCCAAAATAGTTTCACAGTGGGATGTGTGGCTGAGTAATCACCCTTGTAGATGGCAGTCTGCCCAAAAGAGACAAAGAGAAAAACCTATCTTAAAGAAGAATATCATAGAGGACACACATTTGTGCACCGTTTGCAGTGGAGAGGAGGAAATAACCACCGAAATTAGGAGGCCTCCAATGCCCCCTCAACCACAGACCACCTGGAAAGAGACCAGGCTCTGGGCCCACCGGGCGGGCCACAGCTGCTTCCTCGGAGGTAAAGACAGTACCGTCCATTCTCACCTCTTCAAGCTCCTGCCAGTTGTAGTTGCTGTTCCCCACCATCATAGCCCGCAGCTCGGAAGGCTGGAAGAGCTCAAGCACCTTGCCACCACACACCTTCAGGAAGCCACTGGAGAAGGCTGTGTACCATTCATGAACTGAGATTTGGAAGACGTAATTCACGTAAGCATCCACGAACTCCTGCCTGCCAGAAGCCCAAAGAAACAGAATATGGTTGGCCCGAAATCTTGTAGAAGTTCTGGGGTAGAGAGAGATGAAAAACGGGATTTCATCAAACTCTCACACCAGGAGGCATCCCGGAGATTACCAGCCAGCCCGAGGATTTCTCCAGTGCCTCAGGTGATCCGGGGGGCAGGGGAGACTGGCGGGAAGTGAGGGAGGCCAGGCAGGTGGAACCATTTCACCTGAGGAGCTCATTTTCATCTTGCTTACTGTCCGCCTTAAAATTTAGTTTGGAAAAAAAAAATAGACTTTTTCTGACTTAAAGAAAAAGTCTGAAATAACGATTCTAGGCTGCCTCCCTTCTCTTCAGAAATGAGCAAAGTTAAACCATGTGCAACTGGAATCCTCACCTATTCTAAAAGGTAATTTCCTAACTCCTTTCTGGAAAGGACTGTCTTATACAATGGGCTCCAGCTCATTAATAATCAGTCAAATGCAAATTAAGACAGTGATTTCCTGCAAGTCGGACTCACAGCAAGCCAGCTTCCTGGGCTGCTTACTGTAGATGAGGGGCTGGTTTCCTGGGCACGTGTCTGCAGGCTGCAGGTCAGAGTTCTATTTGTATACACAGTCTGGCCACCGTCGGTATGCATTCAGTCTCCCCTAGTGGGAAATGGCAACTGTGAACTGAGACATAAACATCTGGGAGAATAAGTTGCCAACATCTGGAAAAAGCTGAAACTGTAAATACCCTTTAACTGAGCTACTCCCCTACCAGGGGGCGGCCCAGAGAAAGCGCGCGAGACAAACACACAGATGTTCACCGCAGCATTTTCTTATAATATAGAGAATTGGAAGACACAAAACTAAATATCCATTAACATGAGAATGGACCCAAAAAAGATGGTATGGTTATAAGATAGGAACCATAAAGCACAGCATTTTGATGCAGCTAACTAGGCCCATATTTATCCAAATGAACAGAATCTCAAGATCAGTGTTGGAGTGAGACCCAAGTTTTTGATTGTTAAGTACACTATGATAGCACTTACATAAGTTGTTTTTTTACATTTTTCTTTCCCTGCCATCAGTCCCATCTTGAATCAATTAACTGCATCAGATGCAACCAAAGGACCAACTACTGACTGCTCAGTTAGTGGGATGGCACCACTCAGTGGTTTTGTTTTGTTTTTAACATTTGTAACAATACTAACTATAGGAGGTAGTGCTTCTGCTACTTACATCTTATGACCCTTGGATAAATTATTTAATCTCTGTGCCTCAATCCCTTCATCTGTAAAATGGGAAAAATAAGAGTATATAACCCAAGGAACTGCTACAAAAATAATGAGTTAATACATGTAAAGTTCTTAGAACCAAGGCTGCTTTGTAAATATTAGCAATGATTATTATATGATTTAAGGCTATAAGATCCTGTTTATTGTAAGTATGAAATTATATATATGCTATGTGTAATAAATATGGGGTAATTTTTTAAAATAAAAGCTATAATTAATTGGTCTTAATACACACATTATAAACGTATAAAAACAGGAAAGAACAGGCATCGACTTCATCAGTGTTTTGCCCGTGTGAGAAAGGAAGGTGGAAGAGCGGGAAGGGAGTAAGAGGATGCACGGGAATCTCGGTCATTGTATTATTACAAAATCTGAAGCAAACACCGTTTACTCTGGTTCATAGATACAAAGATGTCTGTCAGTTTAGTCTGTACTTTTCTGTATTTTAAAAATTTTTCCTAAAAATGAAAAAAATCTGACACTGTAGTATCACACTTCATAAAACTACCCTTGAACGTCTTGGGTTTCCTCCAAGCAAACACTTCTTCCAGGACCACCACCCCTAACTAGCCACCAGGCATGTCATACAGTGGAGCAGTGAAGCAGACAGGGATTCAAATCCAGGCTCTGCCATGTCCTCTATCCTAACTACTAAGCCTCTCTTTTCTCATCTTTAAAATGGGGTGAGTGTTCAGTTTTTTAAAATAAAAGCTAAAAACACAGAAAGATTATTGTACATCTTTACCACAGATTCTCAAAGTTTCTCACACCGCATCTGATGGACTACTTTCTCAAAACCCACTGGATGAAACTAAGAGCACTTTCCTGGTACAACTGCCTCAGAGAATCACCATCAACAGGATTTTTTTATTATAGATGGTGATGGTTAATTTTATGCATCGACTGGCCTAGGCTACAGTAATCAGTTAGCTTAGTCAGACACCAGTCAAGACAGAGCCGAGAAGGTATTTTTTAGATAGGATTAACACCTGCATCAGGAGACGCTGAGTAAAGCCGATCGGTCTTCATGAAGTGGGGGCCCTCATCCAATCAGCTGAAGGCCTCAAAAGCCTGAGGTCCTCCACAGCCTCCGAAGAGGAAAGACGCTGGCATCGACACTGCAGCCTCCACTCCTGCCAGAATCTTCAGCCTGCCGGCCCGCCCTGAACATTCCCAACAGCCAGCCTCACAATCACACGGGCAGATAGCCAAGGATCAGTCTCTTTGTCTTTCTTTTCTCTATATATGTATGTATATACACACATATATGTGGCCTTGGAGCTGGCGCTGCGCTGTTTTCCTGCCTACAGACGCTAACAGAAGCACCAGCCCTTCCTGAGCCTCCAGGCTGCCTGCCTTTGCACTAGAACTACAACCTCTAGCTCTCCCGGGTCTGCAGCCTGCTGACTGCAGCTCCCGGGCCTTGTCTGCCCACCCGTATGTACATGAAATGTGCACACACTGCTCCCTACTGGTTCTGGTTCTCCGGAGAAGCCTGATATATCATGCAGACATCACCTAAATTGGGCATGGGTGAGCCTGGGAGTTTGATTGCTCCTGAGGTAAAATTCTTCCACAGCTGTGAACCTGCATGGGGTGTGTGTGGGGGGGTGTAACTGTGTAAGTATATATGCATGTATATACATCTTCCACTGGCTCTGTTTCTCTGGAGAAGCCTAATACAGATTTTCATACCAGGAAGTGGGTACTATAATAGCAACTACCTATAAATGTAGAATGACTGTGGAATTGGGTAACAGGGAGAGGCTGTCAAAGTTTTGAGGCAGTTGATAGGAAAAAGCCTAAACTGCCTTGAAGAGACAGTTGATAGAAACAGCAAAGGAGATCCTGGTGAAGGCTCAGAATGAAAAGAGGAGAGCTGTAGAGAAAGCTTTTGTTGTCGGAAAATAAACATGTATCATAAGCAGAATTTGGCAAGAAATATGAATATTAAAATGCTTCTGGTGATGTCACAGATGGAAATGGGGAACATACTATTTATTGGAAATTAGAGGAAAGGCAATCTTGTCATAAAGTGGCAAAGAACTTGGTCAAATTATGTTCTAGTGCTTTGGAGAATTTAAGTGATAAACTTGGATATTTGACTCAGGAGGTTGCCTAGCAAAGTACTGAAGGTGTGTGGTCTGGTTTCTTTGTACTGCTCAAAGTAAAATGAAAGAGGAAAGGGATAAATTGAAGGAGGAATTGTTAAGCAGAAAGGAATAAGAACTTCAAGGTTTGGAAAATTCTTAAGCCTATCCAGATAACACCCTCTGGAAACAGGGCCAAAGGTATGGCTGAACCATGATTTGAAGAGATCAAGCACGTGGATTCATGAATCCTATCAATCATCTCAGCAGAAGCTAGGAATAGAAATATGGTTATCCGAGAAAGATTTGTGGAGAACCCTCTTGTCTGATGACTTGGACCCCCAAGAACTGCCTGAGAAGCCAACAAAGGTTTTTTTGTGTTTGTTTGTTTTTTTTTTTTTTAATTCAAGAATAGAAACACTGCCAGTTTGCACCAAAGAAGCAGAGCTGGACAAAATGAAGGAAGGCTACTGGACTCTGGGATTCTACTGGTATGAAATGAGCCTACAGAACCAAATGGTTGCAAACAGGTGTTAACTTTTAAGAAAGGAGAAAAATGGCCCCAAAGGCAAATCAGAGTGCAGTGAGCCTATCACTGCTGCCATGGGCATGGGTGGAAGAACCAGTTAGTACTTCCTTTCCCGGAGCAAGGTCGCCAGCCCCGTGGGCCAGAGGACACAGCCTAGACCTAAAGAGGATTATTCTCCAAGCCTCAAAATATAGTGAAATTTTCCCTGCTAGGTTTAAGACTTGCTTGGGACCTATGACCTCTTTTCTCCTGATGTTTCCCTTTTACAAAGGGAATGTCCATCCTATGCCTGTGCCCATGATCGTATTTGCAAGCAGATAACCTGTCTAGCTTCACAGCTGTAGATGGACTGTACCTCAGGATTAATCAAACTCTGAGTCTCACCCATCCTGATTCAGATGATATTTACATGATATATTAGCCAAGGTTCTCCAGAGAAACAGAACCAGTAGGTGTGTGTACATGTGTGTGCACATACATGTATATAAATGTAGGCAGACAAGCTCTGAGATCTGCAGTCAGCAAGCTGCAGAACCAGGAGAGCCAATGGTGTCGTTCTACTAGTGCAAAGACAGGCAGGCTTGAGACTCAGGAAGGGTTGATGTTCCTTCTACAGTCTGTAGGCAGGAAAACACTGAGGTCCCAGCTTAAAGGCAGTCAGACAGGAGGACTACCTCTTACTCAGCCTTTTTGTTCTGTTCAGGGTTTCAACTGATGAGACCCACGCACATAAGGGACAGCAATCTGCTTTACCAATTTCCCATTCAAATGTTAACCTCATCCACAGACACCCTAACAGACATACCCAGAGTAATATCCAACCAAATATCTGGGTTACCCCATTGCCCAGCCAAGCTGACACCTAAAATTAAGCATCATAAATGAGACTTTGGACTTAGAGTTGATGCTGGAATAGGTTAAGACTTTGGGGGATGTTGGAATAGGGTGACTATATTTTATAGATGAGAAGGACATGACTTTTGGGGACTGGAGGATGGAGTGTTACGAGTTGAACTGTGCCCCCCTAAAATTCATATATTGAAGTTCTAACCCCAGTACCTCAAAAGGTGACCTTATTTAGATACAGGATCTTTACAGAGGTAATCAAGTTAATACTAGGTCATCAGGCCAAGCCCTAATCCAACATGACTGGTGTCCTTATAAGAAGGGAAAATTTGGACACAGAAACATGCACAGAGGGAAGACAATGCAAAGAGAGAAAAGGAGAAGATGGCCATCTGCAAGCCAAGGAGGGAAGCCTCAGAAGTAATCAACCTTACCAACACTTTGTTCTTGAATGGAGACAAGAAATCATTAAGCCACTTAGTGTGTGGAACATTGTTACATCAGCCCTAGCAAACTCATACAGAGATCCTAATCTCTATATGTCAATCACTATTGCTCTCAACACATTCTTTTCTTTTATAATGATCATTAACAGTTACAAAGTGTATCAGGTGCTAGTCACAGCAATAAATTCTGAGATACACACTATCTTGGTAAATATGCAAAACTACCTTAGAGAGAAGGGTATGAGAATTATGTCCCAATAAAAATAAATACACAAATTTTAAGACAACAGCTTTTTGAGACTACAGAGATAAATTTTCAATTATTTTCCATTTTCAAAAATTTTCAAGTAAATTGTCATGATTCCAATTTCAGAACTGAATCCAAGACAAACAGCTAGTACATGGGCAGGGACAGAACTTGAAGCCAGATTGTCTGAATACAGACCTGTGCTCCCAATCATGTCACCTAAGTGCCCTCTCTTTGTCCTGCCTTGATTCTTTCATTTCTAGTGTGACAGCTACATGTGAAATTACAATATGCGGAGATCAAGGTTTCACAACATGATAGCTCATTTACATTATTCACAATTCTGTGTTACAGCAATCCCAATTATATATAAGAGTCCATAAAGCCCACAAAACGAGACATTTTAAATGAGGTGACTTTTTTTTTGGCCTATATACAGTTTTATTTTGCTTAATCGAGAGAAGTTTTTCATTTAAAACTCCATTTTGTTGGAAGAGTATGAAAACTACCTTCAGGTTTTCCAAAGCCTAATTTAAGAGATATCTGTGAAGTGCCAAAAAGTCCAAAGATATAATTTGACATACTGAAAATAACAGTAATGAAAAGATGATGGTGACATCCAACCATTAAAAAGAATGTCACTTCTTTTCCCATTTTTCTATTTCCCAGATTTAAACCTTCAGCACAAACTAAGCAGTAAGCACCTTGTTACAGAATTTCTTTCCCATAATTGATCACTTGACTTATTTTTTTAATAGTTTCTTTTTTTAACCGTGATGTTTTTAAATTAACACATAATGTATTAAATGAGGTGACATTTTAAAACACATGAATTTGAAAGAGCAAGTACTATATCCATTGCCAATGGTTTTTAAAAGTCTGAATTCAAACTATAATAAGGGTCTTTGAAAAAGTTTGCTAAGCTGATTCTGAAATTAGTATAGAAATATGAAATATTTCTATATAATAAATATATAAGAAATATATGTATATTTCTTATATATATATATATTCTGAAATTAGTATAGAAATATGAAATATTTCTATATAATAAATATATAAGAAATATATATATATTTATTATATAGAAATATTTCATATTTCTATACTAATTTCAGAATCAGCTTAGCAAACTTTTTCAAAGACCCTTATTATAGTTTGAATTCAGACTTTTAAAAACCATTGGCAATGGATATAGTACTTGCTCTTTCAAATTCATGTGTTTTAAAATGTCACCTCATTTAATACATTATGTGTTAATTTAAAAACATCACGGTTAAAAAAAGAAACTATTAAAAAAATAAGTCAAGTGATCAATTATGGGAAAGAAATTCTGTAACAAGGTGCTTACTGCTTAGTTTGTGCTGAAGGTTTAAATCTGGGAAATAGAAAAATGGGAAAAGAAGTGACATTCTTTTTAATGGTTGGATGTCACCATCATCTTTTCATTACTGTTATTTTCAGTATGTCAAATTATATCTTTGGACTTTTTGGCACTTCACAGATATCTCTTAAATTAGGCTTTGGAAAACCTGAAGGTAGTTTTCATACTCTTCCAACAAAATGGAGTTTTAAATGAAAAACTTCTCTCGATTAAGCAAAATAAAACTGTATATAGGCCAAAAAAAAAGTCACCTCATTTAAAATGTCTCGTTTTGTGGGCTTTATGGACTCTTATATATAATTGGGATTGCTGTAACACAGAATTGTGAATAATGTAAATGAGCTATCATGTTGTGAAACCTTGATCTCCGCATATTGTAATTTCACATGTAGCTGTCACACTAGAAATGAAAGAATCAAGGCAGGACAAAGAGAGGGCACTTAGGTGACATGATTGGGAGCACAGGTCTGTATTCAGACAATCTGGCTTCAAGTTCTGTCCCTGCCCATGTACTAGCTGTTTGTCTTGGATTCAGTTCTGAAATTGGAATCATGACAATTTACTTGAAAATTTTTGAAAATGGAAAATAATTGAAAATTTATCTCTGTAGTCTCAAAAAGCTGTTGTCTTAAAATTTGTGTATTTATTTTTATTGGGACATAATTCTCATACCCTTCTCTCTAAGGTAGTTTTGCATATTTACCAAGATAGTGTGTATCTCAGAATTTATTGCTGTGACTAGCACCTGATACACTTTGTAACTGTTAATGATCATTATAAAAGAAAAGAATGTGTTGAGAGCAATAGTGATTGACATATAGAGATTAGGATCTCTGTATGAGTTTGCTAGGGCTGATGTAACAATGTTCCACACACTAAGTGGCTTAATGATTTCTTGTCTCCATTCAAGAACAAAGTGTTGGTAAGGTTGATTACTTCTGAGGCTTCCCTCCTTGGCTTGCAGATGGCCATCTTCTCCTTTTCTCTCTTTGCATTGTCTTCCCTCTGTGCATGTTTCTGTGTCCAAATTTTCCCTTCTTATAAGGACACCAGTCATGTTGGATTAGGGCTTGGCCTGATGACCTAGTATTAACTTGATTACCTCTGTAAAGATCCTGTATCTAAATAAGGTCACCTTTTGAGGTACTGGGGTTAGAACTTCAATATATGAATTTTAGGGGGGCACAGTTCAACTCGTAACACTCCATCCTCCAGTCCCCAAAAGTCATGTCCTTCTCATCTATAAAATATAGTCACCCTATTCCAACATCCCCCAAAGTCTTAACCTATTCCAGCATCAACTCTAAGTCCAAAGTCTCATTTATGATGCTTAATTTTAGGTGTCAGCTTGGCTGGGCAATGGGGTAACCCAGATATTTGGTTGGATATTACTCTGGGTATGTCTGTTAGGGTGTCTGTGGATGAGGTTAACATTTGAATGGGAAATTGGTAAAGCAGATTGCTGTCCCTTATGTGCGTGGGTCTCATCAGTTGAAACCCTGAACAGAACAAAAAGGCTGAGTAAGAGGTAGTCCTCCTGTCTGACTGCCTTTAAGCTGGGACCTCAGTGTTTTCCTGCCTACAGACTGTAGAAGGAACATCAACCCTTCCTGAGTCTCAAGCCTGCCTGTCTTTGCACTAGTAGAACGACACCATTGGCTCTCCTGGTTCTGCAGCTTGCTGACTGCAGATCTCAGAGCTTGTCTGCCTACATTTATATACATGTATGTGCACACACATGTACACACACCTACTGGTTCTGTTTCTCTGGAGAACCTTGGCTAATATATCATGTAAATATCATCTGAATCAGGATGGGTGAGACTCAGAGTTTGATTAATCCTGAGGTACAGTCCATCTACAGCTGTGAAGCTAGACAGGTTATCTGCTTGCAAATACGATCATGGGCACAGGCATAGGATGGACATTCCCTTTGTAAAAGGGAAACATCAGGAGAAAAGAGGTCATAGGTCCCAAGCAAGTCTTAAACCTAGCAGGGAAAATTTCACTATATTTTGAGGCTTGGAGAATAATCCTCTTTAGGTCTAGGCTGTGTCCTCTGGCCCACGGGGCTGGCGACCTTGCTCCGGGAAAGGAAGTACTAACTGGTTCTTCCACCCATGCCCATGGCAGCAGTGATAGGCTCACTGCACTCTGATTTGCCTTTGGGGCCATTTTTCTCCTTTCTTAAAAGTTAACACCTGTTTGCAACCATTTGGTTCTGTAGGCTCATTTCATACCAGTAGAATCCCAGAGTCCAGTAGCCTTCCTTCATTTTGTCCAGCTCTGCTTCTTTGGTGCAAACTGGCAGTGTTTCTATTCTTGAATTAAAAAAAAAAAAAACAAACAAACACAAAAAAACCTTTGTTGGCTTCTCAGGCAGTTCTTGGGGGTCCAAGTCATCAGACAAGAGGGTTCTCCACAAATCTTTCTCGGATAACCATATTTCTATTCCTAGCTTCTGCTGAGATGATTGATAGGATTCATGAATCCACGTGCTTGATCTCTTCAAATCATGGTTCAGCCATACCTTTGGCCCTGTTTCCAGAGGGTGTTATCTGGATAGGCTTAAGAATTTTCCAAACCTTGAAGTTCTTATTCCTTTCTGCTTAACAATTCCTCCTTCAATTTATCCCTTTCCTCTTTCATTTTACTTTGAGCAGTACAAAGAAACCAGACCACACACCTTCAGTACTTTGCTAGGCAACCTCCTGAGTCAAATATCCAAGTTTATCACTTAAATTCTCCAAAGCACTAGAACATAATTTGACCAAGTTCTTTGCCACTTTATGACAAGATTGCCTTTCCTCTAATTTCCAATAAATAGTATGTTCCCCATTTCCATCTGTGACATCACCAGAAGCATTTTAATATTCATATTTCTTGCCAAATTCTGCTTATGATACATGTTTATTTTCCGACAACAAAAGCTTTCTCTACAGCTCTCCTCTTTTCATTCTGAGCCTTCACCAGGATCTCCTTTGCTGTTTCTATCAACTGTCTCTTCAAGGCAGTTTAGGCTTTTTCCTATCAACTGCCTCAAAACTTTGACAGCCTCTCCCTGTTACCCAATTCCACAGTCATTCTACATTTATAGGTAGTTGCTATTATAGTACCCACTTCCTGGTATGAAAATCTGTATTAGGCTTCTCCAGAGAAACAGAGCCAGTGGAAGATGTATATACATGCATATATACTTACACAGTTACACCCCCCCACACACACCCCATGCAGGTTCACAGCTGTGGAAGAATTTTACCTCAGGAGCAATCAAACTCCCAGGCTCACCCATGCCCAATTTAGGTGATGTCTGCATGATATATCAGGCTTCTCCGGAGAACCAGAACCAGTAGGGAGCAGTGTGTGCACATTTCATGTACATACGGGTGGGCAGACAAGGCCCGGGAGCTGCAGTCAGCAGGCTGCAGACCCGGGAGAGCTAGAGGTTGTAGTTCTAGTGCAAAGGCAGGCAGCCTGGAGGCTCAGGAAGGGCTGGTGCTTCTGTTAGCGTCTGTAGGCAGGAAAACAGCGCAGCGCCAGCTCCAAGGCCACATATATGTGTGTATATACATACATATATAGAGAAAAGAAAGACAAAGAGACTGATCCTTGGCTATCTGCCCGTGTGATTGTGAGGCTGGCTGTTGGGAATGTTCAGGGCGGGCCGGCAGGCTGAAGATTCTGGCAGGAGTGGAGGCTGCAGTGTCGATGCCAGCGTCTTTCCTCTTCGGAGGCTGTGGAGGACCTCAGGCTTTTGAGGCCTTCAGCTGATTGGATGAGGGCCCCCACTTCATGAAGACCGATCGGCTTTACTCAGCGTCTCCTGATGCAGGTGTTAATCCTATCTAAAAAATACCTTCTCGGCTCTGTCTTGACTGGTGTCTGACTAAGCTAACTGATTACTGTAGCCTAGGCCAGTCGATGCATAAAATTAACCATCACCATCTATAATAAAAAAATCCTGTTGATGGTGATTCTCTGAGGCAGTTGTACCAGGAAAGTGCTCTTAGTTTCATCCAGTGGGTTTTGAGAAAGTAGTCCATCAGATGCGGTGTGAGAAACTTTGAGAATCTGTGGTAAAGATGTACAATAATCTTTCTGTGTTTTTAGCTTTTATTTTAAAAAACTGAACACTCACCCCATTTTAAAGATGAGAAAAGAGAGGCTTAGTAGTTAGGATAGAGGACATGGCAGAGCCTGGATTTGAATCCCTGTCTGCTTCACTGCTCCACTGTATGACATGCCTGGTGGCTAGTTAGGGGTGGTGGTCCTGGAAGAAGTGTTTGCTTGGAGGAAACCCAAGACGTTCAAGGGTAGTTTTATGAAGTGTGATACTACAGTGTCAGATTTTTTTCATTTTTAGGAAAAATTTTTAAAATACAGAAAAGTACAGACTAAACTGACAGACATCTTTGTATCTATGAACCAGAGTAAACGGTGTTTGCTTCAGATTTTGTAATAATACAATGACCGAGATTCCCGTGCATCCTCTTACTCCCTTCCCGCTCTTCCACCTTCCTTTCTCACACGGGCAAAACACTGATGAAGTCGATGCCTGTTCTTTCCTGTTTTTATACGTTTATAATGTGTGTATTAAGACCAATTAATTATAGCTTTTATTTTAAAAAATTACCCCATATTTATTACACATAGCATATATATAATTTCATACTTACAATAAACAGGATCTTATAGCCTTAAATCATATAATAATCATTGCTAATATTTACAAAGCAGCCTTGGTTCTAAGAACTTTACATGTATTAACTCATTATTTTTGTAGCAGTTCCTTGGGTTATATACTCTTATTTTTCCCATTTTACAGATGAAGGGATTGAGGCACAGAGATTAAATAATTTATCCAAGGGTCATAAGATGTAAGTAGCAGAAGCACTACCTCCTATAGTTAGTATTGTTACAAATGTTAAAAACAAAACAAAACCACTGAGTGGTGCCATCCCACTAACTGAGCAGTCAGTAGTTGGTCCTTTGGTTGCATCTGATGCAGTTAATTGATTCAAGATGGGACTGATGGCAGGGAAAGAAAAATGTAAAAAAACAACTTATGTAAGTGCTATCATAGTGTACTTAACAATCAAAAACTTGGGTCTCACTCCAACACTGATCTTGAGATTCTGTTCATTTGGATAAATATGGGCCTAGTTAGCTGCATCAAAATGCTGTGCTTTATGGTTCCTATCTTATAACCATACCATCTTTTTTGGGTCCATTCTCATGTTAATGGATATTTAGTTTTGTGTCTTCCAATTCTCTATATTATAAGAAAATGCTGCGGTGAACATCTGTGTGTTTGTCTCGCGCGCTTTCTCTGGGCCGCCCCCTGGTAGGGGAGTAGCTCAGTTAAAGGGTATTTACAGTTTCAGCTTTTTCCAGATGTTGGCAACTTATTCTCCCAGATGTTTATGTCTCAGTTCACAGTTGCCATTTCCCACTAGGGGAGACTGAATGCATACCGACGGTGGCCAGACTGTGTATACAAATAGAACTCTGACCTGCAGCCTGCAGACACGTGCCCAGGAAACCAGCCCCTCATCTACAGTAAGCAGCCCAGGAAGCTGGCTTGCTGTGAGTCCGACTTGCAGGAAATCACTGTCTTAATTTGCATTTGACTGATTATTAATGAGCTGGAGCCCATTGTATAAGACAGTCCTTTCCAGAAAGGAGTTAGGAAATTACCTTTTAGAATAGGTGAGGATTCCAGTTGCACATGGTTTAACTTTGCTCATTTCTGAAGAGAAGGGAGGCAGCCTAGAATCGTTATTTCAGACTTTTTCTTTAAGTCAGAAAAAGTCTATTTTTTTTTTCCAAACTAAATTTTAAGGCGGACAGTAAGCAAGATGAAAATGAGCTCCTCAGGTGAAATGGTTCCACCTGCCTGGCCTCCCTCACTTCCCGCCAGTCTCCCCTGCCCCCCGGATCACCTGAGGCACTGGAGAAATCCTCGGGCTGGCTGGTAATCTCCGGGATGCCTCCTGGTGTGAGAGTTTGATGAAATCCCGTTTTTCATCTCTCTCTACCCCAGAACTTCTACAAGATTTCGGGCCAACCATATTCTGTTTCTTTGGGCTTCTGGCAGGCAGGAGTTCGTGGATGCTTACGTGAATTACGTCTTCCAAATCTCAGTTCATGAATGGTACACAGCCTTCTCCAGTGGCTTCCTGAAGGTGTGTGGTGGCAAGGTGCTTGAGCTCTTCCAGCCTTCCGAGCTGCGGGCTATGATGGTGGGGAACAGCAACTACAACTGGCAGGAGCTTGAAGAGGTGAGAATGGACGGTACTGTCTTTACCTCCGAGGAAGCAGCTGTGGCCCGCCCGGTGGGCCCAGAGCCTGGTCTCTTTCCAGGTGGTCTGTGGTTGAGGGGGCATTGGAGGCCTCCTAATTTCGGTGGTTATTTCCTCCTCTCCACTGCAAACGGTGCACAAATGTGTGTCCTCTATGATATTCTTCTTTAAGATAGGTTTTTCTCTTTGTCTCTTTTGGGCAGACTGCCATCTACAAGGGTGATTACTCAGCCACACATCCCACTGTGAAACTATTTTGGGAAACATTTCATGAGTTTCCATTGGAAAAGAAGAAGAAGTTTCTCTGTAAGTATCAGTCATGTTAACACAGTGCTTGTCCACGCGTTAGTGTTGCCTGTGGTGGAGGGTGATCTACCCCCCAGGTCAAGGTCAGCTCTTGTAAATGAAAAATGAAAAAAATGAAGTGAGGGAAATAGATTTCCACTTCTTGTCTTAATGAGACCTCAGGCAAACATAGGTGGTACTTCCTTATTTGTTGCCTAATAGGATGTATTGCATGAAGGAAAAGAAGCGTTTTGCTGATTTTCAGTTGCTTGAAAAATATTAGTTATTTTATATGTGAGTGTTATGAAATATCACTGATAGATCTTGTTGATAGAATCTAATTTGATTAACTTCCCTTATCTCTCTAGGCTTTTGAAAATTTTGCAGTGTCTGCTACAGATGTAACTGAGGAGATAGGATTTAGAATAGCTTTATTGAGATATGATCCAGAAAGCATATAGTCCACCCAATTAAGGTATATAATTCAGTGGTTTTTAGTATATTCATAGAGATTTGATCCCGTCAGTAATTTGTAGAACATGTTCATCACCTCAGAAAGACACCTTGAACTCAGTAGCAGTCATTCCCCATTTCCTCCTGACCTCTCACCCCACCTGGCCCCCCTTACCATCTGTTTTCTGGCTCTGTGGATGTGCCTGTTTGGGACATGTCACATAAATGGAATCATATAAGATATGGTCCTTTGTGACTGGCTAGGGGACATTTGAGAAGGGTAATATATTTGGAAAGGAGAATGAAGCCCAATTTATGTCAACGCATTCAGCCTTTCAAAAACAGTTGTAATCTTTGTGTCTGTATATAATCGGGGCCAGAAATTTGCTAGTGAATAGTATACAGTTTTTGTTTATATAAAATAAAACAATATGATTAGAAAGGCAGTCCCTTTTGCTTTATAAGCATGAGCATATCTTAATATTAATGCAAGATGTACCCCCAGATTCTACTGCTCCCGCTGAGTGAGGATGAGAGGAAGTGGGGGGAGGGGGCACGCTCATACAAGAATGCTTAAAACAAAAGCCCTAGTTCCATTGGCTCTTATGAACAGTGGCCTGTAAGTTAAATGACAGGTTAAGGTTTGTCAAATGACAGGTTAAGGAGCTTGTAGGGCTCTAACAACCAAGAGGAGCGTAGCCATGGAGATTTCTTAAAAGAGTTTTTTCTGTTCAGAGATCAGACTTGTGAAAATTTTTAGTAACTCTACAGATATTGGCAACAATGTTTATATACCACAGCCTCAGGTAATAGGTTTTTTGAAAGTGCTCCTTAACCAATGACTTGTTTGTAGCGATTCCAGCGATTTAACTCTGAGGTTATGTATTGCTAGAAAACATGGAAAGACAGCTGCGTTGGCCTCTCTCTCTCTCTCTCTCTCTCTTTTTTGCCAAGTCACAGTGTGTTACAAGGGTGAAATGTCTAATATAACATCATTGTTGCTCTTTTGGTTTAAGAAATTTAGGGAAAGGAGCAAACGGATACCAAATGGATATTCCCTAGCTCAGGAGGCGTATACACACTAGACCCTTGGCCAGAGGAGACTTTGAAGTCCCATAGATGATGGTCTTCTTCCTGGCTTCCCTCTGAGATCAGCTCTTTACCTAGGTCAGGAATTCCTTTCCTCTCTGATTTTGTGAAAGCTCCTAACTTTTATGAGACATACATTTGAGGCCATTTTTAATTTGAGGGCATTTTAGGGCATCTTTCATTTAGATGGATGATTTGTGTCCGTGTGCATATAATATAATCAGGGTCTGAAATGAACTAATGAAAAACAGAATTTTTATCCATATACCCCCTTCCCCACCCCCCCACCCCCCGGGATTTGAAATGCAGTCTCTTGCTCTGTAAGAACAAGCATAGGTGAATATTCATGCCATCCATATTGGCACCTAGAAGTGTACTTCTCATGAGAGCCACAGGGTGTCATGCCTTCCTCTCCTTTCTGTGCAGGGCTGCAGAGAGCAGCTCCTGGGCTGCGTAGCTGGTAATGCCCTTTCCCTTTCTCCTCAGTGTTCCTGACCGGCAGTGATCGCATTCCCATCTACGGCATGGCGAGCCTGCAGATTGTCATCCAGTCCACAGCCAGCGGCGAGGAGTACCTGCCCGTGGCCCACACTTGCTACAACCTTCTTGATCTCCCCAAATACAGCAGCAAAGAGATCCTGAGCGCACGGCTGACCCAGGCCCTTGACAACTATGAAGGGTTTAGTTTGGCTTGAGGCTCCCCAGTGTGCCCCAGATTTCCCTCCTTTCCTCAGTGTCCACATGGAGGCCCATACAGAAAACCGTGGGGAAGGGAGTTCTATTTTTTTATTGTCTGAGTGGATTGGGACTTTTGAATCCTGAACCTGGTTGATGTGTTTCTGGGCTTGTGAACAGGAAGCAACCTTTCTGAAAAATCAGGGGTTGGGGATGGGGGTGAAAAATTGGCATTTTTGTTTTTAAACCAAATTACCTAGTAGTGTTCCTTGCACTTGTGAGTATGTTGCACTCTGCTGGAAAAAATGGCAGTGGGTTTTTAACCTCTCATTTCCCAAATGTCTCTCAGCCCTGCTGTTTCCTCACAGTGCTTCCTGTCCCTCTCATTCCTCCGCAAGAATGATTTTGACTGATGCGCCCTTTCTCACCTGCACGTGCAGAATGGCTCCTCTCTCTGCAGACTTGGACATGCTCCTGGCTTGTTGCAGCCCTGCTCTAAGGACTAAGGAGGCAAGGACTACTCAGAAAGTCCCAAGTCCAGCAAGCTGAATCTGGGTCCCTTATTTCATTATTTTGGCTGAACTCTTGAAAATTCATGGGAGCCTTTATGAACAGATCTTGCTTTAAAAAGAAGTTGTTGAAGGACTAGCAGTCTCTACCTGGCTCTGCCTATTCCTGGACCTGCTTAGAGACGTGCAGAGCAGCTCAACATTGCAGCTGAGCCGAATTTTGTTTTGTTGTTCAGCCAAGTCCCTTCGACAATAAGGTGAGGTGATAGACCCCTACTCCTTCAGTTATCTCGCTTTTGGAGCAAGTTGCACTACTTTTTTTAAGAGTAGCTTCTCCAAGGAAAGTAGAATTAATAAATTTCTTGTTCTCTTTCCCTGTCAAATTATGCCCTCTGCCTCTTTCTCTTTCCTTCCTCTCCTTCCCTTTCTCTCTTACTCACTTCATCCCATTGTTTCCTGACTTAATGCTCCCTTCCTGTCCTTCTAGTGGATGCATGCAGTCTATTTTTTTAATTTCTATTTAAATTGCAAAATTTCTATTTTTTTTTCCTTTTCCCTAATTGCTAACACTTAAGGACATTCTTTACTATGGGACTTTTGTTTATTGCATTTGAAATGTTTGTTTACAGTGGGATTTCAGGGGGGGATTGTGTTTAGAGCAAATATATGTATCAAAAATAAAGACATGCTCAACCTACTTCATCATGGGATAAGAAAATTCTGTTGATCAAAGAATCCATGTCAGCCTAATTTTAAATTCCTAGTCACTAGAGGAAAGACTTATTTATATAAAATGAAGTATTTATGAACCATGATACAGCATCAGATCTCAATGAAGGATGTAGATTTTTGCTTTTTTTTTGTTTTTAAAACTTATTTCAATTGCTAAATTGGTAGTTTTTTCAGTCTTTATAATACAAGATTAAAAAAGATATACAGTTATATGAAATGTTTATTTTCTATGTGTGTGCATATAGTTCAATATTATGCAATAAATTTGGTGTTTTAACTTAAAATTATTTCTTATTGTATTTGCAGAATGGGTAGCTTGCTTTCAGTAGAAGAATTATCTACTCAAATAATAAAGGATCAAATTTGGTTCCAGTCATAAGAAAGTAAGACCAAGCACTAGGGAAATGGAGAAGGGAGCAGGGTCAGGGTCGCCTGAAGGGTGGATGGGATTTCTGAAAGTTGTGAGAGGTGAAAAGGTATTTCACATGGAGGGGAAGGATTTAGAGAAGGACAGGGACAATTTGGAGAGCATCAGGGGAAATAGAATAATGGTAAATAAGACTGGGGGAGGGGGAAGAAGGTAGCTTTGGGGCTGAGGAACCAGACTAAGCAATGGAACTTGAGTTGGTAGCCACGCAGGATTTGTCAAAATGTTCAGAACTTTGGGGTGGGGGTAGGAGGCAGTGATAGGACTTAAGACTGGTTTAAGAAGAAAACTGTATGGGGGTACATTGGAAGGAATTAGTCCTTCCCATTCTGAGAACAGTGAGAGAGGTAGCAGTAGAAGTAGAAGAGTGCATTGCAAGAGGATCCAAAATGATAGCACAGGAAGACCCTCATCTCTCCTCCTCCATGGACACAAGTCTGTGCCAATCTGTACAGCAGTTCCTTCTGAAAAACAACTGAGGGATGACGGAATAAATCCTGCACAACAGGGGTTGGAGGGACCAATAGACAATGACAGGAGACACGGTAAAAAAAACCCCAATTCCAATGCTGTGAACTGCATTGGGGAGGGAGGAGACTACTAAGGGACTATGAGCAGATTTTTCTGTCCTGGGAGACAGAAAAACTGTGGCTTAAAAGGGCAACGAGAGTATAAAGGAACTAACCCTCCGCCAAACAGTGGGATGCTGGAGAAGTTAGGCAGTGCCACTGTTTATGTTCCCCCTCCACCTTGACAGCACAGAAAGGAGCAGAGTCTGGGTGCCCTAGCCACCACACTGCCCTCAACAAGGCCTGGATCCCTAGACCACATCAACCCTGGCCACTCTGGGGCCACAGAAAAAAAATAAAACATGGTTTCAAGAGCAGCTAGAATATAAAGGAACCAGCCCTAGAGCTCTACCAGTGAGGGAGCTGCAGAATGCACTCTCGGGTCCAAGAGGCAGGTGAGTACCACAGTTTACATCTCTCCTCCACCTTGATAGTGCAGATGGAAGCAGCATCTGGGCCTCCCCTAAAGGAGACTGCACAAGGTAGCCCCAATACAGCATATACTGGGACACCCCTGAATGTCACCCACTATAGCTACACCTCTCTCACCATGGTGCGAAGGAGTGCCACCAAGACCTCCCAGCCTGGCACACCTCAGCTCCAGTTATCACAGCTAGGTACTCCCAGAGTGGAGTACCCTGGGAGCCCTTTGCACAAGTCTTCACCCACTTTGGCTCTGGTTGTGTCCTGTGCAGAGTGCCCTGAGAACCTCCCCCCACCCCACGCCTCCCTGCCTGTGACCACTTCAGCTGTAGCCATCCCACCAGGACTACCCCAGTGCTGAGTGCCTTAGAGCCCCTAGCCTGTACCTGCTACAGTTCTAGCCAGCTAACCAAAGTAAACAGGCCTGGCCTGACCATACGCATGACCATTCCTTCAAGTCTTGGAAAAGCTGCTGTTCTGCCTAATTTATAGAAATACAGAAAGTCAAACAAAATGAGACAGGAATATGCTCCAAATGAAAAAACAATACAAACCCTCAGAAAAAAAAAAAAACAAAAAACAGAGATAAGCAACCTACCTGATAGTGTTCAAAGTAATGGGCATAACAAGGGTTATTGGACTTCAGAGAAGAATGAATGAGTGGGCTTTCAACAAAGAGATGGAAATTATACAAGAGAACCAATCATCATTGAAGAATACAAAAACTGAAGTGAAAAATACACCAGAGGGAATCAACAGTAGAGTGGAAGATGCAAAGAGTGGATCAGCAATCTGAAAGGGTAATGGAAAGCATGCAAACTGAACATCAAAAAGAAAACAAAAGTGGATGGGTTAATGGATCTCTATGATAGTTTGAAGTGTATCAACTTGAACATTACAGAAGCCCCAGAAAGAGAAGGGGGAGTTGGGGAGAGAGAAGGAGGGAAAAAGCTTACTTGAGTAATAGCTGAAAACTTCTCTCATCTTGGGAAGGAAATATGTCCAGGAAACACAGAGAACCCCAAATAAGATGAACACAAGGAGATCCACATCAAGATACACTCTAATTAAAATGTCAAAGATTGGGGCACCTGGGTGGCTCAGTGGGTTAAGCCTCTGCCTTCGGCTCAGATCATGATCTCAGGGTCCTGGAATTGAGCCCCACACCGGGCTCTGCTCGGCAGGGAGCCTGTGTCCCCCTCTTTCTCTGCCTGCCTCTCTGCCTACTTGTAGTCTCTGTCAAATAAATAAAACCTTTAAAAAAAATAAAATGTCAGAAATCAAATACACACTCTTAAAAGCAGCAAGAGAGAAACAACTAGTTATGTACAAGGGAAACTCCATGAGTTTATCAGCTTTTTCAGTGGAAACTGCAAGCTAGAAAAAAGTGGCATGATATATTCAAAGGGCGGAAAGGAAAAAACTACAACCAAGAATATTCTACGGGACAAGATGATCATTCTTGTCAGAATTGAATAAGGGAAAAGGAGTTTCTCAGGCACACATCAGATAAAGGAGTTCATCACCACTAAACCAGTATTACTAGAAATGTTTAGGGATTCTTTAAGTAAAAAAGAAAAGGTCATAATTAGAAGAAAACTCTGAAAACCAAAAAAAGTTATGAGTAAAAGCAAACATGCAGTATAGGTACTATATTCAATCACTTAAAAAGCTAATGTGAAGGTTAAAAGACAAAAGTAGTAAAATCAATGACATTTAAGAAATTAGGGACTCACAAAACAAAAAGATGTAAAATACGACCTATAAATAAAGTGTGGATGTAAAGAGTAAAAATCTAGTTGAGAATTTGTTTAAACTTAAGTGACCATCAACTTAAGATAGCTTAATATAGACTGCTGTATACTTAGGATGTTTTATATGAACCTCATGGTAACGACATACCAGCAAACTCTAATAGATATACCAAAAAAATAAAGAGAAAGGAATCCAAGTGTAATACTAAAGAGAGCCATCAATTACAAGGAAGAGGAGCAGAGAAAAACTACAAAAATAATGAGAAAACAATTAATAAAATGGCAATAATTACATACCTACCAATAATTCCATAGCCTAAATGCTCCAATCAAAAGACGTAGAGTAACTGAATGGGACTTTAAAAAAACAAGACCCATCTATATGCTGCCTACAAAAGCCTTGTTTCAGACTTAATGACACATATAGACTAAAAGTAAAGGGATGGAAAAAGATATTCCAGGTAGACGGAGGTGAAGAAAAGCTGGGATAAGCCGTATTTATATCAGACAAAAAAGACTTTAAAACAAAGACTCACAAGAGACAAAGAAGAGCATTACATAATGATAAATGGATCAATCCAATGAGAGAATATAAAACAGTTATGAATATGCAGTTAACATCAGAGCCCCTGAATACATAAAGCAAATATTAACAGACATAAAGGAAGAAATTGTCAGTGATACAATAATAGTAGGAGACTTTAACACCTGATTTACATCAATAGATAGATAGATAGATAGATCATCCAGAAAATCAATAAAGTAGTGGCTTTGAATGACATATTAGACTAGATGAAGTTAACAGAAACACAGGACATTCCATCCCAAAGCAGCAGAATACACATTCTTTTCAAGTGCACATAGAACATTCTCCAGGATAGATCACTTGTTAGGTGACAAAACAAATCTCAATAAATTTAAGAATACTGAAATCATATCAAAGATCTTTTCTGACCATAATAATATTAAACTAGAAATCAGTTACAAGTGGGGAAAAACAAACAAACAACTAGAAAAAAAACTACAAATATCTAGAAGCTGAACAACAGGGTGGAGAGAGAGAGGAAGTTAAAAAAGAATACATGGAAACAAGTGAAAATGAAAACACAATAGTCCAAAATCTTTGGGACAACAGTGAAAACAGTTTTCAGAGGGAAGTTTACAGTTGTACAGGTCTATCTCAAATCTCAAGAAACAAGGAAACTCTCAAACCAACTTCATACAAAAAGAAAAATAACAAAGCCCAAGGTTAGTAGGAAGAAGGAAATAATAAAGGTGAAAGGAGAAATAAATGAAATAGGGACCAAAAAAAAAAAAGAAAGAAAAGAAAAGAAAAAGAAAGGGAGAGAGAGAGAAAGAAAGAAGAAAGATCAGTGAAATCAAGAGCTAGTTCTTTGGAAAGATAAAATTGATAAACCTTTAGCCAGACCCATCAAGAAAAAGAGAACTTGAATAAAATCAGAAATGAGAGGGAAGTTATACTGACACCACAGAAATACAAAGGATTGTAAGGGACCAATAAAAGTATATACCAAAAATTGGACAACCAAGAAGAAATGGATGAATTCCTAGAAACACACAATTTTCCAAAACTGAATCAAGAAGAAATAGAAAATCTGAACAGATCACCTACTAGCAATGAAATTGAATTAGTAATCAAAAAACAACAGAAAGTCCAGGACCAGATTTCTCTACAAGTGAATTCTACCAAACATTTGGAGAAGAGCTAATACCTATTCTCAAATTAGTTCAAAAAATAAAAGAGTAAAGAAAGCTTCCAAATTTATTCTAAGAGGCCAGCATTACCCTGATACCAAAACTAAAGACACTACAAAACAAACAAAAACCTACTTTGTGAACATAGCTGTAAAAAAAATCAAAATTTGGGGTGTCTCTATGGCTCAGTCATTAAGCATCTGCCTCTGGCTCAGGTCATGGTCCCAGAGTCCTGGGATCAGGTCCCGCATTGGGCTCCCTGCTCTGCAGGAAGCCTGCTTCTCCCTCTCCCACTCCCTCTGCTGTGTTCCTGCTCTCGCTGTCTCTCTCTCTCTGTCAAATAAATAAATAAATATTTTTTAAAAATCAAAATTTTATCAAACTGCATTCAACAATATATTAAAAGGATCACTCACCGTGAACAAATGGGATTTGGTTCAGGGATGCAAGGATGGTTCAATATCTGCAAATCAATCAACATGATACATCATATTAACAAAATGAAGGATAAAAGTCATATCTCAATAGATGCAGAAAAAGCATTTGACAAAATTCAACATCCATATATGATAAAAACTCTCTACAAAGAGAATTTGTGTTTGAAGGGAATATAATAAAGCCATATATGACAAGCCCACAGTTAAAATCATACTCAATGGTAAAAAACCCAAGTTTTACCTCTAAGATCAAGGACAAGACAAGGATAGATACCCACTCTTGCCGCTTTTATTAAATATAGTACTAGCAGTCTTAGCCACAGCAATCAGACAAGAAGAAGAAAAAAACAACATCCAAATTGGTAAGGAAGAAGTAAAACTACCAGTATATGCAGACTACATGATACTATATATAGAAAACACTAAATACTCTGTCAAAAATCTGCTAGAATAAATGAATTCCGTAAACTTGTAAGATATCAAATTAATATACTAGAATATGTTGCTGTTTCTATATACTTAATAACCAAGTAGCAGAAAGAGAAATTAAGGTAACAATCTCACAGTTGCACCAGAAAAATAAAATACCTAAGAATAAATTTAACCAGAGATGAAAAACTTGTATACTGAAAACTATAAAACATTGAAATTAAAGATGACACAAACAAATTGAAAGATATACCATGCTCGTAGATTGGGATTATATTGTTAAAATGTCCATATTACCCCAAAGTGATCTACAGATTCTATGCAATCCCTACCCAAACACCAATAGTACTTTCCACAGAAGTAGACAAATGAATTGTTAGAATAAATTAATATATGAAACCACAAAAGACCCCCAAATAGCCAAAGCAACCTTAAGAAAGAACAAAGCTGGAGGTATCACAATCCCAGGTTTTAAGATACACTATAAATGTTATAATCAAAACAGCATGACACTGTTACAAAAATGGACAAGTAATGGAGCAGAATAATGATCCCCAAAATAAACCCACACTTATATAGCATGATGTAGAAAAATTGAATCACTACGTTGTATACCTGAAACTAATGTTAACACTGTGTATCAATTATACTCAAAAATTAAAACAAACACAACTCGTTGAGAACAAGATCACTATGATCCCTCTGAAGGCAAGGATCAGGTTCTACACTGGAAATTTAGGCTGTCATCTTTAAGACCATCACTGAGCATGGGAAGTGGATGAATCCAGGGCAAGTAAAATACTGCAAAGCTCCTCTACCATTTTTAAGTTGCTGTTTTCTTGATTCAGCATTTACTGGGTTGTTGTAAATCTCTGGTTATTTTCTAGAGATCCAATGAGGTTGTTATGACAGTTTAAAAAAAAAAACACATACTTACATGGTCAATCTATAAAAAAAAAGATCCAAGAATATATAATGGAGAAAAGGCCATCTCTTAAATAAATGGTGTTGGAAAAACTGGACAGCTACATGCAAAGGAATGAAACTGGACTACTCTCTTATATACAAACATAAAATGAATTAAAGACCTAAATGTGAGATATGAAATCAGAAAACTCCTAAAAGAAAACACAGGCAGTAATCTCTTACACATCAGCCTTAGCAACATTTTTCTAGATATGACTCCTCAGGCAAGGGAGAGAAGAGCAAAAATAAAACTATCAGGACTATACCATAATAAAAAGCTTCTACACAGGGAAGGAACCATGAAGAAAATGAAAGAGCAGCCTACTGAATAAAAGAAGATATTTGCAGGGGTGCCTGGGTGGCTCAGTCAGTTAAGCAGCTCCCTTCACTCAGGTCATGGTCCCAGGGATCGAGCCCTGCATCAGACTCCCTGCTCAGTGGAGAGCCTGCTTCTTCCTCTCCCTCTACCTGCCGCTCTTCCTACTTGTGCTCTCTCTCTCTCTGTCAAATAAATAAACAAAATCTTTAAAAAAAAAGACATTTGCAAATGATATATCTGATAAGGAGTTAATTCCCAAAATTAATATAACTCAACACGAAAAGTAAAAGAAAAAAAAGATTGATCCAATTGAAAAATGGGTAGAGGACCTAAATAGACATTTTCTACAAAAAGACATATATGACTAACAGACACATGAAAAGATGCTCATTGTCATTAATCATCAGGGAATACAAACCAAAACCATAAAGAAATATGACTTTACACCTGTCAGAATGGTTAGTATCAAAAAGACAAAAAAAAAATAGTGTTGGTGAGGATGTGGAGGAAAGGGAACCCTTGTGCACTGTTGGTGGAAATATAAATTGGTACAACCACTGTGGGAAACAGTATGGAGGTTCCTCAAAAAATAATAAATAGGAATACCATATGATCCAGTAATTCCACTACTGGGTATTTACCCAAAGAAAATGAAATTGCCAATTCGAATAGATATATGCCCCCTTCCCCATGTTTACTGCATCATTATCTACAATAGATAAGTTAGAGAAGCAACCTAAGCGTCCACTGATAGATGGATGGATAAAGAAGATGTGGGGTGTGTTTGTGTGTATGTGTATGGAATATTAATCAGATATAAAAAATAAGATCTTGCTATTTGCAACAACATGGATGGAACTAGAGGGTATTATGTTAACTGAAATAAGATAAACACCATATGATTTCAGTGATACATGATATCTAAAAAAAACAAAACAAATTAAAAAAAAACCCATCAAAACAAGTAGTATCATAAAAACAGAGAAAAAAACTGGTGCTTGCCAGAGGGAAGGGGTTTGGAGTGATGGATGAAATTGATGAAGGGATCAAGAAGTTCAAATTCCCAATTACAGAAAAAGTCACAGTGATGACAAGTACTGTATAGGCATATGGTCAATAATATTGTGATTATATTGTAGGGTTAGAGATGGTAACCACACTCAATAAAACTAATATATTCTAACAGATAGGGTAACTGAGGCAGAAGATAGAATTAGTGATCTAGAGGACAAACTGAGAGAGAAAAAGAATCAGGAGAAGACATGGAACACACAGCTTAGAAGCCATAAAAACAAAATTAGGGAAATAAATGAAGCCATGAAATGTTCCAACATCAAAATTATTGGGATCCCTGAGGGGATGGAAAAAGAAGACTAGAAGATATAGTTAAACAAATACTGGATGAAAATTTTCCCAATCTGGGGAATGGAACCAGCTTTCGTGTCCTAGAGGCAGAAAGAACACCCACCAAGATCAATGAATCTAGAAAGACCTCAAGGCACTTAATTGTGAAACACATGAATCATAATTTTAGACAAGAGCATTGGAGGGCAGCTAGGGGGAAGAGATTCCTTACTTACGAGGAAGGTCCATCAGAATAATGTCAAACCTGCTCACAGAAACCTGGCAAGCCAGAAAGGGCTGGCAAGACATATTCAGGACACTAAGTGAGAAGAACATGCAGTCAAGAATACTTTATCCAGCAAGGCTGACATTCAAAATGGATGGAGAGATAAAGAGCTTCCAAGACTGGCAAGGTTTAAAAGAGTATGTGACCACCAAACCGGCACTACAAGAAATATTAAGGGGGGTTCTATAAAAGAAGAAAGAAACCAAGAGTGACACAGACCAGAAATTTACAGGGACGATCTATAGAAACAAGAACTTCACAGGCAACATGATGTCCTAAAAACGTATCTTTCAATAATCACTCACAACATGAATGGCCTAAATGCTCCTATAAAACGGCACAAGGTTGCAGATTGGATAAAATGACAGGACCCATCCATAAGCTGTCTACAAAGAGACACATTTGGAACCTAAAGATACATCCAGACTGAAAGTGAAGGGATGGAGAAGCATCTTTCATGCCAACAGGCCTCAAAAGAAAGCTGGGATAGCGATTCTCATTTCAGATAAATTAGATTTTAAACTAAAGACTGTAGTGAGAGATAAAGAAGGACACTACATCATTCTTAAAGGATCTATCCACCAAGAAGATCTAACACTTGTAAATATTTATGCCCCCAGTATGAGAGCAGCCAACTACATAAGCCAAGTATTAATCAAAATAAAAAGTCATACTGATGTGAATACATTAATAGTAGGGGATCTAAACACACCACTCTCGGTAATAGATCATCCAAGCAGAAAATCAATAAATAAACAAGAGCTTTGAATGACACATTGGGCAAGATGGACATTATAGATATATACAGAACATTCCACCCTAAAACAATAGAACGCTCATTCTTCTCAAGTTCATATGGAACTTTCTCCAGAATAGACCACACAATGGAGTCACAAATCAGGGCTCAACTGATACCAGCATATTCTCAGACCACAATGCTTTGAAACTGGAACTCAACCACAAGAAAAAGTTTGGAAGGAATTCAAACACTTGGAAGCTAAAGATCACCCTGCTTAAGAATGTTTGAATCAACCAGAAAGTCAAAGAAGAACTTAAACAATTCATGGAAACCAATGAGAATGAAGACACATCAGTCCAAAACCCATTGGATATGGCAAAGGCAGTCCTAAGAGGGAAATATATAGCCATTCAAGCCTCACTCAAAAAACTGAAAAATCCAGAATACACCAGCTCTCTTTACACCTTAAAGAACTAGAAAACCAAGAACAAATTAAGCCAACCCCACACACAAGAAGGGAAATAATCAAGATCAGAGCAGAGATCAATGAGATAGAAACTAGAGATACAGTAGAACATATCAACAAAACTAGAAGGTGCTTCTTTGAAAGAATCAATAAGAGCGATAAACCACTGGCCAAACTAATCCAAAAGAAAAGAGAGAGGACCCAAATTAGTAAAATTATGAAAGAAAGGGGAGAGATCACGACAAACACCAAGGACCAGATTATTATTATCAACAGTTATATGCCAATAAGTTAAGCAACCTGGAATAAATGAATGCATTCCTGGAAACCTATAAACTTCCGAGACTGAAACAGGAAGAAATTGGCAACCTGAATAGGCCGATATCTAGTAATGAGATTGAAGCAGTGATTAAAAACCTCCCAAAAAACAAGAGCCCAGGACCTGATGGATTCTCTGGGGAATTCTACCAAGCATTCAAAGAAGAAATAATACCTATTCTCCTGAAGCTGTTTCAAAAAAATAGGAACAGAAGGAAAACTTCCAGACTCTTTGTATGAAGCCAGCATTACACTAATCCCCAAACCAGGCAAAGACCCCACCAAAAAGGAGAATTTCAGACCAATATCTCTGAAGAATATGGATGCTAAGATTCTCAACAAGATCCTAGCTAATAGGATCCAACAGTACATTAAAAAGACTATCCACAATGACCAGGTGGGCTTAATCTTTGGGATGTAAGAGTGGTTCAACATTCACAAATCAATCAACATGATAGAACAAATCAATAAGCCAAGAGAGAAGAACCACATGGTTCTTTCAATTGATGCAGGAAAAGCATTTGACAAGATACAACATTCATTCCCGATTAAAATACTTCAAAGTATAGGGATAGAGGGAATATTCCTCTATCATAAAATCTATGAAAAACCCACAGCAAATATCATTCTCAATGGGGAAAAGCTGGAAGCCTTCCCTTTGAGATCAGGAACACGACAAGGATGCTCACTCTTGCCACTGTTATTCAACATAGTACTAGAAGTCCTAGTAACAGCAATCAGACAACACAAAGAAATAAGAGGTATTCAAATTGGCAAAGAAGAAGTCAAACTCTCTTTTTGCAGATGACATGATACTTTATATGGAAAACCCAAAAGACTACACCCCCAAACTACTAGAACTCATACAGCAATTCAGTAATGTAACAGGATACAAAATAGGAATGTATTTTGTACAATGTACAGAAATCAGTTGCTTTCTTATACACTAACAATGAAAATACAGAAAGGGAAATTAGAGAATCGATTCCATTTACTATAGCACCAATAACCATAAGATACTTGGGAATAAACCAAACCAAAAAGGTAAAGGATCTGTACTTGAGGAACTACAGAACATTCATGAAAGAAATTGAAGAAGACACAACAAGGTGGAAAAGCATTCCATGCTATGGATCAGAAGAATAAACATTGTTAAAATGTCTATACTGCCTAGAGCAATGTTTACTTTTAATGCCATCTTGATCAAAATTCCACTGGCGGGACACCTGGGTGGCTCAGTTGGTTAAGCGGCTGCCTTCGGCTCAGGTCATGATCCCAGCATCCTGGGATCGAGTCCCACGTCGGGCTCCTTGCTCAGCAGGGAGCCTGCTTCTCCCTCTGCCTTTGCCTGCCACTCTGTCTGCCTGTGCTCGTGCACGCTCTCTCTCTCCCTCTCTCTCTGACAAATTAAAAAAAATAAAAAAATAAAAAAAAATTCCACTGGCATTTTTCAAAGTCCTAGAACAAACAATCCTAAAATTTGTATGGAACTGGAAGAGACCCCAAATTGCTAAGGAAATGTTGAAAAAGAAAAAAAAAAACTGGGGGCATCATGTTGCCTGATTTCAAGCTTTACTACAAAGCTGTGATAACCAAAACAGCATGGCACTGGCACAAAAACAGATACATAGACCAGTGGAACAGAGTAGAGAGCCCAGATATAGACCCACAACTCTATGGTCAAATAATCTTCAACAAAGCAGGAAAAAATATATAGTGGGAAAAAGACAGTCTCTTCAATAATATGATATAATATAATATAATATAAATATAAAATATACAGTGAGAAAAAGACAGTCTCTTCAATAAATGGTGCTGGGAAAATTGGACAGCTATATATAGAAGAATGAAACCTGACCATTCTCTTACACCATACCCAAATATAACCTCGAAATCGATAAAAGACCTCAATATAAGGCAGGAATCTATCAAAATCCTAGAGGAGAACATAGGCAGTAACCTCTTCGACATTGGCCACAGCAACTTCTTTCAAGATATGTCTCCAAAAGCAAAGATACCACCTTACACCAGTTAGAATGGCCAGAATTAGCAAGACAGAAAACAACGTGTGTTGGAGAGGATGTGGAGAAAGGGGAACCCTCTTACACTGTTGGTGGGAATGCAAGTTGCTACTTCCACTTTGGAAAACAGTGTGGAGATTCCTTAAGAAATTAAAAATAGAGCTACCCTATGACCCTGCAATTGCACTACTGGGTATTTATTACAAAGATACAGATGTAGTGAAGAGAAGGGACATCTGTACCCCAATGCTCATAGCAGCAATGGCCACAGTTGCCAAACTGTGGAAAGCGCTAAGATGCCCTTCAACAGATGAATGGATAAAGAAGATATGGTCCATATATATAATGGAGTATTATGCCTCCATCAGAAAGGATGCATACCCAATTTTTGTGTCAACATGGATGGGACTGGAGAAGATTATGCTGAGTGAAATAAGTCAAGCAGAAAGTCAGTTATCTTATGGTTTCACTTACTTGTGGAACATAAGGAATAACACAGAGGACATTGGGTGAAGGAGAGGAAAAGTGAGTTGGGGGAAATCGGAGGGGGAGATGAACCATGAGACTGTGGACTCTGAGAAACAAACTGAGGGTTTTGGAGGGGAGGGGGGGTTGGGGGGCTGGGAGGGCCTGGTGGTGGGTATTAAGGAGGGCATGTATTGCATGGAGCACTGGGTCTAGTGCATAAACAATCTTGGAACACTGAAAAAATTAAATTAAAAAAGCTAATATACTAATATAATGTGCAAGTAATATAACATTGTATGTCAGCTATCCTTCAATAAAAAAAGAAAGAGAAAATAAGAGAAATGAGAGAAGTACAGTCATGGGAGCTTGAAAGGAAAAGGAGAAATTAAAAATAAACCTGAGACTTGTTAGGGGCACCTGGGTTGCTCAGTCAGTTGAGTGTCTGACTCTTGATTTCTACTCAAGTTGTGGTCTCTGGGTCATGAGATTGAGCCCCACACTAGGCTCCACTCTAAATGTGGAGTCTGCTTGAGATTCTCATTCTCCCTCTCCCTCTGCCCTTCCCCCTGCTCCCTCTTTCTCTCTCTCTCTCGAGGGTATTATGGTAAGTGAAATAAGATAAACACCATATGATTTAAGTTATATGTGAAATCTAAAAAACCAAATGAACAAACAAAAACAAACAGAATCATAAATACAGGAAAAAAAAACTGGTGTTTGCCAAGGGGGAAGGGTTGGGGCGATGGGTGAAATTGATGAAGGGGATCAAGAGGTTCAAATTTCCAACTATAAAGTCATAACAAATAAGTCAAAATAAATAAAATCTTATAAAATAAGTCAAAATAAAATCTTTTAAAAAATATGATACTCGAGGGACACCTGGGTGGCTCAGTTGTTTGAGTGTTTGCCTTCAGTTCAGGTCATGATCCCAGGGGCCTGGGATCGAGTCCTGTGTCAGGTTCCTTGCTAAGTGGGAAGCCTGCTTCTTCCTCTGTCTGCCACTCCTCCTGCTTGTGCTCTCTCCCTCTGCCAAATAAATAAATATTTTAAAAATATATATGAGACTTGTTAATTTAACAAATGATGCTATTAACCGACTTACATATATTAAAAGTGGGTGAAATGCAGCAAAAGTATTTTCAATAAATTTTTAAGATCAATTACATTGTATTGTTTTACCAGACTTAAAAAATGGCTTGAAGGTGGCAAAGAGAACAGGAGCTTTCCATTAATAAGTTCAACAAATATTCAATAGCTTACATAAGTGCTAAGTTCGAGGGACAAAAAAGCCTGCCATGTTTAATTTTGAATGGAAATAGTCAAGTTACTTTAAAATGTCTGGGCCTTGGGGTCCCCATTCACAAGTGAAGAGATTTGGCCAGATTTATTTATTTATTTATTTATTCTAACATAAATTCTAAGATTTCTCACAGTAACCATAGAGTAAGAACCATCAGTAGCTTCACAAAAGATAAAGGGAATGAAAGCATACCACTATGAAAAAGTCATCAATTTACAAAGGAAGGTAGCAAGTCAGAAAAAGGGAGAATTCAAAACAGCCAGAAAACAATAAGATGGCTTTGGTAAGTTCTTACCCGTAAATGTACTGAATTTCAAAAGACATACAGTGGCTAGATGGATGAAGAAACAAGCACACAAGGAAACAAACAAAAACAAGACCCAACCAAGTGCTGCTTACAAGAAACTCACTTCAGCTTTATGGACAAACATAGGCTCAGAGTGAAGGGATGGAAAAAGATATTAACACCCGTGAAAAACAAAAGAGCAGGAGTAGCTATACTTATATCAACCAAAATAGATTTTATGCCAAAAATATTAACAAGAATCAAAGAAGATCATTGTACAATGACAAAGAGGTCAATTCACCAAGAAAATCTAACAATCATAATTATATATGCATCTAACATCAGAGCGCCTGAATATATTGAGAATATACTAATAGATCTGAAGGGAGAAATAGAAAACAGTATAATGATGGTAGAGGACTTCAATATTCCACTTTTAACAACCGGATAGATCATTTAGAAAATCAAGAAAAATTAGACTTGAAATATACTTTAGACTAAATGGGCCAATATATACAAAACATTCTTCCAAACAACAAAATTCACATTCTTCTCAAATGCATACAGAACATTCTCCAAGATAGATCATATGATAGATCACAAAAGAAGTCTTAGAAAGTTTAAGGTTTAAAAAGGTGGGTGGGGTAATGGACATTGGGGAGGGTATGTGCTATGGTTAGTGCTGTGAAGTGTGTAAACCTGGCGATTCACAGACATGTACCCCTGGGGATAAAAATTTGTTTATAAAAAATAAAAATTAATAAAAAAAAAAGAATGAAATCATACCAAGTATCTTTTCCAACACAATGGTTTGAAACTAGAAATCAGTAACAGGTAGAAAGCTGGAAAATTTTAAAATATGTGGAAATTAAACAACGTACTCCTGAACAATGAATTAAAGAAGAAATCAAGAGGGAAATTTAAAAAGACCTGAATCAAACAACAATGGGAACACAACATACCCAAATCTATGGAATGCATCAAAGTGGTTTTAAGAAAAGTTTACAGCAATAAATATCTACATTAAGAAAAAGCAAGGAGCATCTGGGTGGCTCTGTCAGTTAAGCATTCGACTCTTGATTTTGGGCCAAGTCATGATCTCAGAGTCGAGCTTGAGATCGAGCCCTGCATTAGGCTCTATCCTGGGCATGTGGGACCTGCTTGGGATTCTCTCTCTCCCTTTCCATGTGCTACGCACCGCCCCCCATGTGCTCTTCCTCTCTCTCTCTCATTCTCTCTAAAATAAATAAGTCTTGGGGTTTATTACCTGGGAGGCTCAGCTGGTTAAATGCCTGCCTTCAGCTCAGGTCATGATCCCAGGATCCTGAGATTGAGCCCTGTGTTGGGCTTTCTGCTCAGCAGGGAGCCTGCTTCTCCCTCTGCCCCTCCCCTCAGCTTGTGCTCTCTCTCTTAAATAAATAAATAAATAAATTCTTCAAAAAAAATAAAACAATCTTAAAATAAAAGATGTAGGATCTCAAGCAATCTAATTTTACATCTCAAGAAACTAGAAAAGGAATAAAGTAAGCCCAAAGTTAGCAGAAGGAAGCAAATAACAAAGATCAGAGTAAAAATAAATGCATTAGAAACCAGGAAAACTATAGAAAAGATCAATGAAATTAAGAGCTGGGTTTTTGAAAGATAAAATTGACAAATGACTAGCTAGACTAAAAAAAGAAAAGAGAGAGAGAGAAGACTCAAATAACTATGTAAATGACAAAGGAGACATTACAAGTGATACCACAGAAGTACAAAGGATCATAAGAGACTATTATGAACAATTATACAATAAATAACCTAGAAGAAATTCATAAATCCTTAGAAACATAAAACCTACAAAGAATGACTCATGAAGAAATAGAAGATCTGAACAGACCAGTAACAAGGAAGGAGATTGAATCAGTAGTCAAAAGCCTCCCAATACAAAAAGCTCAAGACCAGATAGTTTCACTCATGAATTCTACCACACACTTTAAAAAAATTGCCAATATTTCTTAAGATCTTCCAAAAAAATGGAAGAGGAGGGAACACTCCCAAACTCACTTTTTGAGGCTAGCATTACCCTATATCCAAAGCCAGGTAAGGATACTACAAGGAAAATAAACTATAGACCAATATCTATGGTGAATATAGATGCAAAAATTCTCAAGAAAATATTAGCATACCAAATTTAATAGCACATTAAAATGATCATACACCATGATCAAGCAGGATCCACCCCTGGAATGCAAGGATGGTTTAATGTATGCCTACCAATAAATGTGATACATCAAATTAACAGAATGAAAGATAAAAATAATATGATCATCTCGATACAGGAAAAGAATATAACAATACAAGATAATTCATAAGAACTGTCAACAAATTGGGATTAGAAGGAACATGCCTCAACATAATATAGACCATATATGATATGCCTACAGCTAGCATTACACTCAATGTTGAACAGTTTAGAGATTGAAAGCTTTTTCTTCTAAGATCAGGAACAGATCAAGGGTGTCCACTCTCACTGGTCCTATTCAACATAGTACTGCCCAGAGCAGTTATGCAGGAAAAAGGAATAAAAGACACCTAAATTGAAAGTAAATAAAATTACCTTTCTTTACAGATGATATGATCTTATAGATAGAATATTCTAATGATGCTAGCAAAAAAAGTTAGAACTAATTGATAGATGAAGTTACAAGATACAAAATCAACAAACATAAATCAGTTGTTTCATATACTAACAATGAAATATCTGAAAAAGAAACAATCCCAATTATAGTGGCATCAAAACCATACTTAGGAATAAATGGGGTGAAAGATCTCTACACTGTACACTGAAACCACAAAACTGTGATGAGAAAAATTGAAAAAGATGCAAAGAAATGGAAAAATAATCTATGTTCATCAGGAGAGTTAGTATGTTAAAATGTCCATACTACCCAAGCCATCTATAGATTCAATGCAATCCCTATCAAAATTCCAATGACATTTCTCCCAGAAATAGAAAAACAATGCTAAAATTTGAGTGGAACCACCAAAGACCCAGAATAGTCAAAGCAATCTTGATAAAGAAGAATGAATTGGAGGCATCACACTTCCTGTTCTAAACTACACTAAAAAGCTATAGTAGTTAACACAGTATGGCACTGGCATAAAACACACACACATAGACCAATGGAACATAAACAAGAGTCCAGAAGTAAACCTTTGCATATACAGTCTACTAATGTTTGACAGGGAACCAAGAATACTCAGTGAGAAGAAGTGTCTAATAAATGATGTTGGGAAAACTGGATGACCACATGCAGAAGAATGAAATTGGACCCCTATCTTACACCACTCATAAAAATTAACTCTATATAGCTTAAAGACTTAAACCTAAGACTTGAAACTGTAAGACCCCTAGAAGAAAACAGGGAAAAAACTCCTTTACATTGGTCTTGGTAATTATTTTTTGGATATGACACCAAAAGTCTAGCAACAAAAGTAAAAATTAGTAAGTGATTATATCAAACTAAAAAGCTTCTGGACAGCAAAGGAAACCACCAACAAAATAGGCAACCTACAAAATGGAAGAAAATATTTGCAAATCATATGTCTGAGAAGGTATTAATATTCAAAATACAGAAAGAACTCCTATAACTCAGGCACAAAAATACCAAATAATCTGATTAAAAAATGGGCAGAGGAACTGAATAGACATTTTCGAATAAGACATATAAAAGGCCACAGATACATAAAAACATGGCTGCCAGCACTTAAATATCAGGGAAATGCAAATAAAAACCACAAAGAGGTAACATCTCATACCTGATAGAAAGGCTATCATCAAAAAGATAAGAGAAATATTGGTGAGAATCTGGAGAAAACATGGGAAACATGTGCTCTGTTGGTGGGAATGTAAATTGGTATAGCCATTATGGAAAACAATATGGTGGTTCCACAAAGAATTAAAAAATAGACCTATGACACAAATCAGCAATCCCACTTCAGAGTATATACCCAAAGGAAATAAAAACAGGAAGAAGTATTTGAACTCCCATGTTCATTCCAGCATTATTTATAATAGTCAAGATCTGGAAACAACCTAAGTGTCTTTCAATGGGTAAATGGATAAAGAAGCTGTGGTATATAGATGCAATGGATTATTCAGCTATGAAAAAGAAGTAAATCCAGCCACTTCAACAACATGAAAGAACATTGTCAGTATTATGCTAAGTGAAATAAGTCAGATAAAGACAAATGCTACATGGTATCACTTGTATGTTAAATCTAAAAAGCCAAACTTGGGATACCTGGGTGGCTTCGTTGGTTGAGCATCTAACTCTTGATTTCTGCTTGGGCATGATTTCAGTGTCATGGGATCGAGCACTGCAATGGGCTCCATGCTGGGTGTAGAGCTTGCTGGGGCTTTTCTCTCTCCTTCTGCCCTTCCCCTTTCATGAACATGCTAACTATAAATTAACTAATGATAATAATTAAAAAAAGCCAAGCCCATAGAAACAGAGAGTAGAATGGTGGTTACCAAGGACTGGGGGTGGGGTGGGGTGGGTAGAGGAAATGGGGAGATGTTGGTCAAAGGGTACATACTTCCCGTTATAATGAACAGCATGGTGATTATAGTTAATAATACTGTATTATATACCTGAAAGTTGCTAAGAGCATAGAGCTTAAATGTTCAAACTATAAAAGAGCAATAATTATGTGACATGATGCATGCATTAAAGTTATGGTGGGAACTATTTTATAAGTATATGAAATCAACATGTTGTATACCTTAAACTTATAAAACATTATATGTCAATCACATCCCAATAAAACTGGAATAATAAAGGAAAAAATAGGCAAATCATAAATGACCAGATGATAGAGGTAAAGGTGGAACATAGAGAGGGCATATGACAGAATACCAAAATAGATTTGAGGTGAAATTCAATGAACAGAATATTTTATGTTTTGAGTCAAGCATAAGAGAAAAAGTAAAGTAAAATCGAAGTTATCCTGCATAATTTCATCATGTCTTCTTGAAAAGAAATGCAAGCGTTGGATGTCTCCAGTTTTCTTTGGCTCTAAAAAATGGAACCAAGCAGATTTGAAGCCAGTTGTTAGGTCTCTAAAAGATCTGGGAACATGATGGCCACGTTGTCTTTGATAAGCTTAGCTTTGTTAATACACAAGGTTGCTTGAGTTAGGAGTCTTCTGGTTTGGGAATATCTCCATTTTTAAGAGATGCCTTTGTGGAGCATTGATAGGAGCCATTGGTGGGCTTTGCTTATAGCCTTATCTTGGGGATCAGGATCTCACAAAGTAGAGGAGCTTGTGGTAAGGAAGAACAGGTTCTGATGTCTTCAGAAAAGGTGAAAATTCTTTTGTGGATCACATCAAAGGAGTTCTCCAGTTAGAAGTGACATAGAAGTTACCACCATGTCTTTCTAACCAAAACCGTTTTGGTCAAAAAGGATTAGTTAACCTCACAGAGCAGAGTCCTGTGAAGACATGGGAAATGCTGGTCTCTGATGTAACTCTCTGCTTTCGGGTGCTAATCCAGCCTGGCTCAAATCAGGTAGGGCTGCTTGCCCAACCTGAGTCAGGTGTGGGTTTAGGTTTCCGGAATGTTCTTTGCCCATGCAGTGAGAAACCAGCATATGCAACAGAATAGGTGCTGGAGGCAGTGTTTACCCGATTGTGGGCAGACTCTTTGGACCTGTGTTAATAACAGGTCCTCCTATTGATAGACTGATCTAGGCTTTGGCACTTTGTGTCCTTCCAAAAGTAATGGAGTATGTACCTCCTGAGTTATGTGTAGCATGGAGAAAATTAGTTCAGATGTCAGCTTTTCTCTTTTTTTTTTCTTCCAAGAGTGGCTGGATGCTTGGCAGGGTGTATAAGCACATGGTCTTTAGATCTTTTAAAAGCTGATTTTCCTGGGCCTAATCCCAGGGGAGTTGGATACACGCTCTCTGGTAATTACTGATTCAGCTCCTATGGGTGTTGAACTGAGAAATTTAAATAAGAATTACACACACACACACACACACACACACACACACACACTCAGATGATGGCAAACATTAAGCCAGATTGGTCTATCATGGTCACCTCTTCTCTAGGATTAGGAGAGAAAGCAAGCCCAAGATCAGATTCGGAAATAACTCCATTCTCTATGATGTCGTAAAAGGCCAGAGTTATTGAGGGTGAAGGTGAACAGTAAGTGCCAACTAGGTGTTGGCTCATAGTCCCAGCAGGACCAGCCTACCATTGCCAAAGGCTTCTTGTTAAAAACGAGTCTCCTGACCTGTTTCGTGCCTGGGCGTTCTCAGGAGCTCAGATGCTTGTGCTGCAGGCTCAAGGACTCTCAAGTTCAAATCCCTGGCACACTGTTTGGAGTTTCTGAATTTCTGAGGTAATGGGGGACAGGGCTTCACTCGACGAGACAGTAAAATCATTTGAACCCACAGCTGACGGACCGCCAAGCAGGGGCACCTTCAGTCTGCCCCTGTGCGGGGTGAGGAGAGAGTGGGGGACCCCAAGCTTGATGACGTTTACTGTGCTGGTTAAGAGCATGCCCTGTTCGGAGCAGCCCTCCTCCCGAGAGTATGCTTCAGTTTTAGTTGTTTAAAAATACACCCTGAGACAGAAATTTCAGGACACTGAGTGTCCTAGAATCAGTTCAAAGGTTATTCTGTTCCTTCACAGGAGTCCGGCATTCCCACCTCGGTCTCAACTGCCGTCTCAGACAGTAATTTCCTTTTATGTGTCTGAGCAGGTTTGGACCTCCCAAAGTGTTCTGGGGAGTAGAATTAGAGCAGTTTGCCCTGCTGTGTGAGGGAAGGAATTTAGCAAGCATAGGTCTTTCCTGAGAAAGCTGCACAGAGGTTTTGATGCAACTTGTTTGAGAATATTGTCACACTTTCATGTTCCTTTCAAGAGAATGGGTCAGTGTTCCCATAAAATCTTTCTTACCCCATTAGCATGAATTTATGCTTAAAGTGCTGGAGGTATACTCTGTTTATGACTCAGTACAAACAAGGAATCAGAAGGTGAGGAGGGGGTGTGGGAGAAATATTTTTTTTTTGCAGTGGTTCAAAATGTCTTGTTGGAATCTTTGTCTCAGTAACTCACCACCAATATTCAGTGAAGATTTATTGTGTGCTTACCTTATATGCGCATCTGAGTAATTCCCATAATAACCCTGTAAACTGCTACGGTTATTCCCATTTTTCAGATAAAGAAACAGAGACAGGGAGAGTGAGTAATGTATCCAGATTGTACAGCTAAGCAGTCTGTGGTCTGAGCCTTCAGCATCAAGCAGTATCTGGCCTCTACTGCTGTTGTCCAACGTGCCAGGATCTGTTTACCTAAGATTTTTGGAGGTGCTCATTTCCACAAATGCCCAGGATGCAGCCTGCACCCTCTACTCAAAGCAGGGCCTCTGGACCAGCAGCATGGCGGCTCCTGGAACCTGTCCGAAAGGCAGAATGTCAGAGCACCTTCCGGCCCCTGCCCCCGGGACTACTGTACCACAAGATGCCTACACATTCCCACGCACGCATGGTGGAGTTTGAGAAGCAGGGCTCCCTGCCACCAGAGAGTGGTCTGTTCTTCGTACTCTCCCTCCCTGCCCTCCCCTCCATCTAATCTGGTGGAGTAATTTTAAGTTCTTTAAAAGTAACAATTACAGAAAAATCACAATGTCTCAAAATATCTTACCAAGAGAGTACTCAAAGCTGTATAACTGGAAACGTGACAAGGATTTCCGAGCATCTTTGAATTGCTTTTGATACAGTCAGGAAACATCCAAACATCTAAAAGACCACAAGTTTTAAAATTCCCAGTAACACACTTCATACACACATGGGCCCAAATGAGACCTGGAGGTCCGAGGGGGTCTTAGAGTTTCCGTTCTTGGTGAGGTTTGCACTGGGCCCCATTCCCTGAGCAGATGTCGCCCAACACGGAGCCACCCTGTGGGAGAAGCCCTGTTGATGGAGAGGAAAAGTGAGAACCAAGCTGTCAACAACCCCAGTTCCTGCCAAACCTCATGTGTCTGCCTGCCAGCCAGGATTCTGAAAATGCATTTGGGAATTTTGACTTTTGGGTTTTACTGAGTATGAAATTCAGCCTTGATGAGTTGACCTAGCTTAGGGATAACTGTGATCTATTTTGTCTTACACCATTCAGAATCTATTTCTAGAAGAGATAATAATGAAGCCATTGAAAGAACTGGAAGGGACTGCCTCTCTCCCCCGCACCTAGGTCCCCATTCTGAATTCCCATTCGGGTAGTCCTGGTATTGCAAACTGTTACAAGACAGGAGTGAGAACATTTGCTCTGGGGCTGGGGGGTGGGGGGTGGGGGCGGGGAGGACTCCAGAGGACCCCTGCCGTGTTTGTGGCCAGCATCCCTTTCTGGTCCTGAATAGGGACGACATCAGAATATGACTTAGGAAAATGGGAGGGAGGATCACTAAATGCTGCCTGCCACTTCTGCCTACGTTTCACTACTTTGGACTCAGTGTTTCAAATGTTAAAATTATTGAGAGTGAGCCTCCGTTTTTGGCAGAATGGTATTACGCTGAACCATCGTCAGCAGTCTTGGGTCTTTGTTCCCCCGAAGATAGAGCTCTGCTTGAATTCTGGTGTCAGCACTAGGATTTCTCAAAGACTTTAACAAAAATTTCAGGTTCTATATTTTAAATGTTCGCTTTTGTCACGTAGAGCCTACGTAACACGTACAGTTTAAAGGGTACCTGCCTGCCGCACGGTCACGGGTGTGTGCTCTGAGCTGCGGGCTGCGGCGGGGCTTCTGGCGCCCTTACCCTGGAGAGCGTTCCCGGCGCGCATGCGCAGGGCCTGGCCTGTGGCAGGGGGTAGCAGCGGGCGAGATGCTCCCTTCAGACCGAGATGTGCTTTATCTTCCGAGTCACAGTTTTCTGCTGGCCTTATTAGCTTGAGAATCCTAAGTGGCTAATGTATTTACTATAATGGTCTCAGAGACTTTGGAAATAAGCAAGATTTTTTTGTTTTTGTTTTGTTTTTGGCTTAATGCCTTTGTCTCTGGACCGCTTAGCCCTTTTTGCGAAAACTTTATTTTTTTAAGCATTTAGTTTTCACACATGTATACATCTGTGAACCCATCAGCCCATTTAAACAACAGTGAATGTATGCATCCACTTTCCTTGTGCCTTTTTCTAATCCTTCCATCCCGAAGCCAACCATCTACTTTCTGACACTATGGATTACTTGGCATTGTTTGGTTTTAAGGCAGCTGAGCCTAGAGCACAAACCCGTTTTTCTACCTAGAACCACAACCATGCTTAATTTGTAATGAGTTTGCTTCACCTTCCAGTGAGCTCCCTGGAGACAGAATAAAACTTAATCCTCATGAGGCTCCTGGGGGGCTCACGGCACTTCCTTACCCAAAGGAGACGTCAGACCCCACAGGCAGCTCAGTCAAATGTTCCCGACTCTGTCAAAAATTCCGGAACAGTCACAGTTAAAAATATTTTATTTAAGTTTATACAAAATACAGTCATGTACAAAAGTGTGCACAACATTTTTCATTCGGTTTACATTTTAAAAAAGGACAACTGTAATTTCAAACACGTTCTGCTCACATGTGTAAACATTGTTCTGGGCCCATATTATTAACTAAGATTGTATCTACTCTTGGAGATTTTCGTGACAGCACCTATAGGTGCTTTCATTTTGAGAATCAGATCTGCCTCACTGACTTCTCCAGCCACACGCAGGAGCCCGACAGGGCGGATTCCGGGCAGACGAGCGTCTCCGGGGACGGAATTGTGACGTCTCAGCCATAGTGACTTGGAGCTGGACATATTTCATTTTACACGCACGTTTGTGTAGATCTGTAACTGATCTCAGCCGATGTCCACACTTCTATTATGAGTGTGCATTCCTCTATAGCAGAAGAATGCAGATGCCCCCAGGGGCACGGTCCTACTCCACCAAGGGCCAACGCCACGAGGCCGCGCCTGCCACGCACGCTCTCATTGCGAGCTTGCCCCGTTGACGGTGTGAAGTGTTAGGATGTGCCATCTGAATAAACGTTTGAAAATACGTTTAGCTACTCTTACGGCAAAATGGACTCTTCAAGACATTTTGAGGGTCACGCAGAGGAAAAATAAAAGCAGGGAATAGAAAGAAAGCACATTGTGAGTTCTGCTGCACCTAAAGGCTTCACACTTCAGTGCGGTGTTGTCTCTCCCTTTGGATGTACCCAAGTGGATACTGAAAAAGAATGTAAAGGAGGTGTTGGTCTTAGTGCAGAAACCATCTCTCCCCACCGAGGGGGTGGAAAAAACCCTCCAGGAAGCAGTGCGTTGGGAAGGTCCTTCTCGAATGCAAGATAGAATTTAGACTACAGCCAACGTTTCATAAAGCAGTTGATAGTTTATGGCATCAAAAGTAGTAAGGTTAAGAAAAGTGGTATCTTCATGATCAGACTAAGAATCTCTTTGAAAAGGTGAATCAACAAACTGAAATCTGGTTTTCCTTGTAAATTGGACCAGTTCTGTATACTGGGCCCAGTTCTGTCTGCTGAGAAATAGGAAGTTCTAGAAAGAACCAATGTAATCGATACCATGGCGGCCCCTTTGATAAATCTAAGTAGTCACCTTATTAGGAATTCCAAGCTCAACCACATTCAGAAATGTTTAGCCCTCAGGGGCTCTAAGACTGCTCGCCTCAGGATAGCTAAGTGCAGTATTTATGAGTCTAGCGCAGCCTTGTGACACTTGTCCAGGGCTAGAAGTGCCACACCTGGGACGGCCTCTTCGGCTACCATGCAAGCATTGCATCAGAATGAGAAGAACAAGAATTACACTAATGTTACAAATAGAGACATGGCTGATGCCCGCCTATATGATAAGATTTGACTTCAAACTGGCAACTAGAGGGAAGAAATCTAATTTTTAGCTCTCCGTGCATTATGGCTAAGGATTAAAAGAAAAACAAATCAGTTCTCCGGTATGAAATTTGGTTTGGTCTTCTATGGAAATTTCCCCTGAATTCAGGGGTATTACTGAGGTTGTGTAAGCTTGCTTCTACCAGCACAGGACAAAGCAGCTGTCTGAAAAACTTCCAAGCAGGCCCTTCTCCTAAACCTTGCACATACACGTCTGAAAAGCAAATTCAAACCGAATGATTCAGAGATGAAATGCAGTAATGATACCATACCGACCGAATATAAACAACCATTTCAATGTTTACTCCTGAAAACACGAAAAGCAAATGCTTGTGAAAATGACAAGCCTCTGCTATTTCTAATTCTTACAATCATACAATCAAGTTTATTCATGCTTCACCTTTACTTATAGTTATTAAAAAACCCCCGATATTTCTTTTGTTGGTGCGTGCTAATAAACACACACACATTCCCAAGAGAGCAAAGGAAAAACCCCCGTCCAGAGCCTTCTGTGTGAAGCCAATTAAGACAATGCCTCTGGAGCCTTGACACCCTGGGCTACAGAAATGGTTGCTGTGGAAACAAATTTGCCTCAGCATTTCTGGCAGAGCCGGCACCTACCGCCATATCTTCAAATAGGATCGAGTGTAAACAGGGCTTTTCTGCCCTTAATCTGGGCACCATTCTATGAAATTAATATAGAGGAGAAATTACAAAGGAGAACATGACATTCCATACACAATTTATTTGACTGTAACTTGGGTGTTTTATTTAATCATACAAATTTGAATGGGGAGTCCTGGATAAATCTTTTATTTAATTTACCTTTGGCAGAAACAATAGATTTCAAACATTTAGTAGCTCCTCATTTATATAGCATGTTTTAAAATTCTGTAGCATATTAGTATTTTCAAAACAATCCTCTTATTAAACAGATGTGCTTTAAAGGTTAACTGGTAATGATTTGATTTGTATCATAGCTTATTTAAGAGAATAATTACTCAAAAAGGACAGACTAGACATGGATTTCTTTTAAAAAATACAATTTTTGGTCATGTGAATGATTCATGTTCAGATTTCAAAAATAGAAAACGTCCTAAAGTGCTTAATTTTATTTATAATATAACTCCTTGAAATTATAGTGATCTGCAATGTAAACAGTAGAGCAAAGAATACCAAACTATAGATTCACGTACATTTAAATCTGTAGGATTATGTACCGTCTTTAAATGTGTGGATTAACACAGGGCACTTCCAACACACAGCTCATGCTTCTATATTATTTTTAAGAGCAAACATAAAGGTATTCTTTTCCCCCTACTCCCGACTTAGAACAATTGTCAACTGACAGCTTCTACCTCACTTCAGCAATGGAAAACAGTGCTATCACTACAATCTGACCAGTTTCTCAAGAACCCATTTCGAAACTGACGACGGGTCAGTAGAGTTTTTACATTTTTATTTTCTTCTTCTTATCACACCGAACAAAATGGTACCCTTGAGGAAGGTATCTCTCAAAGCCAACAGGAGGGCAGCAGCCTCGCTCTCCTGCTCCTCCCGTGACATTATCTTCAGCAGGCGACCCCGCCCAAGTGCCTTCTCTCGGCAGCGGCGGCTGGTGTGCGGACCACCCCTGCCCTCCAGCCCACAGAGCGCAAACGGAGGCCTTGGACCGACAGGCAGAGACAGCATTCACTTTCCTCGGTGCCGACACGGAAGGGAAAAGTAACAGCAAATCACAAGGTGACATCAGCACAGTGAAGAGATAAAGGATTTGGTGTTTTAAATTTCCTGGTCTTCCCCAAATGTCTAATATAGACAGCTTTGTGACACAGTCTCTGAAAAAATTATAATCCTAAGTGACCACACACCATTCTTTTTTCTCTTGCCACATGATCTTGAAAATAGTGTGATTTAGATCCTGCCTTGGGCTGACTTCTGAGGGCTACATTTACCCCTCGGTGAGGGGATTTTAGTGCAGGTTTACTTTAAAAAAAAAAACATTAAACTCTGATAAGAACTCAGAAGGCTTAGAACACGGGCTCTTTCTCTCGCTCTCTCTCATGATCCTCAATGCTTAAGCTAAGAATTAAGCTACGATCCTTTAGGTTTGGCTAGAGTCAAAATTGAAACCAAGCCCCAAAGAGGACGCCGTAGCATGCTGGCCTTGCCTAGTGCTGGATGTGAAAATCTGAGACTGATCTATGCAATCTATGTCCAGGAAGGAATTTTCGAGGCTCTTCACCCTGTTGCCTGATTTAAAAAATCAGCATGAATATAGCTATATTCCGTCTGTCCTCTGCAGATGATCCAGTCCTAGTCAGGGATCACAATTCTTCGTCAGCTGAGGAAGTCCTGAAGCAACACACCGTCCAACAGGCGACTGCGCCGCCGTGCCGGGCAGACGCGGCTTCCGACTACCTGAGAACCGAAGGGGAACAATTTGCGCGAGGGGGAGAGGTGCGGCTCTGGGGGAAGCTCACGAGAATGGCCAAGGCAGCAAACAGGGCTCTGACACACGTTCCCACTTTACCGGGTGCAAAGAGGACATGGACCCGCACGGCGAGTTCCCTCTTCAGAGTGAAGTCCTGAGCTGGGGGCTTTGTTTCTTATTATCACAGTAGACGTGTCCCTCAGTTATCCGGGGAAGAACTGTGCACATTCTCTGTAGATGAGTGTGTCTCCACGGAGTGATTCGTCACTGCCAGCGTCAGGAAAGCTTCCCCTTGTGTCTCTATGCACCTGGGGGATCTTGACTTTTCCTTACAAAATTCTTAAATCCAGCAGGCTGCCCTCTTCCATCCAGGCAGTTTCTGAGGCTGGCAGCGAAAACGGAGCTGATCCCAAAGGCCTGGAGGCCGAAGGGCTACATGCTTTGCAGGTCCAGCTCCAAGGCTGCCTTCCAGTTTGTGCAGAGCTGCTGTTTACGAGGGGAGGCGGGTGGCAAGCTCAGCTTGCTCCTGTAGCCCCTCAGCACGGGCTGGAGCTGTCCCCTCACATGGACTTGGAATCAGTGTCTCTCTTGCTGATGAGCACCTCCAAGAGCCTTAGTTTCGCCTTTATGTGCTTATATTCACTGTATTCTTCAGCCATGGGAGTGCGGTCTTCCTTCTGGACATTTCTAGTGGAAACAAAGGAAAGGGGGCTGAGGATCGTTGGCTGTCCCTCCTAGATGTACTGTTCATCAGGTGAATTATCATCAGGATCTGCAGTTTATCAACCCGTAGAACTGGTGTTCCCAAGTGTCCCTGGGCATCAAGACTACAGCTGGGTTTACACAAGCAGTGAGAGATTGCTCCCTTCGGAAGGCACCATGCAAATGAATTTTTCGAGTTAACCTGGCATCCTGTAGAATGGTGGGAAGGACTAAAAACTGTAGAAAATTTTTCTCTCTGCTGCTGGTATGTATGAATGCACATTAGGAGTCTCCGTAGACTGAAATCCTTTATTTACACTTAATGCCTTCTCACTTTTATGTACTTCATTTAATGAACCATTAAGTTTCTAATTAGCAATTGGCATACCCACAATTTATAGGCTTAAAAAAACAGTTAATATCCTACTTATTATAAAATTAGTCTTGGAATTCAGCAATTGGGTCACATAATACTAATAAGCCCTTATAGGTGACTGAGTAATTTTATATGCATACTTTTTAATATGTGCAAATATTAACTGAGAGCTTACTGCAGGTCAAGCACTGTGCTAAGTACTCTGCCCCATGGTCTGGTATGACCCCCACAAGGACGGGATGAAAAGGTGCTACTGTCTACATTCTCAACCACTGTGTGGTGCCATTCTACTTCTAGTTCCACTTTGAAATGCATATGTCAAACATGCAAATACCAGGCTTCCTTCTCTTCTTAGTAAAGAGAAAATACAGGAAAGGGGATAGCATGGGGCTTATTTAATTTTGTTCAACGAACTGAGAAACAAACTGATTTTACTCATGCTCTGCCTTATTCAAGTAAAGGGTTCTAGATGGCTTCTCAGCACAGGTCAGTGAAGGGAACAGCCATCTGATAGTTGGCCTCACCCCGCTCTTCATGGGACTTCCCTCTCCTCAGATATGAAATAAGGGAACCAGATTTAATGAGGACTGAAGTCAGAGTTTCAAACTTGTATGATGAGACACCTGGCTGACTCCGTGGGAAGAGCACATGACTCTTGAGCTCAGGGTCATGAGTTTGAGCCCCATGTTGTGTGTAGAGATTACTTAAATAAATAAAAAAATAAAACCCCAACCTTGCATGATGATTATAAATTCCCATCAGCTTTCCTTTCTTAAAACTTGTGAAGTTTATACATCATTTTATATAGTTCTTCATGTACAAGATAGCTGTGCATAAAGCAACTGCAATTACATGGAAAAAAGATAGACAAACCAAAAATATGTTTAGAAAGAAGAATGGAATGGAACAAACATTAATCCTGGTTTGTCTTTTGTTTATTCTTCTTTTTTTGCATATTATTTCTTTTGTCTGCCTATCAATATTTTCTAAATAGCCTACAATGCATGGGGAAAGAAAAGCAAATATGTAGGCATAAAAATTCATAAATCTTAAGAAAGTCACCATAAGATCCAAATTAGGGATGCTAAAAAAATAAATATATATAATAATTGAAATAAACTGGAATACAACATATTTTCAATGGTGAAGTTAATGTTTATGGTGGTTTTTTTCCTCAATACTTTTGAGAAGCATGAAAGGGGATCTTTTAAAAAGAAACTATATTTACACCATTTAAATAGTTTGGATTAAAATGAAATCATCTTAAGGTATTAAAACTTAATGTAAGAGACGCAAATCTCTTCCCTGCCCTACCCTCATCTCATGCTGTGAACTGGTATGCACTGTGTGCAGTTGCTTACAAACAGGGATGCTATTCCTTAGGATGATGTTCTACAAGGCTGATTACCTCATGTCTTGAAACTCACTGGGGAAAGGCACCTTGTCAATCTTGGGGACTTACTGCTTCTTGCACATTTTTCATTCAAACCCGACAACGATCACCTTTGATTTTAAAATAAGCCTAAAAAGTTGCCCTTTCCTTATTTCTCCTTCTAGCCTATTAAGACAACACCTCCCCTCCCCAAACCCAAACCAAAAAGCAATGCTATCAATTGGAAACATAGCTTCAAGTTGCTCATTTGAGATTAGAATTTGAGGTGACAGGTTGGTTGTGTAAATGTTAGGTGAATTTACATCAGTCTTGGAGACTAACCCAGGAGCATTTCTTGCTGAAGGACCACACAGCCCTCCCCCTCCCACAGTGAACCTCCAAAGGACTAGGCTATAGGCAGGATGCAGAGGCTTTCCCACTTGGGAGACACTGCAGAGATCTGACAGGAAAAAAGGAGGGGTGTGTGTGCAGAGGGGCAGGAATTAGGGGAGAGGAAACAGGTGCTACCTTCCATTTTGTCTGAAAAAAGTGTCTTCAAAATCACGGAGTTTCTTTCGAATCCTTTTCTTTTCTTCTCTCATTTCCTGAAGGTGTTCCAAGAGTTCTGGTCTGAGAAAGGCAGAACATTTTAAGAAAACTGGGTTAAATCGGAATTGTTATAAATACAATGAATGTGCAACTTGATAGGGGCTGTGGAGACCGCGGGAAGAATGTAAATGCAAGAACTGTTGGGGAGCTGAGGGACAGCAGAAATGGAGGTCTTCCATCCTCTGTATGCCAAACGTCCTGACGCAGGTACGGCTCCTGGGGCTCCCACCAAGTCCCTGCTGCTTATGAATCCTTAGGGCTTGCGGAATCCCATGGCACTTTATTGTATTTTGCTTTGAAAGAAAGATGACATCGGTTCTCGGTACGTGTTAAATGAAGAGCTGTGGAATACAGAACCGTGCAGTGCCACCGGGCGACCTGGCTGCTCACGTGAGATCTCAGTGCTCCCTCCAGGGACAGGGGATGGAGAACAGAGAATACAGAGTCCGAAGCTAAAAAAGATTCACTGTTCTAACCGTGCGGATGTCCCCCAGGTAAATCACTTGTGTTTTGTCAGACAACTTATTTAAATAGAAAGGCTAAAATATTTAAGAACGGTATTTTTACCCAAACATTTCAACCCCATTGCCGACAGGACCTACATTGAAGCAGCATGGAGATTTGAAAGCCCGGCATCCTGGCTGCACTTCGATGGTATTTTATCATCCATTGGGGAAATAAACCCATCAGCATCATCTTCAAATTGGTCCAGGAAGCAGCGTGCACTGAAATCAGTCTTCAGAGTGACCGTGAAGTCTGGCTTCGTGTTACTATCATCCTCCGAACCCTCATCTTCTTCCTGGAGATGCACAGCAACCCCAGTAAGAACCCGGTTACTTTTCCTGGCACTCTTGCATTGTAAGTATCATATAACGGTCACTTAATTATCCGACACCATATGGTTTCTTCTGTATCTACACTTAGCAACACATACACACATTATATCCATCTACAACTGAAAGTCTACATGAACACAGTTACTCGGTAGGGGAAAAAACTCTTAACACTATAGAAAAAATTGGTATATAGCACAATGAACAGCTGTCAAGACTGAGGGTATGAAGGAACCACCATTATAATTTATACCCTAAATCAACTGAATCTCAAAAGAATCTCACAATCCCTAGCTCTGGGATAATACATAACAAAATCCACCACCAGCCATCAGTGCTTTAGGGATTCCATTAGTTGTGGGCCTTGGACAATATTTTTTATTAAGCTATCAACATCTACAGAAATGGAACAATATAGTGTTTCTATTTAAGAGTTGTGATTATAAAATATTTTGTGGTTTCTGATGCACAGAGTTTTAGGAAAGTTTTGAGATCAAAACATTTATGTTCTCACGATTGGAATCCTAACACGCTTAAGTTTTTTTTTCAAGGAACATCCAAGGGCCACAGCTGTATTTTCCAGCATCCAAGATTCTAAGAAAAGTATGATATTCTCTATCTTGGCAATGGAATTAGAAAAACAATGAAGTCAAATTAGAGTTTCTTAGTGCCAATTTAAGTCTAAGGATGAAATCATATCAGTCCGAATGGAAGATTTTAAAAGAAGCAATTTACTGCCAAAATATATAGTCAGAGCAGACGAGAATATCCTAATAACTGGAAAATTTAAAAAGTGGTTCGGGGCACAGCTACATGAACTATAGCAAGTATAATATCAATTGTTCCAGTGAAACCAAGTGGCTCCAGTACTAATACAACAAATTAATCTCAGGAAGCAGGTGCGGTTCCATTGGTAGTCAAGGTACAAGTATGCAAATTGCCTGTGGTGGGTTTTCTTATCCTAAAGTTGCTATGTTTGCAATGGTGCCTCTGATGAGAAATCATGCGAACAAACAAATAAACAAGCAGGAAAAACAAAACAAAAAAAGGACCAGTACAAAACTATGATGAAAGTACTGCTCTGAAGGCATGAAGATAAAATTGGTAAAAACTAGGTAGCTTTTCCAGATTCTCTCTGCTGTGACTTCAGATCTCCCATCTCTTGGAGTAAATGCCTCATGGTTAATTTTTAAAACCGGAAATTATTAAAGACATTTTTAAATGTATAGAATAAAAGTGACTTTTAAAATTAGTAATTTAAAAGTTTCTCTCTCTCTCTCTCTCTCTTTTTGTAAAAGGAAGTAACAATTCCCACCCTCTGTAATTTTTAGAAGGACTGCTTGAGATAAGGTGTGTACCTGACAAGGCACACCTGGTCCAGAGGCTCCAGATCAACCTTCTGACAGTGCCCCGCCCCCTGCATTCCCTCCTCCCTGGATGAGGAAGGCCAGGTGGAACCACCTGGCCCTAAACTCCGTGGAGAAAGGGATTTGGGTCTATTCACTGCTTAGAGCTTAGCCAATGCCTGCATATGGTAAGTGCTTAATTAATATCTGTCAAACAGCCTAGTAATCCGGTTTTAAAAGAAAAATACAAATTACTGGAAGAGAGTATTACAGCCCAAGACAGGTAAGAAATAAAATTGGGTGTCTAGGCCTAATCAGTTACATCCCAAAGTTTTAAGAGAACTTAAAAACGTGAGAATGTGTCTTGCCTACAGTGGGAAATCATGTATTCAAAGATGAGGCTTAACAAAACTATTCTCAGTAAGCTGTAAAAAAATCATAGGAAAAAAAAAAGAAATGACAAACTATATCTTCAAATTATATGACCATCTAGTTGTTGTGGCTATTGCATAGATCTAGAAGGAATGAACACATAGATAATATATGAACAACTAAAAAAGAGTCCGTGATCAACAGCGACTTGCAATGGCTCCCTTAAAACAAATGATGGAAACTAACCATTTTTCCTTCTTTGATAGGAATGGCATAATATCTGGAATTCAAAAATTAATGAGGTGAGCTGATCTCTGAAAGGACGCTGATGGGGTGCCTGGCTGGCTTAGTTGGTGGAACATATGACTCTTGGTCTTGGAGTTGTGAGTTCAAGCTCCATGTTCGGTGTAGAGATTACTTAAAAAATAAAATTTTCAGACAAACAAAAAAAAAGAAAGCTGATTGTGAAAATCTGTACAGAGTGATGATGCAATGGTGATGTGAATTTGAAGGGAAGTCTATAGCAGGTTCTTGACCTGACCCAGCCTTACTCAATATTCATCAATCACTTGGGTAAAAGATCCAAAAGGCATATTCACAAAATGCATAGATAATACAAAGAAGGGATGGATATTTGGTATGTTGGAATACAAAATCTAGATTTAATCAGTTTCATGGGGCTGAAATAGAAGTGTGGCAAAAAAGCTCCAGGTCCTACAATTTAGGTTAGAAAAAAAAGTTGGACATAGATGACAAGCAGCCCATGGAAAGGGAAGCGAGGGACTGTATCAATCAGCAGTGAGACGGGGCCATGGGCAGTGGTTCTCACCCGGGGGTGATTTTGACCCTAGTGGACCTTTGGCAAGGTCTGGAGACAGTTTGGGTCACAACTGGGAAGGGGGTGGTTGTTGGGCACTACTGGCATCTAGTGGCCGGAGGCCAGCCCCCGACGACAGCAAGCTATCTGGCCCCAAAATGTCTACAGTGCGGAAGCTGGATGCATGCTGCCCCAGAAAGAGAACGATGAACTCACAACACATTGAGAGTCACGTAGGCATAGACTGGTCAAACAAAGGGCCCCCAACCATCCAGATAAAGATCAGTACTAGTCCTTGGTCCACTATCTATCTCGCTGGTGAAGTCCTATCTAAAGCAGCGTTCAGTTCTGGCTATCAGTGTATCAGAGGGACAGAGATAAACTGGTGTGATTAGAGCAGAACCATGAGGTTGCTGGAAGGTCTGGGACAAATACCGCATGAGGAATAGTAAGAAGAACTTGGAGAAAAAACTTCCACAGGCCATGGGTGAGAGTGGACAGGGCAGGCGATGGTAAAGGTATGGAGGGCTCTCAAGGAAGCAGCAGTTACACTCACTCCCATGTTGTTCCAACAGGCAACACTCAGCCTATTACGTAGAAAGCAACACATTAATAATAACTACGAATATTGTAATTTTAAATTATCTTAATACTGATCAAACTTAAACATTCTGAAACTGCACGTCATATAGTTATTATTGACTCTTAGTATTGTAATGTTGACAATGATAAAACTAATAATATAATATAAAATAAGTTTTTAGTTACTATTGATACTTAGCCCCATGGAATGAGTGCCCTTCTCTATTGTCATAAATTTTCCAAGACTGAGGACAGAATCACTTCTTAGAGATTGGGTCTCTATTCTGTCAGGTAAGTTTTAAAGGAAATTCTTATGTTGGATAGGAGAATTGACTGGACTATCTCTAGGATCTAGGAAGATCTAGGGCTTCAGAAACTGGGCTGGTTCTATTTCACACACAGCTGGTTTCTTACCATAAGCATTTAAAACCAGGGGTGGCTTTTAAGGAAACCACCTTCATACAATCTTCTGATCTGAACCCACATCAAATTCTAAATTGTCTCAGAATTGCCAAGACTTAGTACAGTCCAAACACATGCTAATAAGCCTGGCCAGTTGGAACAAAATGAACTAAATGACAACACTATTTACAAAAGCAATGTAAGCATTGCAAAATTATCTGAAATTTTGACCACCACGTGGGCCAGAAGAAGAGCCATGGCCAAAATGTACTTGTGAAAAAAATAAACTGAGCTGAACAAGAAGATTTGGAAGAATGCCCTCTTTTAAAAAGTGCATCATTAATATATCTTCCATTCATTTAATGAGGCAATTATTTATTAAATATATTTTGGATGTGTTAAAGAACACATTTTTATCTAGTAACAGTTCTATTGCTCATTTTCAATACACAAAATTGCCCAAATTTCTTCAATTACGGTGACTTCATTCTCATGTGAAATTACCAGCCAGACAAAATTTTTCTTCTTTCATCAACATCAAGTCTTATTATAAGAAAATAGCTCCAATTTTTAAAATATAATAGAGCATATTTGCCTAATTGTTTTGTTTAGAGCATGAGTTCTAGGTAAAAGAATATGAATAGTGAGTGTAATCATTGCCTTATACCTTGTAATTAGGTATATGAAATACTGAAGGCCCCTAAGAACAAAGAAAAGGGAAAAAATAAATAAGATCAAAGACTGTGCAGCTTCTGGTACCTTACCTCAGTCATAATGATGAGGACCAGGCAGGACAATGGAGTGGTTCTCAACTGGTGTCCCTTGTGGGGATGAGGCCCTTGGGTTCTGGGATACTATTTCTAACTACAGTAGATGAATGACCCCCCCAGGCTTAGGATTTTCCCAGAAATATGACAAGTGAAACTCCAATTTCTAACAAACAATCACTGATTTGAAAAAAAAAAGAAACTGGTTTTTCATTTCTAGAGCGCTATGGAAGGCAGTCCAGTTTGTTAAGTCACCTAGAAACAAAACTGCAAAAGAGGCTGATTGTGGTCCAGGCCAGGTAGGTCCTGACAGAGACACACAGACCTGGGGGCACGGAGTCTACTTCCTGTTCTAGCTAAAGGGGCCACTGAGGATGAGGATTACCGGTATAGAACCCATCATTACTCCTGGGGTAAAAAACGCCAGAGCACAGATCCCAGCGGCTGCTGGCGACGGCACTGCATCACAGGTCAGGAGATTATCAACTGAATCCCGAGGACTACATGTGCCAGGGGCAAGGCAAAAGGCAGGAGGAGTGGGTGAGATGGCACCAGGAAATCGGGCAAAGGCAAGGAAGATACCTGTCTGCGAAATGATAGTTTTTTTGTCGTGGGCTATCTAGATCGCCTTGGTTAATTCTAGGTTTTCTAGAGACTCAGTAAATAAGATTTTTAGGAAAGTTACCCAATGAGTTCATTGAAAAAGTTTCTGGAATACAGAAAATCCATTCCAAATAGAGGAAAACAAACCAAAAAATATTGGGCCCCCCCCCTCCCCCGCCTAAATCCCTGAAAGCAAAATGAGAACAAAACAGCAAGGTACAAAAAAGCAGGGGGATGAGATGAAACTAAGGAGATCAGCCTGGACCTAGGATCAGTAAGGGGGGACTGCTGGTGGTTAGTTATGAGCAGCTGATGATTCTGAAGGCACAGCACGAGCACCTCGGGCCCCATCGCCGCTGCGCCCGCCCTCCCCCATCCGCAGGAGGAGGGGAGGCAGGGAGAGAATGGAAGCCAGTTTGGGAGACGTCTTCACCTTTATCTCCTTGAAGAAGGAAGCCGTTTCGCCCTCGATAATTGGCTGCAGCAAAGGGCTTCTCCGCTTGCTGGAGGGGGATCCCTGCGACAGGTGTGGACAAGGTGGTTATACTTCGAACCCCTCTCCCTTGCCCTCCAGGCCGCTGCCTCCTCTGGGTCACTAGGATTCATCACTGACTTTGAACTATACACCCTAACCCCTGCCCGCCAAACAGTCTCAGGAAAACCGGAGACAACCAAAGTTCTTGTCCGAGGCGCTGCTTCATTCCAGAGTCCACACCCCCAAGCCAAGCAGGCCACAGGACAGCAAGACTAGCCCACGAGCCTGCCGACTGAACGCAGAAGGAGCCTGAGGAGAGACACTGGCCTGCTCCTCCTTCCCTCTCCCCCTGATGACACAGGGATGAGAACCCAGGAACCGTTAGAAGCTTCCAGCACAACATAGGCTGCTGAGGGGATTCAGATGTTGTTCGTTCCCTGCTGTGCATTCTCCTTATTGAGAGACACCTGCTGAGGGCACACAGGGCTCCTGACTGGACAAGGAAAGGAGTCCTTAGATCGAATCCTTTCGTTGGTTAGTTCACTAATTTATTCTGGGAAGAATTTCTAGAGAAGTGGCTTTCTTCTAACACGCCTGCCTGAAGTCTGGATCCTCCCTCATTCCTAGGGACAGATACACTGTTAAAAGAAATACAAAGATCTTATCTTAGAAATAAACAAGGAGGGGCACCTGGTTGGCTCAGTAGGTGGAGCATGTGGCTCTTGATCTCAGGGTTGTGAGTTTGAGCCCCACGTTAGGTGTAGAGATTGCTTAAAAAGAAAATCTTTTTTTTTTTTTTTAGGATTTATTTATTTATTTGAGAGAGAGGGAGAGAGCATGTACACACACAAGCAGGGAGAAGAGCAGAGGGAGCTGCAGAGGGAGAGGGAGAAGCAGGCTTCCCACTGAGCGCAGAGCCTGACGTGGGGCTCAATCCCAGAACTCTGGGATCATAACCAGAGCCAAAGGCAGACACTTAACTGACTGAGCCACCCAGGTGCCCCAAAAAGAAAATCTTAAAAAAAAAAAAAAGGAAAGAAAGAAACAAGGAGATTTAAAGCAGGAACTGAAGAGCAGCAGCTAAGATGGCCTCCATTTTAATAACAACATAAAAGCTAGGCTGTGGCTGCTTATTAGAAAGTTTAAAAGTCAGCAGAGAAAGCCCCCCATACCCCCCGAGGAGAGCACTGGGCCAGAGGCAAAGGATGCCCCCAGGAGATGGACAGGGCAGTAAGGCTCACTCACAAGCTGGGTGGAAATATGGGGGGAAATACTGGAATATGGAAGGAGGGCAAGCTGGCCAGTGCCTGAAGGCAAGCTGCTGGTCCCTACTCCGGACAAAATCAAAATTCAGAGGCCAAAAGCAGTTGCGTGTCAGTCAGAGGATGGCGGCGGATCACAGCAGGCGCCCAGTTACTAGCCTCCCTCCCTTTAGTTCCACCTCAGCTTCTCTAGAGCCTCCCCAAAGAGGCTGCTCTCTGGAGGTCCTTAGGATTTCTCCCTGGAGAGGATTCCCAGCGGGACTATCCCTCTCTTGGAGGGAAAGAGAAAATTTGGGGCTGGAGAGGCCTCTGGACTGGAGGGGCCTGGAGAAAGCACAGCCCCGTCCTGCTGGCGCTCGGTCTCTGAGGGAAGGCGGGGAGTCAGCCCAGCGCTAGTCATGCTGCCCGGAAGAAAACAAAATTCTAGCAGCTTCAGATTTGCTCATTTGGGCAAACGTAGTCTCAGAAGTCTTAGATACATCCTTCATGCCCCAAGCTGCTGGGCTCTAAGTATTCATGCCAGGTTCAACTATTAAAGCCCACTCCTCAGTGAGAAGGCAGGGTGGGGCGCTCTCACCACAGCCAGGGCCCACCCGCAGGCGGTCACACGCAGAAAGGTGCTGTACTCACAATGATGGGGATGGTGTTGGCTCGGGACAGGATCTGCTTGACCAGCCGGTATCTGTCGTACAGTGGCTTCATTACCTGACGCTCGTTCTTGCTTACCTGAAAACAAGAGCATCAGAGCTAAGAAGCTGCCTCCGCTAGTCCGGCTAGCAGCGGCTCAAGCATGCTCTGGGCCTGGGGGAAATCCAGAGGATTCAGCTCCACTCTCCCCATTCCTGCAAAACTCATGTAAACTGGTGGTAGTATTTAGTCAGAGAACGCTTAAAATATCTACTTCAGTGGCAGATCTTTGGAAATCACTCCATCGTCATACTGCTTTTCCTCAATCAAAGCTATGACCATGATTGGTTTCCTGTTTAAACTATTCAAAGTGATTTACAATTTTCCAGATCCAGGGAAGAAGAAAGCATGTATTTCTATGATAATCCTTAAACTGTGCAGCTCTGTGATCAGTCTCTATTACTTTTGTTTTACAGGGCTTTCTCCTCCATGAAGTTATTTTTGTTTTTAAGGACAAGATTCTGGCAACCCGTAGGTTTTCAAGAAACACCTGCCAATGGACTGCACGGATGGTCTCCTCTCCAGTGCCCTGAGATCCGGCAGAGCGCTCACAGACGTAGAAGGGACTGTGTCCACAGGCAGTGGGGAGGAACCAGGCGAACCCCCTGGTGTTGTACTAGAAGCCCGTCATCACTTGCTACCTCTTCTTCCTGTCAGACCTCAAGCTCCGGAGAAAAACCAGGGTGTCTCATCCCTCTTTGCCTAGTTCCCTATAGCCTGGAGCGGCCTCCTCTCTGCTCCCTGGTTTGGCAGAGGAGCCACCTCCCCCATGCAGCCTTCTTCCAACACTTCTTCCCCACTCTGAGAGACCTGCTCACACACCGCTGTGTCACCGACTGCAACCTGTGTACATTGTGTAACCCCACACATGCTTTGCTGGCGACCAAATGTGCATGTCCCCTCCAACCTAGTGCCCCATGTGATGGTATCGGGCACTGGGGCTTTGGGAGGTGGGAAGGTCATGAGGGTGGAGCCCCCATGAACACAAGTAGTGCCCTTGTAAAAGAGACCCCAGGAGGTCCCCTGACCCCTCCTGTCATGTGAGGACAGCAAGAAAATGGCTGCCTGTGAACCAGGAAAGGGCCCTCACCAGACACCAAATCTATCAGTTCCTTGTTCTTGGCCTTCCCAGCCTCCAGGACTATGACAAATAAATCTCTGTTGTTTATAAGGTGCTTGTGTATGGCATTTTATCACAGCAGCCCCAGCAGATGACACATTTTATACTCTACAGTGACTATCTGTTGGCACATCTGTCTCTTCTTCAAGACTATAAGCCCCCTGAGAGCACAGTAGGTGTTTCTGGATCCCTGGAAACTATCTCAGTGCCTGACATAATGGAAATATTCTATTAGTATGTGTGAAGTGAGAGAGTATTTCAAACATAAATGTGTATGCCAAGTGTACAGGTATGCATGCATTTCCCTTCTTTACTTAAATGCCAACAGAGATTACTTAAATCCTTTCTTTCTGTATTTCCTCTTTGTTTCAAGTTTGCGGTCTGTCTTCTGTACTTTATTTCCCCTGGACACATAAGGCAAGAGTTACAGAGGTAAGGAACAGCAAATGGTATTAGGGGCCTGTTGGGCCTTCCACTCTGAAGACAACTGTGGGTTATGCACAAATGGATTATTCCTTTGTAACCTTTTATATCTGCCTTTCTCAAAGTGGTCAACAGTAAGTATCTTTGGACGAACTTCACTGGCCAGGCTAGGTCACTCTCATTGGGCAGAAACATCTTGTGGACTTATTTTCTATGAGCAGCAGTAAGAATATTTTCCATTCCTTCCTAATAACACAATATTGAAAAGCACACGGCATTTTCCTATTGTGAGCTGCCATATCAAAAGGAGTTTTAAAACTGGTATTTCATAGAAGATGACCATCCAAGATGAACGGGAACACAGAAGTTATTTTACATAAGAAAGACTGAGGATCAAAGCCTAGGTGTTTCTACTAGACTCGCCCACGGCAATGGCTAACGGGAGACAACAGGTGGTGTCCAGTGTCAGCGAGAGGGAGAGAATGCGGAAGGACTGGAACTCCCCCCACTGCTGCTTAGAGCGGAGCACGGAGCGCTCTGGACCACTATTTGGCAATGTCTGCTAACACTGCACATGTGAGTCCTCGGCTCTGCTCTTAAGGGTAAAAAACCACCACCACCAAGCGTGGCCTCAAGCTCACCAAGAGACACCCAGAATGATGTTCACAGCAGCACTACTTATAATAACTGCAAACTGGAAACCACCCATACGCCCCGCAAGAGAACGAATACGCTCCCCGCAACTGAACACTGCACCGCAATGAGGATGAGTGGGCCACAGCTACGGGCAACGTCATACGCTGACGCCACAAAAAGGCAGCCGCGTAAAATAAGCCAGATACTACCGCCGCGACAGTACTGTAAGATTCCACTTAGTAAGCTCAGAAAGAAGCAAACAGAAGTTAAGCTTTAGAGTCCAGATAATGGTTTTCCTTCGTGGAGCGGAAGTCTTGGGATTGACCGGAAGGGGACGCGGAGCAGGGCTTCTGGAGGAGGACTGGCAACATTTGTTTCTTGGTCTGGATGCTGGTGACCTGGACTCGTTTACTTGGTGAAAATGCATCAAGACATAGATTTACACTTGGGCTTCTTTCTGTATTTACGTTATACTTCAACGACAGTTCAACAACAGCCACAGGTAAGTCCGAGGAGTAGAAACGGAGGGGCCTGTACAATCTCCCGTGTGAAACGACATAGTTCAGGACTGGGACACATGGAATCACTTTTTAAACACAATGTACATCCAGGAAATGTGTTGTGGATGAGGTTAAGGCACATCCTAGCTGTCAACCCATGACATGTGGTGAAATACTGCGCAAGATCAACAATCGGTAGTTCAGTGGACAAAAGACCTAGGAAAAATAACAATAATAAGGAGCTAGCATCTCCCATTGTGGACTCGCATCCTGTTCTTTGCTGCTTGGCAGAAACATTTCTGGATTGTAGAAGCAGAGTGTGGATTTTAAGAGCCGACTTTGCTGGTAAAACCAGCCAGATGTGGCAAATCTGACAGAAGCGTTTCCTCTCTAATTCTTTGTTCACATTTTCTAGTTGGAGCAGATGAAGAGGATCATTGTCTTTGGCTTATGACACTGATATTTAGATTTTCTATGAACTGTTCATGTTTTAAATTGATGATCCTCAGGAACTAATCACCTGTGACTGATTTGATAAAGTCCAGTTTCTGACTCTGGTCCCATCCTATTTCCACCAAAGTTAACACTGGCATTTGATAGAAGTGTCTAAACACCAGAAATATTAGAGATCTTTAAATCTGAGCAGTGAAAAGAATTAATACTACTTGATTTACACCAGAATTATTTTCGTGATCTGTATCTGAAGCCAAAGGCTTGGTGATACTAAATCATAAAACCACATCACATGCAATTATCAGAACTGGATTTTTTTAGTAGAGCCAAAATCTAGTCAATAGTTCCATAAACAAAGCAGGGATGTGGCTGAACTGTTAAAAAAAAAGGGGGGGAGTGGTGTCAGCTGATATTAAATGGACCATGGGAAAACTGGAAGTTGATATCTCTTATTCTTGAGTCACTGGCTGCTTGGAGATTTTGTTATTGATGAAAAACAGGCCTTTGAAGAGCCAATAAAATTCTCTGAGCCTTGATTTCCTGATTGGTAAACTGCAGAATTCAGATTAGAAAATCTTTGTGATCCAAAGTTGCTTGGAAATGACTTTAGGCCAAGCATGTAATACATCGTATTTTCTATTACACTTTCACTCCTCTTGCTTCAAACCTTTATTAAATTTTCATTTAGGTGGGAGCTCTGAATGGCTTTGCAATGTGTGGGAATAGGGTTATTACTAAGATGTATTTTTGTGCACAAATCAGAACAACATAGAAACCTAGATGCAAACTTCTAAAGGGCAAAAGCAGCTCCTCCCATTCTGTCTTCACTTAAAAAAAAGATTTTATCTATCTGTTGATCTATCTATCAATCAATCTATCTATCTATGTGGAGAGAACACACGAGTGGGGGGAGGGGGAGAGGGAAAGACAGAATTTCAGGCAGACTCCATGCTGAGTATGGAGCCCAAGATGGGCTTCAATCCTAGGACCCTGAGATCATGACCTGACCTGAAATCAAGAGTCGGAAGCTTAGGGGCACATGGGTGGCTCAGCAGGTTAAGCCTCTGCCTTCAGCTCAGGTCCTGATCTTGGGGTCCTGGGATCGAGTCCCGCATCGGGCTCTCTGCTCAGTGGGGAGCCTGCTTCCCCCCCTTTCTCTCTCTCTGCCCACTTGTGATCTCTATCAGATTAATGAATTAAAAAAAAAAAAAAGAGTCGGAAGCTTAACTGACGAACCACCCAGGTGCCCCAGTCTTCGTTTTTGATTAAAGAAATCTTCGATGATCTCTTACTACTCTACTTGGTTGCTCTATAAAGTCTCAGAAAATATTTCCAGGTACCAAGAGAACACCAGCCAATAATTAATCCACATTTAAACAGGGGAAAGTCTTGGACACAATTACAAAAGGCCCAATTAGACAACCACATCTGCCTGCCTTTATCTTTTGTGATGGTTTCTGTCTTAGCCTTAAATAAAACTTCCTTACAGAAACACCCATTCAGGCTCGGTTACCTGGACAGTGTGCCGCACAGGTGAAAGAGAAAATGACTCAGGATTTTAATGTGGAGATAAGGACGGAATTAGAACCCTGGAACATGGGGTGCCTGGCTCAGTGGGTTAAAGCCTCTGCTTTTGGCTCAGGTCATGGTCTCAGGGTCCTGGGATTGAGCCCCGCGTCGGGCTCTCTGCTCAGCGGGGAGCCTGCTTCCTCCTCTCTCTCTGCCTACTTGTGATCTCTCTCTCTGTCCAATAAATAAATAAAATCTTTAAAAAAAAAAAAAAAAGAACCCCGGAATGTCAGAGCTAGAAGAGCCTTATTTTTTCATACGATGAAACTAAGCCTTGGAGAGGGCAATGACTCGCCCAAGGCAGTAGACTGGTCAAGAACCCAGGTTTAAGGACTCCTAGTTGTTTTCTTTCCATTCACAAATAAGATATGAAGTAAAGTAGGATCATGACACAGTGAAGACATACTAAAAATGTCACGATGAAGCATTTTCCTCTAAGAGGGTTTGACCAAGTTGTTCTCTTAATATAGAGAATTCTGCCTTCCAGGCTCAGAGCTCTGCCTAGGTTGAGCTCACAAGATCTCTACCTATAAACAGTGGCTAGAAGCACCACTTTGTGAGAAGTGCCACAGACAGACGAGAAACTATATAGCCTTGAAATCTTCTTAGTAAAACAACTGGCTTGAGTTTGTGTGTGGAGGGTACCACTGAGTCATAAAAGTACTAGCAGGAGAAGACAAATGAGATGCATTCTTATAACTACTGCATTTTGGCCCATCAACTCAGAAAGAGACAAATCTCTCCTCTTTATTATCAGGTAATAATAGTCGACTGGGCAAAGATCAGATCATCCCAAATAGCAGATAGACAAAGGGCAGTATTTATATAAGGCTTCAGAGTCTGCATTTAAATTTGAACAGAGTGTGTTTCGTGCCAGTTTAGTTCCCAAGATATTAGAGCATAACATGAAAATATACTGATGAGGAAGAGACTCAAGGAGAAACCTGAAGCTCTGAGAAGCAACGCATTCCTTCTAGGTTCTCATCAAGGAGTGATGTGTACCACAGTGACCTGCAGTTATATGTTGCACTTTCTGTGACACGGTCTTTTGATGAGATCCTGAAGTGTTGAAAGGACATGCTTTCATAATAATTCGTAGGGATTTATGTGCCTTGAGTAACTGAGTGTGTTTTGCTTCTCATTCACGTGTCACTCTGTGGACTGTACTGTTAAAGCAAACAGCCTTGTTTAAAAAATGTACAAGAGCAGCACACAACTGTTGTTGGCCTGTGATTCTGACAGTCATTGTCCTTTCAAATCAGAATCTGTACACTCAGCAAAAACCCATGAGCTTTGAGCACCTGCTTTTCTAAAAACAAACAAACAAACAAACAAACAAAAACCAAAAAAACCCCACTGGGGTTTGGAATGATTGGCTAGCTCTGAAAACCCATGTATTTTTCTTTTAGGAAGAGTATTGCCCAAATGGTATTTACAGTTCAGGGTCCATGGCAACACCACAGACCTAAGAATGAGAAGTTTACTCTTTGATTTTCACACTGGCCAGGTATCAAATGAACTCTGTGTTTCCTGAGGAGGCTGGGGCACCATGTTCCAGAGGGAGGCAGAGAGTCTGACCATGAACCAGCAACGAATGCCACTCAGAGTTCTAGAGCACTTGTTCCCTGCCCGATGAGATGTTAGTATCCAGACCCCAAACGGTCTCCTTCCAACATCTAAAAGAATGATGAGAGAAAAGCGAATAATAGAGAAGGGCCAAGAACTAAGATTTCATATTCCTAATGATAAGAGCACTAAAACAGGGTATGTTCTCTCTCCTGAGTCCATCACTTAATAAGAAGAAGGCCGCAGATAGCAGAACATACACTTGTAGCAGAAATGACAACACTATTGACTGGGGAACCCCTGAGCCACCTGCTAAGCCACCCAGCCCACCTCCTCAGAGCCAGACAGCCCACAGGAAAATGTGTCTGCGTATGTCTGCACTGCCCGTGATGAGCTACGAGGGCAGCTACGGGGCAAAGACTCGACTCCTGCCTCAGTAGCCTAGAGCTCCAGGGCTGGCCTCAGTGCGACTGGGATCCGACTCTCGGTCTGCTGATCCCAGTCCCTGTACATCCCCTCAGCCCAGGCAGACGGAGAGGCCCAGTGTTCAACTCAGAGCAACAGATACCCGGCATACAAGCCCCCTAACTGGCCCCAAAGGTTGGGACTAGGAAGCAGCTGAGAGATCTCGGGGCCTCAGGCAAAGAAGTCTATCAATGTCGAAGGTGAACCCGCGTGAGGAAAAGAAGAAACGCTGGAGATGGAAAGTGCACAAGTCCGCCCCCTCCTTCCCCACCTGCCTGGTGGCCACAAGGAGATCTACATTTAAAAGGCTCTGAGCCAACAGTGGAGAAGGGGCTCCTCTCTGCTAGAAGGAGTTCAGTTCTACTTCTCCAAATTCTGAATCCTCCAGGAGAAAAGGACAAGTTTCACAATATGTTTAAGCTCCAGTGCATTTACTATTTGGTTCAATGCCTTTAAAAAATCCAAAACAAAACTTGGCCTGAAACATGACCATTATCCTGGAGCACCAGTATTTTTCCACTCTAGGGACAGGCCAGTAAAATCAATCATCAGCAGCCCCAGCGGATTTTTTTTTTTTTTTTAAATTTAAACCTGATACATTCAGAACCAAAAATACCACAGATGATGTATTCCACAGTTTATTGGGCATATGGTGTCAGGTGTTTGTGCCAGATGCTGACATCAGGCGCCCCTTTAGATGAACAAAACCCAGAACTCCTGCCCTCACAGGCCTTAGAGTCTGGTGCATTATTCTGGAAGCTTCTTTATTCAAAAGAGTATATTTTACATGAAAATACTATCTCCATTATATAGCTGGGGCTGGGACTGGAGAAAGACCTCCGCATTTTGGCTGTGTACAAATGCTTCTGGGAATATAAACTTCCTGCTTCTCTACAGCTGCTCTTAAGAACTCATTCTGTTGGGTTCTTGACAGCACCCTCCACAGAATGTCTCCGAAAGTAACTGACAAGGATATCTGATTATGAGTTTCTTAAGGAATAGAGCAGAAGCCTACTGTGCCACTGTCTCCCCCAGGACTAATGATGAGCACGCAATAACCACACTTTATAACAAATGGCTCTCAATACTTCCTGTCGCTAGGAAAAGGCAAAGTCTTATTTTGGATTCCTCACACTTCTGGTTCAGGATGGTGCTTGGAACTTCTCTACAGATAAACACTGGCTTCGGCTACACTGAAGTTAGATTGAATTTTTGGGCAAATCATACTAGTTTAACACCTTCATTTTAGGGACAAGAATGTCTTGAGTCAGTGACAGCTTATGGGGGCAGAGCTAGGGACAGGGAAGTCTCTAGAGCTTTGTGTACTCATCTACAACCTACACCCCCCTCCACCACTGTCCCTCTGAAGCAGAACACTAATGACTACATGTTAGCTGCAAACTTGTGTTTCTTTGGAACTCAAATTCAGCATCTGCTCAACAGGGGAAATCTCTTCTCAGTTTAGCCTTCAGAGAGCTTAGGTTTGCTGAAAATAGGAAGTCATCTCCTAAACATCAGGAAAAGTCACGTATCAAATACTGAACATAGAAGATTCATTTCTAAAGCCACACAGTTGGCCCCAAGCAGGAAACCCAGTCCATTCACATACCGGCCGTCCATGAATGCTTTCGTAATATAACAAAGCTTTCTGCAGGGCTACTTTCTCGTTGGCAATCTGGTCTTTGGTCATATCCTGAATAAACACAAGGAGAGAGAAATCAAAGATGGGAAAACATTTATGAACATTCCTGCTTCTTTCGGTCAACAAATTTCCTCAAGGGAAGGTTAAAAAGAATCCTCCTACAGTCGTTCCTCTGAGCTCTATTCAAAGCTCACTTAGGAATTAGCTCTTCCTGGCTTTCTGGTGGCAACAGAGAGAGCAGAGCAGAGCCATTGTCAACTACCTGTAGCTCCCATGGGGCAGCAGAGGCATACTGAGGTAAGCGAAGCTCTCAGGCACATGGGGCTTAGCTTAACAGCCCAAGCAATGACTACAGTCACAAGGGTCATCTACAGCCCTTCTACTCCAGAGCCATCAAACCGTCTGTTAACCCAAACGGCTTCTTTCTGCAATCTCTGTATGAGAGTGTTCTGCTTTCAAAGGGTCATCCTAAACCAAAGTACTAGCACTGAAAACACTCTCCGGCTGCTCCATCTGCTTCTCCAGACATCTAAGAGTGTGGGGGACGAGGGTTGGGGAGGTCTGAGCAGATGTCGCTGTGTAACCTCTTCCCACGGGGACCCATGTGTCGGGCCCTATGTTTCCACCATGTTGACTAGCAGTTGGCTTGGGGCCTCCACCGAATCCCCATACCTTAATGTCCTCAGGACGGCTGCTTTCTGCCCGCTTCTCCTGGAGCTTCCTCTGGATGGATTCCAGGGTGGCCTCGACGCTGGGCTTTACGGCTTTATCAATGAGCTCTTGCTTCTTCTCATCTTCTTTCTCAAGCTGGGAACCAAAACTCTTGGGCAGTGTGTTGCTTCGCTGCCGCATCCTGGGGGTTAGGTCCTCTTCCGATATCTTTAGTTTGGACTCTAGTTTGAAAACATTTGGGGGTGGTGACATATGAGAATTGATGTCTGCTGAACCTCAGTTTTTTTCTGTGGTGTTAGTAACCATGTAGTCCCATCTTTTTTTAGAAATTATCTAGTTATAACAGTAGTTGAAATCCCTGGGTTATTATGTAAAACCTGAGAAAATGCTAACATCTTCTTGGACTATCTGGAGTGCTTCCCTAATTCGAGTTCCTGGGAAAGCTTTAGCCACGTAACATCTTGCTTTGGCCACACCCATAGGTTTGCTGTTCTCAGAATGTGGCAGATGTTTCTATACCCACTCCCTCCCTGTTGAACAGCACTGACTGATCCAGCACCTCACTCTGGCCAGCTTTCTCTGGACAACATACAGACGTCATTTTGGAATTATTTTCCCTTTGTATTCCATGTGGTTGTTTATATGACTATCTTCTAAGAGATAGCATGCTTTGGAGGGAAAAGGACCCAATCCTTTTTATGTTCCTCTGTGCTTACAGGTCTTCTCCTAACACCAGAACAAATAAAAAGTCATGATTTAGGTAAATGGGCAAGTGCCACAGAATTTGCATCTTAGCTGACCCAGGTTGTGCTGTGATGGAGACCATGGTGAGATACGAGGAAGGTGTGCTCTGAACACCAAGAAGGCTGGGAAGCAGCGTCAAGGAATTTATCTTTTCTGAACTATTTCAGTAGTGGCACTCAAGATGTGGTGATAGCGTGAATTCTGCAAGTGAAAACCATGGCAGAGGTCTAAAACTTTACCTACCTTTAAGCTGTTTCCGGAATTTGGCAAGATCATTTGTCCATTTTAGAACCTCTGGATTGGCTGCTTTGTCACTGTGCGAAGGCTGAGAAAAGGAAAATCTAATGTAAATGTATCTGAACCGGGGCAGGGAGCCCAATGTGGGGCTCAATCCCAGAACCCTGGGATCATGACCTGAGCCAGAGGCAGACACTCGAGCAACTGAACCACCCAGGTGCCCCATGATCAGATCGCTTTAAAGAGGAAGAGAAAGTCGAGTCCCACTGGGAAAAAATTCATCATGAACAATCAGAACAAACATCATGAATGTAATTCCATTATCCTTCTTTACATCTGGTTATTTTTGATGCTTTCAAAGAATTCCTCACAGGCAAAATGCTGGACTTCTATGAAGTCCATGGTCCTGTTTCAGGAGTCAGAGGGTTTAAGCTGTTGGGCTAACAGAATGGAAAGCAGAGGGGATAAGTTTTACTGTGATCACCACGCAAAATGCCTTTCTGCCACTCTTGTGGGCAATGCAAAGATAGAGCTGAGAGAAGAATGAGGTCAGTACTGATGAAATTTTAGAAGATGATTTTGAATTAAGTTTTAGCCACAATAAAGAGTCATTTAATGATCTTTCCCATTCCTTCTCACAGAGAAGTTTATAAGAGGTCAACTAAAACACCGAATCAGTTGCGAGAATACCCGATGCAAGGAGAATGCTGATGTATCACGTCTGGGGCTTCTCAGGATTTACTACCCAGTTTTTATTGCCTTTTTGTTTTTGAGGCTCTCCAGAAATCTCCCTTAACTTTTTGTCACTTTTCCAAGTTGCTGGTATGCTGGCATGTCAGGGGACGGGAGGGGATGGGAGGGGACAGGACAACGCTGCGAGGAGACACTTACTCTGTACTTCCTCTCCTCTTCAAATCTATCCTCGAACTTTCGGATCTTCTTTTTAAGGCTCTGAATCCTTCGCGTGAGCTGGGCTGGTGTCAGGTCCTCCCGCTCGTCATCGTAGGACCCGAGAGAGGAGCTCCGGCGCCTGTGAGGGACATCGAGTGGGGCGCTCATTGCCTGCATAGGGGCTCGAGGGTGGGGAAGCAGCACGGAGGGATGGGGTCCCAACAGTCTCCATCCTCTCCAATAAAAGGAAGTGTACTACCAGTTCATTTCGTGACCCTGAGCTCTCTATGTCCCACCTATCAACGGGACTAAGTTTCTCCCGCTCACGTTTACAATTAGCAAAGGTAGGACTGAAATATGCACTGCAGACCTGAAAGTTAAATTTTAGATAGCTCTGGAAAGGAAGTGCTAGTGGAGATGCAGTATGTGGCACTCTAGTCGGGCCAACTGAAAAACGGAGCAACAGTGCCCGAGTCCTAGGATGGAGTATTCCCAATATGTCCTTCCGCAGACCTGCAACACCATCCCCACTCTTCCTATGTTAAGGAGATGATGCATTGGCTTACCGGCAACACAAACATACCTCATGAAAGAATGGGAATTGGGGGGAGAAGGAGGCACTTCTGTGTCATCCAGGTATTGCCTGCTCTGCCCATAAGCGTAGAACCGAGGAGAGAGCATGGGGTCACTGTCTTCATCCAGAAGCTGGCGAATCAGGCGTCCGGCCTGCGGGGAGAGGCGTGCTTCATCAGAGTCCACGTTCTCCTGCTGCCATGAGAAGGTAGGGATGGGCTCTGCAAAATACGGAGGGGAAGAAGTCAGAATTGCTCATGGAAGCATTAACTGTTTCCCAAGTGTTCTGAATGGCTTAGGAAGCACTGAATTTAAATGCGAACGACTTGCATTTCAGATTTAAGGTTCCGATGAAGGACACTACGCCCCGGCTGGCATCACCAATATATCTGACAGCCATGTTATTGCTTGCTTTCCAAAGAGAATTTACCAGGGCCACCTGGACGAATGACCTTAAAGAAGGAGAGCAAATACTGCATGCTTCCGACTTCCCTCCCAGGTCAGGGACAAGGACTTTCTCCCAGGTGAGGGCATTAGGGAGAAGCAAAGCATGGTGTCAGGGGGCGAGAGACTGGGCATCGAAGCTGCACGTCCCTCACTGGAACAACCGGGGAGTCACATTCGTCTTGTGAGAGCCCATTTACCTAGGAGTCTGCACCTTCCATTTGGGGCTTTCAGTAAGCCGTTCATGTGCTTCTGCTTAGTGCTGGGATTAGCATGTGTAAGATGCGTGTTTTGCACTTGAAATTTCAGAAGCTGCTCAAGACTACAGTTAACATAAGATGCTTACATAAATTAGTCAGAAAAAGAAAAAGAATGCTTTTCAAAGGGTAAATCTGTACAAATTATTTTAGACAGTCTTTAAGAAAAAAATACACTCAACACAACATCCTGGTTTGTCATTTTTGGAGGGAATGGGGTAGTATTTATTTCTCTTTCCTTCAAGATCCATCTCAGTATGCATTAAAAAAAAATCCTATCAGATTTGAAAGATAGATCTCAGATGATGTACGGTTTTTATTCGTAGCAGTCCCTGAATTTAAATAGAAGGTAGGCTTTAAGTATACTTAGGGATTAGTGTGACTTACACAAGGCTGGGATCTGGCCATGCTTGGAAATTCTGAGATTCCTAGAGCAACACTTGCTCCTTCAGCTATCAAAGTGTTTATCAGATCTACAAAACTGTCTTAAACAAGTGCTTGTTCAGTATTTTATTTAAAAAGATCATATCACGGCGCCTGGGTGGCTCAGTGGGTTAAAGCCTCTGCCTTCGGCTCAGGTCATGATCTCAGGGTCCTGGGATCAAGCCCCACATCGAGCTCTCTGCTTGGCGGGGAGCCTGCTTCCTCCTTTTCTCTCTCTGCCTGCCTCTCCGCCCACTTGTGATCTCTGTCAAATAAATAAATAAAATCTTAAAAAAAAAAAAAAGAATCACAGATTAAACCCAACAGATTACAGACAAAGAAATTGAAACCTGAAGACTCTAAGAGCAAATATCTAATCAATGAGAAGAGTTGGGACAAAAAGGAAATCTCCTGACTTGAAGGACAGTGCTTCAATTTAGTACATGCCAGATGCCCCAGTCACAAGGATGATTATCTGAAATTTTTGAAGACCCCACAGTAGGGGAGATAGGCATATTAATGTAAAAAAAATTGACCTTATGTGGAATGAGGTCCATAGGTTCTCAGAATTTAAAGAGAATGAAGTTCTCTGGGAGCTCAGATGGTGATATAAATTATTTAAAAAAATATGAAAGCATTGTCAAAAACAGATTTTTTTCCCCACTACTCTCACAAAAAGTGGCAGGGAACATTCTGATAGATGTATCTGGCTAAATCTAGAGGTGCTCAGAAGTTGCCCCTCATTTGCACTAAAGTTTGCAGAAGGCTCCTCGTAAGCATTAGGGCTCAGATATGAGCAGCTCCAAACTACTGGTATAAAAGAGCAAAAAACTGATGAGAAGTGAGGGAAGGAGATGTTAAGAGGAAAGTAATCCCTAGAGAAATAAGAAAAGTATAGTGTTAAGTTACAGAAAATGGAACTATGAAACTGGCCAGACTGTATCTTTAATTTCATGATAATTCTTAAGGCAGCAGTGATTTTCTATAAGGACTAATATCAACAAAGCCAGGCATGGAAAGAGTTAAGATGCAGCCAGCAATAACCTCAGGACAGAGTGGCAAAGGAGCAAAACAAGGGGGGGAAGGCCAAGGTGGTGTGCGGGGGGACAGAGGGCACAGGCAAAGCAAAGTCTGATGTTGATATTGGCATGTGGGTGTGCTGGCTAGTTTGACATTTCTACTCATAACAGTTTAGTTTGAAAAGGTGTTACCTTAGATCCTGAAATCCTTTAATTTGTCTGAACCTAGCAGAATATCTCTTTAGAAATATCACAAGTGATCTTTCAGTTTTCGGTTATGTGTCCTCTGTGTACAAAACGAGAGTGTCTGTGACCATTTTCAACCAGATCTCCACTAAAAAAGGTACTGTGATCCTGAATTAACAATACAACACTAATCATGGAACTGAGTTATGCTTGTTCGATGCTTTGTGGAGCCATTTATCAGATTTCCTTTGCATTAACACAGACTCATTCCCGACCGCTCACTGCTCACTTGAATGATAGATAAGACCCAATGTGCCCTTTTCTTAACATCACCAGTGCTATATACAAAATACACAGCTGAATTCTAGCTTATGGGTGACATTTTCTTGTAAAGGATATAGTTAGCATAAATGAATTCACTAAAAAATGACAAATGTAAAACCATTATGAATTTCAATTAACAAAGTAAAAGGTTATATTGCATCATTAGTATGCATGTAGAACAGGAGTGAAGTTTCTCACCCATCCAACATAAAATGCTTGCATTTCTCTCTTTCTCTCTCTCTCTCTCTCGGTTTCCAGGGACTAATTCATTTACTTTTTTATTGAAATATAATTAATATACAGTGTTATATTAGTTTCAGGTATATAACATTTAAGAATTCCTTGCATTACTCAGTGCTCATCAAGATTAGTGCACTCTTACTTCCTTTTATCTATATCACCCATCCCCCCCACCTTTCCTCTAGCAACCACCAGCTTGTAGGTAAGAGTCCGTTTTTTGTCTTTTTTTTTTCCCCTTGTTCATTTGTTTGTTTCTTAAATTCTATGTAAGGGACGCCTGGGTGGCTCATAAGTAAAATCATGACAGTTGTCTTTCTCAGTCTGACTTATTTGACTTATTTCACTTAGCATAATACCCTCTAGACCCATCCATGTTGTTGTAAAGGGCAAGATCTCTTTTTCCTTTTTTTCTATCGGATTACAATTTAAGGCTCTTATAATTTATAAAATTACACATGATACATAGTTCAGTATAACTAAATCAAAAACGCCAACTATTCTTCGTTTTAGTTTGTAGTGATCTAAAAATACAAGGCCTACTCATGTTTTGATAGTTGACACTCAACTAGACAAAAAAGGAAGAACTGAATAGAGCAGTGTCTACCGGACAGGATGCCCAATTGCACTGCTGACCTAGGGATTCAGTTTCGAGGATGCATTCATCGACCACTCCCAGTGCCTAGTCTGGAAAATAGTTTATATTTTAACCAGTAATTCTAGAGCAGTGACATGGACAAATATATTGCAGGGAAAGTATTCAAAGGGAAAAGAGAAAAGATTAGAGGTTTCAAATGAGATTTTCATCTTAAAACACCACATAAAACAAATGCGTTTTTATATCCAGACCAGAATTCCTTAAGTTCCGTGATTTCAGCCACGTGTCTTGTCACAAAGAACACGGGACACAAATATGGCATGTCTCTCTATGAAAAATTAATCCATCAGGACAGGTGACATCACAGCAGGTCAGAAGTAACAGAGATAAAAGCCGTATCCATGCTACCTAAGTGATAGAAAAGAATAGGTCCTGGGGAGTTTCAGCTGAGACATTGTAGTACACACAGAAATAAAGGAAATTCATTGCAGAAAGAAGAAACATGGTCTGAGTAATATTAATGTGGTCACTGCAACATAGCTACTCTCTGCTTAGCCAGCCGGATCCATTTGCTATACAAAAGAAAATTGGCTACTAAGATGATTTATTGAAGAAACCTGCTAGAATTATAAGAGCTGATGTTTTCCACTTCTCATTTCTAACTACTTGCTATTTAGAGTGATTACGCCCTGGCACAATATCATACCGTCTTTCAAGGTGGGTCCCCGGTGGTGCGAGGAGGAATGGGCACATCCCAGACGCTGGAAGATGTAAATCCCATATAGAGAGGGAAATCCTATTATAAAAATTTCCTTGGGGCATCTGGGTGGCTCAGTGGGTTAAACCTCTGTCTTTGGCTCAGGTCATGATCTCAGGGTCTTGGGATCGAGCCCCGCATCAGGTTCTCTGCTCAGCGGGGAGCCTGCTTCTCCCCCCTCCCCCACTCTGCTGGCTTGTGATCGCTGTCAAATTAAAAAAAAAAAATCTTTAAAATTTCCTTAGTGTTCCAAAACTTGGAACTTTGTGTGTGGTAAAACAGTGGTAGTCCTATTAAACTGTTCAGTTAATCTTGCAAACAAACTCTCAGAGTTAGAAGAAACCTTAGTTGTCAGCTTTGTCAAACCCAATTTAATCCTTATATCTGCTTTGTCTCTATTTGCAAATTTAATAAGTGGGTCCTTAATTGCTCCATTCAAGTCATTAATAAAATGTGTGGAACAGGCTAGAGCTGAGGACTTTCCTAATGAGAATACCCCTATTTGTGTCAACCTTGATCTGTGTATCTGCACATTTAAGTACTGTTGTTTAATCAGTTACTAATTGACTCTGTTACCTGTCTGCCATTCCTTCCACATCTGACAGGGCACTGCAGTCCCTGTTAGAGGCCCAGCTGAGGTCTTTTCAAATGAGACATTTCCTATTCTAGAGTCTCTCTCTCTCTCTCTCTCTCACACACACACACACACACACAAGGAGGCTAGTTTGGTAAGATCTGTCCTTGGTCAGCAGTGGAGGACCCAGTAATTATGGACTCTTTCTCTGTGTTCAGAGCCACCCACTGTCATTAGGTAGATTTGGGCTCTGGTTTCAAAGAAATCCAAATTAGTCTGGTTTTTCCTGAAACTACACTTGGAAACATTTATGGAAGACAGTAATAACATCAACTAACACTCATGTGGTGCCTGTTAGGTGCCCGTACTGTGCCAAGCACTTTGCAAATACTAGCTCACTTAATTCTTACAACAAGCTTACTAAGTGAATACTATAATATCTGTTTACTCATTATTGCTGTTGTTAGGCCTATTTATTTTTATTTTTAAAAAATATTTATTTGAGAAAGACAGAGCATGAGCGGGGGGGAGGAAGCAGAGTGAGAGGGAGAAGCAGACTCCGAGCCAAGCAGGAAGCCTGACGTGGGACTTGATCCCAGGACCCTGAGATCATGATCTGAACCAAAGGCAGATGTTCAACCAACTGAGCCACCCAGGTGTCCCTGGGTGCCTTTAAATATGCCTATTTAAAGACAGAGAAACTGAGGTCGAAACTGTAACACATTTACTAACTTGTTCACAAAGCTGCTAAAGTAGTAGAGCTGGGATGTGAACCCAGGACGTGCTTGGTCTTAGCCATTATGCCCCACTGCTTACCAGGACACATAACTGGCATTGCTGAGAAAGAGGCATCAGAGAGGAAGTCAGGAGATTTCATTATCCTGAATCATCATTTTTTTTCTTTTGGCCTCAGCTTTTTTTATCTGTATAATGGTAGCATCCAGTCAAAAGATCTTTAAGATCCCTTGCTTTTTCATCATTCTTTCAGAGAATTTTCAAGGTTCTTTTTGACAAGTAGCAAGTAATAAATAAGAACCATGAAGTATTTTATGCCCTTTAAAAATGTTCTTTTGGGGCACCTGGGTGGCTCAGTGGGTTAAAGCCTCTGCCTTCGGCTCAGGTCATGATCCCAGGGTCCTGGGATGGAGCCCCGCATCCAGCTCTCTGCTCAGAGGGGAGACTGCTCCCGACCACCCCCGCCTGCCTCTCTGCCTACCTGTGATCTCTGTCTGTCAAATAAGTAAAATCTTAAAAAAAAAAAAAAAGTTCTTTTAAGTTTAACATCACCAGGACAGCTGAGTATTTAAACCTCAATACTTCCACAAATACTTCCAAATCAACATGAACTGGCTGATTAGGAACATTCTAATTATGCAATTCTGAAGAGCTCTACATAACAAATAAAAGTACATTTGATTTGTGTACTCATTTAATTTTGGAGAGTGGCAGTAATAAAATAATAATATGATGTGGATAGGTCAAAAAATGTGCCCTAATACATAGCTACATACAGAGAGAAAGAAAAAAAGAAAAAAGCATGTATTATGTATCTGCCAACCAGCATGATTAGACTCTGATCCTACGTTCACTTTGACAGGATTCCACTCTATGTAGGCTATGGAATCTAATCGTCGGGCTCATTTCCTTTTTTTTGTTGCCTTGACACAATCTGCCCCAGAAGCCAGAGAACGTCATTGCCGCACGCACGGGAGTACCCAGGGCAGAGGCTAGCGCCAGCAGGCTGCTCAGTGAGGACCGTCGCACCTGACATTCTACGACTCTGCCTGGACACGAGAGTGTGAACTGAGGTGTGGGGAGGGGGGCCAGACCAGCAAACACTACATGGGGGCTTGGAGACTGGTAAGGGAGACTTACAGATGGATTCTGGCTCAGAAGGTTTGAGTAAACTATTACTTCCATTTATATATTTGGTTTCACTTTCACAGATTAAATTAGTGCAAAGTGGATTCCTTACTGCGAAGCTACCATTAAACTTGTTTGTTTCTTATTGAGGCTATAAAACAAGAGTAGTATTTTAGTGATTGGACTTATGGCTCTCATCTGAACTACCCTTTATATGCAACGATTCCTTTATTTTGACTACACTTACTGTGACAATATCACATGAATGTTTAAAATAAATATATGGTTAAAAGGGGCTACTGAAAGCGTAACCAAATGATCAAAATGGCCTTGAAATGAATCTGTGTAGATTTTTAAGATATGCAAGTTCAGTAATGCAGTAATTGGCAAAAGTTAACCCAAGTCCTTTCATAAATTACATAGATAACGTAATTAGCATTTCCAAGCCTATTGTATTTCCTCCCCGATAAGCTTTTTAAAATTCCATCTAGTTGGTTCCTTCAAATTATTATTATTATATTATTCAGAAGAGAATTCTTTACATTAAGTAATAAAATAGTTTAAAGGAAAGTTAACTTCCAACCACACTGGTGGGAATTTTCATCCTGGCCTCCTCACATATGCTGGAAGAGATCACAAATTTATGACTGATCAAGATAAAAATAATCAAACTGAGTCCATTTCAGGGGGACTAGAAGAGTCTCCCTGCCCCTTTACTGAATATACCAAGATAATGTGGCTAATTTGAATTCTGTCCAAAAATCCTAGTTTTTGTCTAGAGTTTTGTGTTATTGATGTGAGGAGACCATTATTCCTGAAACCCAAATATAGCACTTGTTTTGACTACTGCTTTTTTCGTTTATTGGGCCACAGTAGCTACTATGGGACTTTTTTTGGTGGTGGTGGGGATTTGTTTTTAATGAATTTAAAACACACCTGAATATCCCAAAGAACATAAAACAAAAGAAGAACAATAAAACACTACCCAGGGATGTACCACTGAAATTAAAAAGGAAAGAAAACAAACACCCTGCAATTTTTTTCTAGTGACCATATCATGAGCTGGGAAGGTCTGAGAAAATCTCCCACCCAACTGCCTAATTACATGGTAAAGGGCTAGAACATGTTTCTTGAATTGCAAAGATGGAGAACTAGAATAAAAACAACAACAACAAAAAAAACAAACAAAAAAACCCAGCTTGTTTTTGCTGCACCAAGCCCTGGGTGCAAGGAGCACAGAGGGATTGCTATTTTTCACCTTGTGTCTGTTTAGATCATCTTTTGCTCCTTCAACTAAACTCACTATCACAAGTACTTTCTGGTTTAAAGAGGGGTGAGGGAGAACACAAGGAAATTCAGGCGCTTCGGAAAAGGACTGATTTCTTGTAGCTCTGATTCTCTGTGTCACCGTGTTAAGTCGTGCTGCTATTCTGAAACCAGGCACACAATTTCTCCCTCTTTGTAGCCTCCAAACACACCCACCGTACAGAGGCAGCCGGGCGTGCATTCTGGATACACGTTGACACAGGTCTGGATGCAGACACATGGATAAGGAAGGAAGTGCGGCTTGACGGCACCGTTGCCAGCACCTTCCTGAAATGCAGTTTTGACAAGATGAGGACACCTTCTTCTTCCTCACAAGTCCATTTCTAACGTTTTGCCAAAAATCTCTAGGAAAACCAGCCTTCAACACTGCATTATTGCAGGCTTTCCATCGGTAGCACTTTTTATACAGTGTTCTCTTTGATGACAAATCCCGCATGCTGGCTAACATGGCTTTTAAAAAATTCTGTCCATAAAGACAATCACAAAAGCAAAGCAAACTGAATCTTTCTTGAAAAAACGGGAGGGAGATTTAATGAAGGAGGCAGGGGGTTGGCATGTAGCGGCGGGAAGAGCAGCTGCTCCCAGCCAAAGTCCTAAATGTGCAGGGCTTGCTCAGTCCTGTGCTCGGTGCTACCAGAGGGGAAACACACACAGGCAGCGGCACTCCTGGGGAGTTAAGAGAGAAAGAAGGCTGCAAGGTGACGCTAGGAGAGAGGGCAAGCGCATTTTCTTTCTTAGATTGCAATGACTCCTGGCAACATTTAATGAGACACATTCCCATGCCAGGGAAAGGATCTGCAGTCATTTAGAAATGCAGTTAGTCCTACACCCTTTGCTTCCATACATCCATGTGGTGACGCCCCTCTCATTTAGGCTACTTTATATACGCTTTTCCGATATGGAATCATCCAAACAGCAGATGATCCTACCTTCCCAGCTCTTGTCATCACACAATGCAGTCAGGTCGCGCTCAGGCACCTGGGAGCCAAAGCTCTCCCGCTGGTCGTCGGCATCCGGAGTCCTCGGCAGTTTGGTGTCAGGTGCGCCGGGGCGCTCCTGAATCTTCATCGTGGGGGTCTGTAATGACAGCACAACGTCTCTGAGGAGCTACGGCTCACCAACACCCACAAACGTCTGCAGCAAGTCCACTCTTTCTGGGGGAAACCTCCCAGGCTGTGGCAGTGGCTGCACCCAGCACAGAAACCAAAATCACAGCCTGGTGCCCCTGGATGCTAGCTGGCCACTGGCATGCAAATCGCCACCGTCCCTCTGTGTTCCTTTAACTTTTCTTCTGCGAGAAAGGCAAGAGGGTTTCCCAGAGCCGCTGCTCCTGGTAACTGCAAGCAGCTGACGGTCTTGATGGTGACTGATTGGGGCCAGGAAGGAGGGAAAGGAGTTTGTGTTTCCTTAAAGGAGTAGGGCTCTGCAGACCGTAAACAACAACAAAAATCCCGCGACTGCTGTTGCTAAGGCTGGAGAAGCAACGTGATGTCTCCTGCGTGCAGACTTCTTTGCCCCTTAGGTAAACAGTCCGGCAAGGCCCAGAGGCTGTGTACACAGACCCTCTCCTGTTGGCCCCGGCAGAGATTTAGATCAATTAAGCGGGGCTAGCTGCACGTTCCCAGATTTCCTGTGGTTGTTTTCACCCCAAGTGTGGGGAGGACAGACTATTTATGGAGGAGCTCTGGGTATTAAAGCATTGTTGCGCAAATTCAAACAGCACAGGGGTTTGGTGGCTCATCTGGGCTAGCCGTAAGGAAGACAGACTCTGGAAGTAAGCCAAAATTGTACAGGGAGCGGGTTTGGTTTTTTTTTTTTTTTTTTTTTTTAAGAGTAAAGAGCCAAGAAATGGCAAGTCAGCAATGCATAATTTATACCTTACAAATATCCAACTGTCACTTGTTTTCCTACTATTCATCCAGTCTGAATATTAAATACTTGGCTACACTTGGTTTTGTTCCTTGGGGGCACCTATTCCCAGTCAGGGATATCTGGGGTAGGGGAAAACTCTCTCCCAAAGGCTGCTATTTTAGCTACGTGATTTTATGCAAACAAAATTCGCATTGAAATTCGTTCATCTTTTCTTTGCTCTTTTGGCATCTTATAAACCCAGACACTGTCACTTTCCCTTCTCTCCTAAGATTATAAACACAAGTATTTACTTACAAATATATTCTTCTCAAGTAGCACAGATCTGTACAAAAGATTTTCTTCCAGAATAACTGGAAATTCATTTTAGCAAATATAATAAAAGAAAAAAGAACCCCAAACATGTGGAAATCATAAATGGTTCCATTAATGCATGAGAAATGTTCTTCTGCTTAAAATAAGCACTGTTGAGACTACCAGCTACTTTTAATAGCTGTTCAACCCACTTTGATATCACCAGGGAATATTCTAGGGGCTTTTACTATTTCCATAAAATGATACATGAGGACCGCTATTTTCTTCACCACATTGGGAATAAAATGAAATACCATCCATCAGTTTCTGATGAGCTACTAAAGTCAGATGGAAACGTCAGGAAAATCTGGGGCTTTAAGACACTTTCAAAATGCCGCTTGTCTATTGGGGGAAAACCAGATTATGCATTTATGCCGTAAGAGTTATTTGTTCCTTGAGCTGAATCCTAAGTGGACCAGGGCGGAATGACCAAATCCGGACCTCAGCTCATTAAGAGCTACGGAGTCACGTAGAGTGCATGCGTGCGTGTGTTAGAATATGCGTACAGCAAATAAACATCTTCTCGGTAAAGATTTCTAACACTCATTCCACTTAGAGACATACAAAAAGGAAGATTATAAGAAATATGATTCCGTGATGCAAGCACGGCACGCTGTTCCCGAGGAGCGTGTGCTGGCCTCCGACACTGCACTACACGGGGACGTTCGTGGGTCTTGGGGACAAGTGGACCAGCATGGCTGACAGTTGCTGTGTTTGGTGCTCTGGCTGAGATGCTTCACTTCGCTAAGCCTCCATTTCTTAATCTGGGAAATGGGCATGAACAATTCCAATCCTTTGAAGAGCTGGGAAAAGGCATGCAAGGCCATTAGCACAGTGCCTGGAGCGTAAGGTACACACAGAGGAGGCCCTCGGTCTCTTCATCATTTCTAGGCACCATGGGAAGATGAGGAAAACACTGGCACAACTCCAAATGCCAGAGAGAGGTGCTGGAGATGAGACATGTTTCACAGCCATTAGAGGTGAACCATGCTACCTCGAGGAGGGAGTTCTCGGCGCGGGATGAGAAAAGAGCCACTGGGGATTCCCGTCATGAGTCAGCAACAGCAATTGTTTTGGGCGCAGTGTGGGTGAGAGGGGTTGAGGAGGAGGAACAGGTGCAGAGACAGGCCCCCTGGGGTTCGCTGGTCACAGCAGGGGAGGACAGGACAGAGGGATGGCAGGTGATGAGGGTGTCGGGTGAGCAGACACTGGACTGAGAAAGGCCCTGTGTCCTCGGCTAAGTCTGGATTTTACCCTGTAGTTGATAAGGGAAAGCCATGGAAGGATTTTAGAAACAGAGTAACAATGGTGAAATGTGTTTTCCAGGCTGAAGCCTTATAGATGGGAGTGAATGCTGGTGGGAAGACCTATAGGTCTAAGCATTGGGTTCTGAAGGCAGCCTGTGTCCCTTCCCAATGCCAGACACTGGCTTTGCTTCCTGCCATGCCTGTGTCCCCTCAGGACACTCAGAGTCCTGCGGTGCTTGGACTTTACACATGTAAAATGCTGAAATACACATACATACACACACGTAAAAACGTGTACTGTTCATGATTGCTACATCTGTATTAGACCCATTACAAAGGAAATTGAGGCTACAAAATTTTTTCTGCATCTGAATTAGTATCCATTTCAAAAAAAGCTAAAATTAGAAAATTAATTTTTTACCCTCCAAAATGCTGAGATGTCTTCATTCCTTCGACAACATGGGTTGGCGCACACCCTCTGTGCTGGGCTCTGTGAGCCATGCAAGCTCCTTACACTGAGAGAGCTGACATTTTGTGGAAGAGGCTCAAGAATGCCCAGTGGGGTTCTAAGGACAGTTGATTGGGGTGCAATACAACAATGGACCACTTTGTGAATTAGTGGGCTGCCCTTCACAGTGCTGAGATGAAGTCAGCGAGTCAGGCATATGGGAGAGGGAGACATACTGCCCTGGGTAGGAGGCTAGAACAGACAACCCCTAAGATCCTATTATTATTCTAACGAAGAGAATCAGGTCGAAACTCTATCAGTTATTCAATAATAATATATATCACACGATATATACTTATTACAGGGCCAGTGTGTGCAAGAGATACAAAGATAATATTTATTCATTAATTCAGCTAATAATTTTTGCATACCTACCACATGCCAGACAATTTTCTAAACACTGGGGGTACTTCAGAGGACAAAATAAAGTCTGTCCTAACAAATCTTACAGGAAGTGACAGTAAGCAAAGAAAAAAATGTCAGGTAGTGGCATATACTATGGATAAAACTAAAGCAGAGTAAGAGAGGTGATGGAGGTGGGGGTCATGGTTTGCTATTTTCTATCCATTGGTCAGGAAAGGCCTTTCTTATGAGGTGACATATAAGCAGAGATAAGAAGGAAATGTGGGAGTGAACCTTCCATGGGAAGAGCATTCCAGGAAGAAGGAAAGCAAATGCAAAGGCCCTGAGGCATGGTCATTGTGTTTAAGGAACAGCAAAGAGATCAGTGTGTCGGGAATCACCGTGTAAGGGTGTTTAGGATGTGCCACATAGAACAGGGTATCACTCACATTGTAGACCTATGTTAACCTACATAAGCTTCTGGACTTTCTGGCCTGATTTCTCACATAGCAGGGGAAGGGTCTCTCCTACATAAACCGCACCAGCTTACACAGCACAGACACACGTGGCACAGCACTTGCCAGCGCGTCCACATGCCCACCTCCGTCCTGCTGTGCTGTGATCAGTCCCTGAGGTTGCTCTTTCACTGGCCTGCTGCTCCTGTAGGCCTGGTTCCGAATTTCTGGCCTCACTGGTCTCACCAGCACCTGACGTGGTTGCCATTCCTGGGGATGCAGAGTGGGCTGCTGGTGTGGGCCCAGGGTTTCTGCGTATATGGGAGCTAGGGCTGCTGCTGCATGGCCACCCACGGTGAAGCTGTTCAGGGTCTGCAGCAATACATCAGCATCGAAACTACTCTTCCCTCAAACAGTTGTTAGCTTAGACTGGATGGGCCACCTCTCCAGATTGTCCCACCCTCTGTCCTCGTGCTCATCCTATGGCACTGTCCTTGTCTATAGCTTGTCTGCCGCTTCTCCTAGATCATTCATGTTCAAATGTCAAAGACATTCTCAAGTACCAAAATATTTCTGGTTTCAGTTTTTGTTGTTTACATGTTTTTATGTCTTCAGGGAAATTGCAGAGTAAATGAATTACAGCAGTCCCCGTTCTCTGGGGGGTTACATTCCAAGATGCCTGCTAGATGTCAGAAACTGAGGACAGGGCAGAACCCTAGAGACACTTGGCTTTTTCCTATACATACGCACCTATGATAAAGTTTAATCGATAAGTTAGGCACAGTGAGATAAACAGTAGCTACTAATAAATAGAACAATGATACTGTAATAGAAGTTACGTGAATGTGGTCTCTCTCTCGCCTCTCTGCTTCTTGTGACGATGTGAGATGATGAAATGCCAACAGGATGAGATGAAGTGAGGGGGGTGATGGAGGCATTGGGACGCAGCACTGGGCTACCGGTGACCTTCGGATGGTATGCCAGAAGGACAATCATCTGGTTCTGGACCAGGGTTGACTGTGGGTAACTAAGACCTCAGAAAGTAAAACCACAGATAACAGGGGACTACTGCAATTTCACAGTTTTCAACTCAGAGATCCCTGGGCCACGAGGTCACACACCAAACCCCCGTCAAAAAATGTACCATACGAAAACACACTGCATATTCTCGGCTCTTAGGAGAGACAATGTGGTATGGCAGATAGGGGATGGGTTTTCAAATCAGAGATCTGAGTTTCAATACCAGCTGGTCAGCTGCAAGATCTTCAGTGAAAACCTCTCTGTTCTTTGCATTCTTTCTTTGAAGCTTTTTTTCTGTCATGTAAGTGTAAGACTTCATAGAGTTGTTATGAAGATTAAATGAAAAACATGTCTAACAATGGCTAGCCCATAGTAACTGTGAAAAAAAAATGCTATTTCCAATTATGTAGTACCTCCCTCCCACATTCATTCATCTGCAAGTGTTTATTGGACACATGGGATTACAGGAATTAACAAGGTGTGGAAGGAAGACATTGAACATACACGTGCCTGTGACACGCATGTTGTAACAGAAAAAAGCAGGCCACTAGGAAGCAAATACTCAGAGAGCTCACCCTTCCTGGGGCCTCAGGTGACAGCCTGTGTTCAGGTCAAGGAAACGCTATTAGTCTATTAACCTGATTTTTGTCAAGACCTGCCCCTCCCCCCCATCTAACTGGACCTGGCTTTTCCAATCTTCAGACTTCATTGATCTTGCTCCTATCGGGACTTCAAATAGTTGGTGAATTTTTGCTCCATTTCTTCCCCCTCCCTGCACAGGATATAAAGAAGGAGCCTAGGAGAGTACCAGAGCCAGGAGCGATACCAGAGAGTGCACTGTGTAATGCAGTTTGCACAGGAAGGAACCGCACAGTGTTAATACAAGAACCACATGGAACCGTAAACATTTACTGTTTGGCCTGACAACAGAGGAAAATGGACATAACAGAGTTCCAAAATTCATGGGAATTCCAAAGCTCCAGTAGCCTTTAGAGACGGATGAAACAGGAAGTGAATTTAAACAAATAGAGGTTTTAAATTATTCTGGTTCTAACATTAAAACCAGTAACAAAATCCTAATGCTTCCATGGAACATAGCGAGGTTGCAGTAACAGTGATTCATTTCATAAATACTTGTTGACAGGATATTTCAGAATTTACCTCAAACCTTCTCAAGGCAAATAAAAGCCTTAAGATGTTTGATGATTAATATTAATGCTCAGTCTTGATTGGAAAGCCTTGTCTTCTTTCTCTCTCTCCCTTCTTCTACTTTTGTTTCAAAGCAGGATAGAAAAGGGAAATGGTCTTTTATTTATTATGAATGTCTTATTTGTTATCAAAGGTATGCTTCTAAGCTCTTCTAAGCAGTAGGCTTAGCAAGCATAAAGAATGTAAAAATATTGCAAAAGAATTTAACACTTCATTAACCTTATACTTCTGACATAAAATGACCTCTCCCAGATAAGGTAATACCCTTCTAAGCACTCAATAGTTCTTACAGGTTTTGCTTTCTTGATAAAGAGATTAGATATAAGGTTACAGTTTTTAATATCCTGGATTTCATACAGAAGCATGAAATATTTCCACAATACAAAATAACTTTTCAGAAGGAATCAAACTGGAGCATAAGATTTAAGCTTATTGTAAACAGAACTTAAAAAATCTGTATTTTCACTGATATCTTTTGGAATCTAGAAATTGTTAGTTTTAGGGATGACCTTTCTTCTGGATACTTCCAGACATTCACTGAGTTTAAAAAGAAACAAAAGAACAATGACTGGACTCCAACATGTTCAGGGAATAGTACACTAGGCTATTCCTCACACTAGCTCATTTCATACAGCCCAAAAGGGATATTTTATTAAAATGTCCCCCTTTTAAAACAGTCAACAAAAGCAAAAGACAACTGACAGAATGGGAGAAGATATTCACAAATGACATGTCAGATAAAGGCTAGTATCCAAAATCTATAAAGAATTTATCAAACTCAAAAACAAATAATCCAATCAAGAAATAGGCAAAGACATGAACAAACATTTCTTCAAATAAGACATCCAGTTGGCCAACAGACACATGAAAAAGTGCTCCACATCACTTGGCATCAGGGAAATACAAATCAAAACCACAATGAGATACCACCTCATGCCAGTCAGAATGGCTGAAATTAACAAGTCAGGAAATGACAGATGCTGGCAAAGATGTGGAGAAAGGGGAACTCTCCTACACTATTGGTGGGAATGCAAGCTGGTGCAACCACTCTGGAAAACAGCGTGGAGGTTCCTCAAAGAGTTGAAAATAGAACTACCCTACGACCCAGCAATTGCACTACTGGGCATTTACTCTAAAGATACAAATGTAGTGATCTGAAGGGACACCTGCACCCCAATGTTTATAGCAGCAATGTCCATGATAGCCAAACTATGGAAAGAGCCTAGATGTCCACCAACAGATGAATGTATAAAGAAGATGTCATATATATACATAATGGAATACTATGCAGCCATCAAAAGAAATCTTGCGTTTTGCAATGACATGGATGGAACTAGAGGGTGTAATGCTAAGCAAAATAAGTCAGTCAAAGAAAGACAATTAGCATATGATGTCCCTGATATTAGGAATTTGAGAGGTGGCGGGGGAAAGGGTGGGGAAAATGAAACAAGATGGGATCGGGAGGGAGACAAACCATAAGTGAATCTTAATCTCAGGAAACAAACTGAGGGTTGCTGGGGGTGGGGGGGTAGGGATAGGGTGGTTGGGTTATGGACATTGAGAAGAGTATGTGCTATGCTGAGTGCTATGAAATGTGTAAGACTGATGATTCACATACATTTACCCCTGGGGCAAATAATACATTATATGTTAATAAAAAAAATAAAATGCCCACCTTTTGAAAACCTACCCACAGGAATGATACTTTTTAAGTTTTGGCATTCTAAGGGATTCTTAACTTTTTTCCAATGGCCATCTGAGATCTCAGGCAGATTCCCCATTAGGTGATTAAAAAAATTAAAAAGATGTGCAACAAAGGGACAAACCCATGTTCACTTTTCAACACCTGCACTCAAACGAAAACATATCTATGGCCGCAAAATGCTTATTTCAGAAATAAAGTCACAGTTGTGCCTGCATTTGCATTTGAGCTGCAGACTCTGTGACCTGCCTCTGTGTGTCCCTCTAAGGAGCATCTCTGAGACTGGGTTTAATGTTCCACATTCTCATGGAGATGCTAATCAAAAGAAGAAAGACCACCTTTCCTCAATAGCTGGCATCTGTGGCCTTAATCTTACATGAATCTAAGAGCATATAAGGAAAAATTTTAAAGGATGGTATTAATGAGGACCAACTGTCTTTATGGAAAATGATAAAGAACACTGGAAAGAACCATCCGTGGTGAGCATGTAAACGCTGGCTTCTTAATCTGATGCCATAGGAGACATGAAATAAAATACTGATTAGGCAGAATTCTAGGGATAACCGAAGTCTAGACTTACTTTTCATGTCTGAAATTTAGGAATTATTGTGGTATTACCAGAACAACAGATTAACTATTTAGGTTGTTCAATAAGTTCTAGAAAGGACTACACATATTCAACAGTAAACAATGACATCGCACTGTAAACAAGGGAAAGGGCTTTAAAAATGGAAAACTGATCTTTTCACAGTCCATCACTAATAATCAAACATCTATTTCCTTCAGTGAAAGAAGCGCATGTCTTCCAGAGTTGAAGCATCACCCCAATCTTGTGGAGTGATGTCTTGTTTTTCTCCTTTGGGGCAGTTGTAAAAGAAAGGTGACACGGAGAGCTTAGGCTGGATTTTAACTCACTGCCTAAATTTAGCTCCTAGCTGAACGTATGATGACAACCACGATTATTAATAGTGGATGCTTGCGGACTACCAGCAGTGGGCTGGGTGCTGATTGGCATCTGCACATGGCCGACACATGTAAGAATAGGACCTGGCACATGGAAGTGGGATTTGAGATTTGTTTCCCCATGATTCACCCACTGCCATGGGAGCTGTCCACAAACATACCGAGGCAAACTGAGTTCAGCACGGGGTTAGCCACTTGGCTAAATCAGCCACTTGGAATTTATGAGTTAATGTTATGGAGTCTATCCACAAAGGTTGCTCTTTACCCTTTTATCTCATAAGGGAGCACAGGCGTAAAAGGGAGGAACTGAGAGGACCACTCTGGGAGGCTGGCAAGGCAATCTTCTTTAAAGTCACGTTCAATGGCGCGATGAATAAGTGCTTGCTGTGAGCAGAGGAAAAGAGCAGAGAAGGATGCAACAAGAAGGAGAATAAAGCAACGCTTATCATGTGGGAGACTGTGCTCTGAAAACAGGTACCTGGTGTCAGGGAAAAAATGTCAGCTGGTTGCCTGGGTCCCAAAGAAGAAAACTAAAGGAGTGGGGAAAAAGAGATGAAAGAAGAGAGAGGCTCAGCAGCTGTGAAGTCAGAAAGAGGAAGCATTTCCCTCCTATTACCTGGTGAGGCTGAAGAAGTGGACATAACAAGAACTGAAGAGAGGGGACAGGATGAGCCCACAGCACTGGTGGGGAGCGGTGGGGAGGTGGCGATTCATTTCCAGCAATTTTATGCCAAATTGTACACAAGTGTGTGTTTTTCTGAGAGTCCACAGCTTTCAGATGCTTAACCTCCTGGATTGTAGAATTCCAAGAGGGGTAGGGACTGCAGCTGTTACTGACTCGTAGCTCCTAGCCCAGGACACGTACAGGGCAGGACTCACTAGATGCTACTAACTCCATCAGTGAATTAGGACGATGTCCAATGAAGATCAGGAATCACTGGGTTAGAGGAAGAGTTCTATATATAACTCATATTTCAAGGGTCAGAATTCAAGAACAGGCTGAAAAAAGCTTTAAATCTTGCCCAAGGGAAAAACTGATAAAAATACGGAAAGTGGAGTTGGAGGCATTTGGAAGTAGATTACATACACATACGTGAATGAAAAATGGGGTTGAGCACACCGAATGAAAGTCAGAGTTGGGAACAAGGGAAATCACATGGGTCAGCATGGTGATGCTCCCAGAGAATGAGGAAGACAGGAAATAACCAGAATTTTAAGATACAGACAGCATAAGAGAGTTAGATATTTTTTCGCCATGGTTTACTTAAAATGAGACAAAACTCAGAAAATAAATGGGGTTTAATAACTCACACTGAGTTTATCTTAATTTGAAAATTAATGAGATAAATCTCTGTGACAGATCCACTAAATTCATTGTCTATTTATTTCAATCACTTAAAAATGCGTAGAAACATGGAAGATCACGGCTTTTTGTTTTGTTTTATGGATAATCTAAAAGGAAATCTCCACCTTACTGAAGTTTCTCTTTGCAAGCAAAATAAAAAAATTTAAAAGCGAAAAGAATATGATTTCTCAAGGAATCTTTACATTCCAGCACTTGCCTTTCTGACCAAGCACAGTCTGTCAATCTCATTATCCCGTATTGACAGGCTCATAGTGCTTCACGTTCGCTCTCAGGAAGGTAAGGACAGCCCCATCACAGTCACAATTTTGTCAGCTACTCACCTCAAAATGCTGGGTATGTCTGCCGTCTTTTTCATCTTCTTTACTATAAACAACAGCAACAACAACAAAATATCATAAAATGTCAGTTTTCGAACAATGCTTTTCATCCAGTGAAATTATGATCTCATTTATTTTAAAAAAAGTAGGCTGAATGGCTCTAAATTAAATTCTTGTAAAATTCAAAAGCAAAACAGAAAAGTCAAAATAAAACAAAACTAGAAACACAACCACGAGTAGGGTTATTTGTCTTGAATAACACCATGGCAGATTTTCTATTCTAAGCATTTCCTTGCTATAAAATACTATTGGTAAACATACAGACCTTTAATTCTTTCTAGTTCTTGTAATACACATTGTATTAAGTGAGGAAAAAAAAGCAAGCTATTCATGCTCTTAGTAAGCAATGTGAAGAGAAAATGCTAAAATTACCTTTCATCAGACATCAGTTCAACATTGTCAGGTCCAGTCCTCTCATGAGAAGGTGTGGAATTGAGGCTTTCCATATTCTGTAACGAAACAAATCGTGGTTACCCAATAGGAATGGTAAAAAATAAGCAATAGCAGATCCTCATCCTCCTTTATTTAAAATAGAAAAATCAGATAATATGCAGATATGAATGAATTCTAGTTCTCATTATTTCTATCTTTGTTAAAACCAGTAAAATCATGAAAGTTTCATATATGCTGTTTGCATAGAATTGGATGGTGAATTTTATCATCCCTTTAATGAAGATATCTGATACCATTGTGGAAACCATCATTGTATCCTATAATGTCCTTGTTAGGTATCATCCATATCTTACAGCTAAACATAGCAATACCCAGACTGTCAGAACATTAGGGTAAAATTAGAACTAGAACTGAGGAATCTGACCTTGAATCTTATCTGAAACCAATGGAACATTCATTGCTCATTTAACATATTTTCAGGATAAATTGCCAATATAATGTGGGATAACATATAGCTTGTACCCAAACTGCTAACTATCTAGGAATAGAAATGGTGTTAATTTAAGAACCTTTCTTTCTGTGATATTTAACATTAGTCCTTATGTTATTTGCTAGGATGGAAAAAATATAAACAGGAAACTTATTTTGAATAGTGTGTATTTCAGGTTCACCAAGAGAGCTTAACATTTATCAGGAGGCACACCTCCTGATTGTTCAGGCTTGTTAATTTCAGCCATTCTGACTGGCCTGGTTTTGATTTGTATTTCCCTGATGCCAAGTGATGTGGAGCACTTTTTCATGTGTCTGTTGGCCAACTGGATGTCTTCTTTGCAGAAATGTTTGTTCAGGCACACACAGGTGTTTTTTGACATGGCCAATGCTTTCTGAATACAATTCAGGTGACTGAGCACAGCATAAGTAAGCCAACCCCATGAAGGAATATTACAAAAAAGCAAACAAGAGCTCATTTATATTCAGTAAACTGAAAAAAAAGGAGCTGCCTTAGAGATCTGAACCCAATTTTCACTTAACTCAAAGATTCATACCTGCCTTAAAAGGACAGTAAGCACAACCAACCTATTTTATGTCATCAGAATGACACATATTGAAGCAACATGTGTTCATCTACATATTTATAACCTCTCATTGTGAAAAACCCTTTACAAAGTAAATCTGATTAAGGTTCACAATAATCCCGTGAAGTTGACATATATAAAAATCCTCACAAAATAAACACATAATTAGAGTAGAAAACTAATCTTTGGCTTGGTAGATGAATGAATTGTTTTCCATTTATGTTGGTTTGGCTAACTTATCTGGAATTCTGGAAGGTTAAAACTCTGGGCTCCATCAGACAGTAGAAACAAAGGGAGACACAGCACAACATAATAGAATGGTGCCTCTGGAGTTGGGATGTTTGGGTTTGAATCCTACCTCTATCATTTACCAACTGTATGAACCTATTTGACCCTCAGTGTCTACATCTGGAAACTGGAGACAGCAAAATTAACATAATTACATAGGTGGCCTTGAAGATTAAAGGACATAATGCATGTAAAGAACGTGAATAATACCTGGTACATTAAAAGGATATTTTACTACTATTTATCCAGTTAAGGCGATGTTCCAGATAGCGTCTGTGTCTGCCATTACTAAACATCAGTTTACACACTTAGATAATTTACACAGTTCGTTTTAGAATGGATCTGAGAAATAAAAATTATGACAACATTCAATGGTATTTACATTTTTATAACTCTAAAGTTTGTTAGAAGAGGCCTCTCTGAAATGGCCCTCCTTAAACCAAAGCATAATTGCTCTTATTACCTGAATGTGATCTTCCTGATAGAGGGGGTTATCTCTATGACAAAGAATCTGTGTTTGTTCTCAGTGGTGATCTTCAATAGATTATCAAAAACTTTAGTGTAAGATCTAGTGCAATAGCATTAGTTTTTTTCTAAAGCTCTGAAACCTGGATTCCTAAGGAAGCACAACCCTCTACCCTCAGTGTCAATGAAATACATAATTAATTATATGAAAATGACTACTTCAGAATAAATAAAAATCTTCACCTTAAGGCTAGGATACTCAGAAAGAGGGAAGAGAAAGTAAACCACAGTAGTATTATATAAATTTAGATATCTCAGTAAAATTTTTTCCCTATACAAAAAGAACCAAGATATAAATGCTTATAGGTCCTGAGAATTATAGAAAAAAGACAGTTATGTTATACAGTGGAAGACTTTGCTAAAAGCAGTTGTAAAATGTGAGAAAGTCTGGCTGATCTCCAGGGTTAAAGCTAGTAAGCAGTAACTTGGACTCCCTCCCCCACCTACTTTTTAAAAATATGTTTGATCCCTATGTTTAAGAACTCCCCAAGGATCTGTTTTTTATGGATGTAATAGACAAAGGATGACCTTCAATATTGTTCCATATTCCTCTCTAAGGCTTTATAATAATTCCAATTTTCATGTTGTCTACACATTGGAGACTGCTGAATATTCATGAGCTGCTCTCACTAACGCAGTAGGCAAGCACACAGTGTTCCTTCGGTGAGGCAGTTGCCCCTATACCTTTTGGACACAGGAACATGTCAAGAACGTGTTACAACTGGCAGCCTATCTCATTTTTCTTCAGAATGAAACAAGGGTAGTAAAGGTCTCTGAATCCTGTAACAGAAGTATTGTTTCCACTAAGGGAAAACAAGTGATAAATTCTAACTTCCATTCTTTGCCTAAAGTTTAGGGAGGGAAGATTAAGACAAAGAGATCAGCAATTCCCCCCACTTCACTGAGATGGGAGAAGGGGAAAATGGAATGTACAGGTCAAAAGAACAGCTGAAACGCAGAGGCTTCCACTGTATGGGAAGTATGCTGGACTTCCAAATGTTCTGCAGCTGTAATAGTACTTGTCTTAGTGGAAAACACAGACTCGATGAACTGTTTTATGTCCCAAACACTTCTCTAGGTGTGGTAAAAGAGTAGGTTATTAATGTTTGCATTTATGAAAGGTTAAAGTAGTAAAACTTATAAAAATGTGCTATTGCATTGATTTTTACTTTAACTGATCTTCTAAACACAGGATCTTTTTAATAGGTAATGTTAAGAAATAGCAAAGAACAGATAATGACTTTAAGACTAATTTAATGTAACTGCTTCTTGAATTGCATGGAAAAAAACAGATAATACTTGCTTCATTTAAGTCTTATCAGTGACTTTCAAAACACACAGATGTGGTCTGATAGAATTTATTTGGACAGTTTTTGGGTGTCAGAAGGAACTGAATTTTAAGAACCACCCTCCTCAATTACAAAAATAACCTCAAATCTAAAAAGAGCAAATCCTTGAAAAAATTAGCTTTAAACTGTGGAATTTATTTTCAATTGTTCCCCTTGGCCCCCTCTGTTGAGGCATTGAAAGCTGGGCTCAAAACCTGTTTGACCACTGAAGGCCTTGAAAACACTTGGAGCAAAACCAAACTTGTCTTCTAAAACAGTAAAATGCTGACAAAGCCTTTATAGAGGACACTGAAAAAAAAAAGTTTTCCCTCCATATACAAACAGCTCAGTCTGAAGACTCAGAGAACACTGCTAGTCAAAACAGGTTCATTATTCTAACCTTGAGCTCTAAGAGAAGGAGAATATTTGATACACTCTCAATAACAAAGGTTTAATGTGCGTATGAGTTTCTTTTTATACCCTTTCGTATATTTTATGTTTTACTGCTTAAAACAATTGTGTAACTTAATCCATATTTGAAAAGAACTACAGATACGGTACAAGGATGCGGATAGAAGAGCTTGCTAGCTATCCACTGATACCTATCTTCCTTCCACAGAAATGAAGTAGCCACATGCCACAAGTAGCAATGCATTCGCCAGTCTCTCTGGTGATGAGATATGGCCACGTGACTAACTCTTCAACAGGATGCACAATGCAATGTGTGTGGCTTCTAGGTCTGGCCAATCAAGCTACCCCAGCGGGCACACTCCTCAACACTCACGCTCTCCTTCTGTGAGTGGGACAGGAGATAAAACCACCATCGTTCATTGGAAGCTACTTGAAGTTGACAGAGAGGAACATGGCCCTGCACAGAGCAAGTCTTCTACTCCTCTCCCTGGCCCTTAACTTCTATTTTAGGTTGTTACGGGAGAAGGAACATTTACTGTGTTCAAAACATTGCGTTTTGGGTCTTCTTGTTATACAAGTTACCCTAAAAAATATGGCAATCATTCATGCGCTCCTTTTTTTTTTCAACACATTTTTTTGGTGAGCGCAGAACTCTGCTGGGCATTGGGGAAAGGTGAACCAGACACTGGTCCTTGTCATCATGACTTCTGTATTTTGGTTACTGCTCCAACTGTAGTTTGCTACACTGTTAATATTATCTTTATTTCTAAGGTAGGTTCTTTCTGAATGATAACGCTAAACATTAATTGGCAAAACATAAAATTCAAAGTGGTCAGCACATTCTTTCCTTATTCAACAGTATGCAAAGGAAAGAAATTCTAGATGTGTGTATAAATGTGGTGAGCTTAAAAAGCTAGAAGAGTATTTATTTTTCTTGATGAAGGGGCAGGTTGTGGTTAGAACATAGGGACAGACCTTTGGTGTAATGTAAACAAGGGAGTTGGGCAAACCATTCAAGTTTCTGATGAAACAGTCTTTAGATCAAAGTAAGTTACAATCAAACCCCTCCACTCAAACCCCTCCACCCCTCCTCTAGGCTCCATCCCTTATCAATTACTCAAGAACATTGATCCTACAATGGATCCCCTTCTCTTACACATCATTCCCTCCTCTTTTGGTTTATCTTGCCATATCATTGTTTTGTTTTGTTTTAAAGATTTTATTTATTTATTTGAGAGAGAGAGAGCATGAGTGTGTGTTGCGGGGCAGAGGGAGAGGGAGAAGCGAATCCCCGCTGAGCAGGGAGCCTGACACAGGGCTTGAACCCAGGACCCTGAGATCAAGACCTGAGTCAAAGGCAGATGCTTAAGCACTGAGCCACCCAGGTGCCCCCATGTCACTGTCTTTAAACCCCTTCTCCTGATCTTGCCTCATCTTCAGCTGCTGCTTCATTTTTCTTCACCCCTAAAGTGCCAAACTTGTTAAAAAACTTTCCATACCTGCAGTACCCAATTCATTTCTCCCGATTCTTTCTTGAACCTGTTTAACTAGATGTTTTCCTCTCTCTTCCTCCCAAATCTACCATCAAGGTAGATGTGGTGAGCTATAAACATGTGAAATTACTATTCACTTACTATCCCCATTTCTCTTCTGAATTGCTCTTAACTGACATCTAATAAGGCTCTTGCCCACATGTTTGCACTGAAGTTTGCTATTTGCTCCTTCTTAATCTTTTTTGCTTATACCTTCTCATCTGCCTACCCACTAAATGTCGGTATGTCCCAACACGCTGTCATAGCTCAGACCAGCCCAAGGCTTTAAATGCCACCTGGTGCCAAAGACTTCCAAACTTATTTCATTTCTCCCTTGAACTCCAGATTCACGGATCTAACTGCCTACTTGATTTTCTACTAATAAACATCTTAAGCTCAACATATTTAAATGGAACTTTAATTTTTTCCCCCCTGAATCTGCCCCTCCAATAGTTTTCTCCATCCTTCCAGCTAGCTTTTCCAAAGGTGACTGAGACCTTTGGAAAAGCTAGCTGAGACACCCCCTCTTTCTTCACACCCACATCCAATCTATTAGAAAATCCTCTTGTTTCTACTTTAAAATACATTCGTGTCTGACCTTACCACCTCCACAGCCATCGTCCTGGCCTAAATCGATATCATCTCCCACTTAGATTATGTCAATTATTTTGCTTTAGTGTTTGCTCGTCCCTTACCACCTCTGGGTTGTTCTCCCCCATCCTCCCGGGCTATTCTTAACACAGTTGCTAGAGTAATTCTTTCAAAAGGTACATCAGAAAATGATTTTCTTCTCTCTGATCCTCTAATGCCTCCTCATCTCACTCATGGTAAATCCCAAAGACCTAAAAATGGCTACAAAGGCTAAAGGGATCAGTACCCTGGCTACATCTCTTGCCCCATCTCTTAAAATCACCCTCAACTCTGCTCTAACCACAGCAGCCCCTTGCTTATCCTCAGCAGGCTAAGCCTGCTGCCCCCTCTGCCTAGAAAGCTTCTCCCCAAAGCTCCTGACAGCTCACTCCCTCACCTCTTTTACGTCCCTGCACAAGTTTTCTCAGCAAGGCCCGACCCGAGTCTCCTCTGTACAACATCAATCCTACACCTCCCACCACTTCCTGTCTTCTCTGCCTGCTTCATTTCTCTCCACAGCGTGTGTCACCATCTGACGATTTTCTTGGTTCTTATTTGATCCTATAAAGAATGTGAACCTCATGATGGCTGAGGGTGTGTCCATTTTGATAACCAATGTGTCATTAGTTCCTAAAAGCGTGCTAGTCATACAGTTAGTTATAAATGAAGGAATGAATAATTTTAAGTCAGTGGCCCACAATGTTGGGCTTTTTTATATTATATTGATACCACCCAGAGAGTCACCTCAGATAGTTTTTGACAGGAGTTCTTGCTGAGTTGTAGAGGATTGAAAACAAAGGCCAAAATTTGCTGCATTAGGTAGAGGGCTGTTTTGCCGAGGTAAGGTAGCGTGGGGCTGGGACTGGGGGCAGGTATGCAGACGTGCTGGGTGGCTGTTTTGATGTTCTAGGGCAGTTATAACAAGGGCCTCAGAGATGTGATGGCAATACAAAGGGATAAGGGGAACCTTCATAACATTTTTAAAGCAGAGTCAACTAAAGTTGACAACTGACTGAAAAGGTGGAGGACACCTCAAGGACTGGGGGCAAGTCCAGGAAATGACTTAGTAAAGGGCTGAGGAAATGATGGTGGGATGAGATCAGATGGCTTTCCTGGTGAAAAAGAGATCAAGGAGGGACAATGAGTTTGGTTTCAGCACGTTGACTTTCTCTAAGAGAGGGGGACAGGGGCAGAGGAAGAGGGAGAAAATCTCCAGCGGACTCCCCACTGAGCACAGAGCCTGACACGGGGCTCGGTCTCACGACCCCAAGATCATGACCTGGGCCGAAACCAAGAGTTGGGCACTTAACCGACTGAGCCATCCAGACGCCCCTAAACAGATGTTGTTTATAAATAAGAAAGCTACTAGACTGTTTTTGTTTTTTTATATAATGCATGTAATGCTTATTATAGAATTAGTGTCATATGGAGAACGTTTGAAGAACAGAGGAAGGAGTAACGATTGCTTCTAATACCACTACTACCACCACCATCGTACAATCACTTTAGCACATTTCCTTGCAGTCTTTTTTCCTGGGAATGAAGATTTTTACATGTAATTTATATACACACACATATACCTATATAATATGTGTATATATATATATATATACACACACAATATACCTATATAATGTATACACACATATATGTATACATGTAGGAATGCACGCACTGTGTATATTGCTATATAATCTACTTTTAATATTGAGGGATGATATAGGGGAACCCCACCTCCACCACTTACGTGTGACCTTGGAGAAGTTCTTTACTCTCCTCTGCCTCATTCTCCTCATGTTTAGAATGAGAGTTATAATAAAAATAAATCCACCTTCTGGATTATTGGGAGGATTAAAATTGATAATAAATATAAAACCCTTAAAATATAACTTGTCAATGGTTTTTATTTTATTACAAAATCTTCAGAATCCTAATTTTATTGAATTGCAACAAATGTTGCTTAACTTATCTCGCACTTTTGAACATTTAAATTGCTTCTAATTTTCCATGATTATAGAAAGCCTTGTGGTGAGCAAATTAATACCATGGTCTTTTGCATATTTAAGTAGAACCAAGTGGTAGAAGTACGATTACTGGATAAGATGCATGACTGACTTAGGACTTTTGATTCAAGCTATTAAATTGTACCAAGGAGAGAAAGCTTTTAGAGATGAAGCCTTTCTCTAGGCCAACAGAAATGAGCCAATGAAGGGGAAGCCAATGAAAAGGAGAAGTGAGGGAGTGTATGTATATGTCTGTACACGTGCATGGGTGTGGGGTGGAGAGATGGCTGTAGAAGGTAGAATTTACAAAGCTACCTCTTCATTTTAGAGGTTAACCTTAGAAATCAGAAAAACCATGTTATTATTTGAGCAGGTAGGAGAAGAAAATGAGTAGAGTTCTGGAGACATTTTGAAGCAGGAGTGAGGGAAGTTGCTGAAACACAAGCTGTATATCTTAGTTCTTCCAAATAAATCAGGAGACAAGGTTTTCCTCTGAGAATGACTGATGGGCACAGGCATAAGCCAAGAGTTTAAAAAGGGAAGAAAAGTTTGGGACTGTGGCAATAATTAGAGATAAGGCAGAACACTCTAATGTCACTTACTACCCCCAGTTTTTAAGCTCTGAATTATCTGTAGTCTCTTGGTCTCTGCTGGTCATGACAGTCTAGAGAGGTGAAAGTACAAAGGGGAACATGCCCAGACAGTTCCCACTTTAGAGATGCCAAATCTGTAAGATGCTTTTTTTGGTCTACAGCATATTCTCCTATGTTATATTGTGGGCTGGTGTGATCAGTGTGAAATTATTAGTCACTGTGTTCAGTTACTCTCCTCTCACTTTCTCTGGAAAATGGCTTTTGCTCCCATCTCTTCATCCAAATTGCTTTCATTAAGTGACTTCCAGTTTGCTAATCCCAATGGCCAAACTCTCAGTCTTCTGCTTGACCCATCATCTGACCTTTTTGCGCCTGAGACACTCTGTTCACTTGGCTACCAAGGCACTAAACTCACCTTCTCTGTCTTCTACTTTGCTAGGCTCATAAATCTCCTCCCCCGGTACCTTCTCATTTCCCCATCTTCCAAATGTTGGTGTGTCTCAGGGCTCACAGTCCCTGAGTCAACTTCTCTTTCCAGTCTACACTCATTCCCTTGGTCATCTCACCCAGGATACTGGCTTTAAACATCCTCTATCTGCTGATGACTCCCACATTGTATCTGTAGCCAGGATCTCCTCCCTAAACTCTTGGCCCAGAAATCCACTTGCTTCTTTGATATACACTCTTGGATATCTAATGGGCAGCTTAATCTTATGTTCAAACTGAACCCAAACTTCTGTCTTCTCTATCTCAGTTAAACTTGCAACACAAATCTTAGTTGCTCAGGCCAAAAACCCTGGAGTTATCTCTGACTCCCTGATTACTTTCACACCACACAGGTAATGTCAGGAAACTCTTGTCAATTCTTTCAAAACACATGCAGAATCTTCACTATGTCTTGACTACTGCAACGTACCCCTCCAGAAGGAGTTTAATCAGTGTGAACAGTACCCCCTAGAGTAGTGCATTGTACAGCCTGCAAGGAAATGGATGCTGACTCTGGTATCACCTTAGTTCAAACCATCATCATCTCAAATCTAGATTATTGCAATAGCTGCTTAACTGGGTTCCCTGTTTCTGCCCCTGCGTGCTTACTGTCTATGCTCAACATAGTAGGTAAATGAATTTCAGTAAGCCAGATCACTGTTCTACCTAGAACCCTCAAATGGATTCTCATCTCACCCAGAATGAAGACAGAGTTCTCACAATGATCTATGAGGCACTACTTCATCTGCCCATCCTCTCCCATTACCTCTTTAATTTTGCTTATTCTCTTCCAATCACAATGGGGTCTTTTTTTTAAAGATTTTATTTATTTATTTGAGAGAGAGGCAGTGAGAGAGCATGAGCGAGGAGAAGGTCAGAGGGAGAAGCAGACTCCCCGTGGAGCTGGGAGCCTGATGCGGGACTCGATCCCGGGTCTCCGGGATCATGACCTGAGCCGAAGGCAGTCGTCCAACCAACTGAGCCACCCAGGCGTCCCCACAATGGGGTCTTTGTAGTTTCTTGAATGTTCCAGAAAAATGACTGTCTCAGGGCCTTTGAACCTACTATCATAGTATAGCTTGCTCCCTTACTTTCTCTAAATCTTTACACTCAAATGTCAAATTCTTAGAAGGTCTTCCTAGACCACCCTATTTCAAATTCCACCTTCTTCCCCCTCACAATTCCTATTCCTATTTCCTAATTTATGTTTCTTCCTAGTAGTTATCAGTATCTAATATATTTTGTGTTTTACTGACTTATTCTTGATTATTGTCTGTTAATACATCTAATAGGATGTAAACTCCATGAGGAGAGCTACCTCTGCCTGTTTTTCTCACTTCTTTATCTCCAGGATCTGAAATATTTCTTGGCACATAAAGGCATATAATTACATATAATTCCCCCCACCTCCCCACCCGCTGACCCAACTATAGAAATAAATGTTTAGTCAGGGTGTAAAGAACTTGAAATGGAGTAAGAAAAGGTGTTGGGGAGAGTTGGGAAAAGTAAAATTAGGACGTTAAACATAAAGGACAAGTTAAGATGCACCAACTTAACTTTTAAGATGTAGTCTAAATACTTGTTATGTTCCCTGGCTCTTTGCTTTGTGGTTACCTGTGAAGATTAGACTTAAACATTTATGGAATAGGACAGTTAGAAAAGCTCTTAGAGAACACCCTCACTTTAGATGAGGAAGTTTTTCTCCTGAGTTATGCTGGCAGGTTTTTCAATTATTCATTGCAACAAAGACATGGTCCACTTGGCTCACTTACGTTAATAGGTGACAGTCACAATCCTGGAATGAGGAAACTGGCAACTAAGGCGGGGGCAAATCCTTTCACGTAAAAAAAGACTGAATAGCAGTAGGCTCTCCCACCCAAACATTTTTAAACAAAAAATATATCCGTAGTTTTATGGACACATATTCTAAGGAATAAATGTACTTTTTCACTTTTATTCGCTACTTCTACCTATCTAATTCAGGACGCCATTCCTGATGGGAAAGAAAAAATTAATGGACTAAGTTCATGTAAAAAGGGATTGAAATAGAGAAGCACATTTTTCCAAAGAAGTCAACTGTTGGATTTTTAGTCGTCGTAATCGCTTTGGCAGATAAGCAAATTGTGAGCCAAATAAACTGCTGATGAAATTAGCACCATTTATTTTATTTAAAAATTTACTTTTCCCCCAAATAAGAATTACGTTAATGTTAAAAATATTTAATGCTTGCAATGGTTCAAACCTTACATTCTTTATTTGGAGTGTATCCAGCATGGGGCTGCAGTGGGTGACTGCTTCTGTCCCTTCTAGCTGGTTACTTTACTTCTAGAAACAGATTATCAAAACATTTGGAGGAAAAGGGGCATCTGGGTGGCTCGGTAGGTTAAGTGTCTGCCTTCAGCTCAGGTTATGATCCCAGGGTTCTGGGATTGAGCCCTGCGATGGGCTGCCTGCTCAGTGGGGTGCCTATTTCTCCTTCTCCCTCTGCCTGCCACTCTCCCTGCTTGTGATCTCTCTCAAATAAATAAATAAATAAATAAAATCTAAAAAAAAAAAGACATTTGGAGGGAAAAGAAGAAATTAACATGTTTCCCTGGATTTGCATTTATAGAGATTTTATTAGGGCAAAACTGGGAATCTTCTCCAAGCACATGCTGAAATTGACAATGGAAAACAGATGGCTTATAAGTTTACTAAATGTATAGAAAACCCAACATGGAGCTAAAAGCTTGTCAGAGATACACTAGATCAGAGTATTTACACATTGAACAGTAAGAATGGGCATTATCAGTTTGGTGCAGCCACTCTGGAGAACAGTGTGGAGATTCCTCCAGAAGTTAAAAATAGAGCTTCCCTATGACCCTGCAATTGCGCTACTGGGTATTTACCCCAAAGATACAGATGTGGTGAAAAGAAGGGCCATCTGTACCCCAATGTTTATAGCAGCAATGGCCACGGTCGCCAAACTGTGGAAAGAACCAAGATGCCCTTCCACGGACGAATGGATAAGGAAGATGTGGTCCATATACAC